>CM070614.1:10500367-10904455 GCA_036346395.1 Hsuehochloa calcarea
AGATGCTCATCATGTTCCTCATCGTTCTTAGAATAGATAAGAATATCATCGATGAAGACCACGACAAACTTATCCAAATACTCCATGAAGGTACTCCATGCTATTGCGATCATCGTAGTAGCTTTAGATTTCGTTTTTTTGCTTGAGTCGCCGGCGCATCGTGGGATTTGCCTCTGCTCTTTTGTCGATCTTCGTTGTCGGACGAAAAAGAGAGCTTTCGGCTTCGTTGAGTTTGGCCGTAGGATTTTAGATCAAGCGCTTTCGAATTCTTGTGGCGTGATCGGACGCTGCGCTAGGTCATCGCAGGCGTGGCGTCCGATGTTCGATCAGCGGTCGGATCGGATGAGCGTTCGGACCGTCCGAGCGGTTCGATCCGCGTGGGCGTTGGATCCAAGATCAGCGGTTCACGCGTTCGTGTGAGCGTTCGGACGCCGGACATCCTTGGCATCCGGTTCGTTCATCTTTCATCAACGGTCGATGCTTAGGGTTGGCGCGTTAAGCTCTGTTGCTTTGCTGCGTGTGGGCTGTTGGATCGATGATCTTGACCCATAATCTTCCACGTCGTTTATCCGGTTATATTCCTCGGGTGGAGTTATTTATCAATGAAAAATAGTTTTATCTTCCAAAATTCATAAGTATTTTTCAGTAGCTTCAAAAATGATAAAACCGATGCCATTATTTTTCATTCTTAGTAAACTTATTTCCAAAGATAGGTTGCTCATTTATCGATGTGAGAAAAGATTTATTTTGAAAGAAAGCATTAAAGCGATTATCTTTGCAATGAAAAATAGTGAATCTTAGAAAACTCATAACTAATTATTGCAAGCTCCAAATGAGATGAATCTGTGGGGCTGTTCATCTTATGAGGTGCTTGTTTTATCATAAAAATTTCAGTAGCTGTATCATCCTAGAAAATTTCACTAAAATCATTGCTTAGGTGAATAGTGCTGTTTTTCCTTTTCCGTCCATTGAAAATGTTTTGGCCATAACTTTTGCATTGAGAATCCAAATCAATTGGTTCTTGTTGCTTTAGTTCATAAAAATTATGTTCTTTCTGCTGTAAAAATTTGAGAACTTTTGCTGAGTTTTGCTGTTGCATCTTTTGATGTTTCTCGCCTTATTGGTTCTTGTTGGTTCTTTCGATAGGTTGCGACAATATTGTTAATATCGAGAGTGATCCTCTGCAAACAAAGCAACGAGCTTCAAAAAGGCAAGATATTTGATCATAAATGTCCCATTACCTTCAAAGTCTAATATCTTGTTTACAAATTATATGTATGCATTGCTTTTGTGTCCAAGTATTTTTGTCTGTTTAGAGTAGCTATTCCTAATGCATTGTTGCCATTAAAATGTTATCCCCATACAACCATAAGCTATTATCATCATTGGTGAATTAGAGCCGGTGATTTAATTATGCTCTTTTCTTGTCTTTGCGATGTCATGCTTAGAAATGCTTAGCTACTGCAGTAGAATTGGGCGGTTATCGACTTAGTCGATGACCTTGATCACACAAATCATTTTGTTTATTTTTGGTTCAGCACCTTATGCTTTTGTTTTGTAAAAACCAAAATGAAACAAAATGATTTGACTTAAACACAATGGCATGTTGGTGTGATTGTTGGGTGTGACAAGGAAAGGTGCCTGAGTCCCTAAGGACCGAAAATGTTGCTGCGCCAGATCCAAGTACTTTGCGTACTAACCACATGAGGTTATATGGGACCCCTCTTGACCTAGTACTTTGGAGTGTGTTATCTCAGTCGCGGGAGGAGCGTTGTGTGTTGTGTGAAAAGGAATTGTGTTCTTGTGTTTGGGTGTGCGGTGGTGGAGTTTCCGGATGGACTCTCCACCTCGAGGGCGTCATGATTGTCAGAGGCTTTGCAGTGAGGGTAGTTGTCAGAGGTGGGCCACGACCCGACACAGCGTATGGGTTTCTATCCATACAGGCGACTCGAGTTAATACATAATATTGGAAAAGTCTCGTAGGACTTAGCGTCTTGAGCATACCTAAGGAAGTGTGCTTAATCATGTGGCAAAAAGGCGGTCGACATGTGGGTAAGTTGGTACACCTGCGAGGATAAATCTATTGAATAGCCTCGTCCTAGGTTGTGGACACGCTTGGTGATTTCATGCAAGATCTAGACTTCAACAAGCTGTTTTGTTTTAAAAATTAAAACTTGACATGGTTGGCATGAGTGGGTAATTCATGCTATTGTGGTGGCTATTGGGTTAGCCACTTCGGGTGCTTTCTTGTTGTTGATACTTGATTACTCTTGTTTTTATCAAATAAAATCAGATTGCAAAATTGCCTTCAATCTATTACATTATTGCAAATAAAACTTGCTTTATGCTTACAAACTTGAGTCCTATCTGCTCCACTTAAATAAGCTTGCATATAGTTATTGTATAGATCTGTTATCATTCTTATATATCTTGCAGTACATTCAAAGTACTCACCCGACTTTCTTTGAAATTTGCTTTTGTTTGCAGAGGAAGGAGGTGAGCCCCAAGGGCTTCACTTACGTGAGATGTCTTTGAGTTCGACGGCTAGTCTGCGGCACAGTCGGTTGCCTTGTGGGTAAAAGGCACACCGTTGGGCTCTTTGTTTATCGCCATCTTATGGCACTTTTGCTTCATTGCTACAGTAATATTTATCACATTGGCGGTTGGCCTCTTTGTTGTAATTACTCTTGAATATTATTATGTATGTCTTTATTTTGTTCTGTGCTTTCGGTTCTATGTGATTGAATGGAATTGATGCATGAACTTTTGTGAAGAGGTGTATCTTGCACTGCAGGAAGTATACATTACTCGGCGTCACGAGTTATTATGCTTATGATGATAGGGTCAAGTGGTGACTAATCATTATAAGCTTAATAATCCCGGGGGCGTCACAAGAGGTTGGTATCAGAGCCATACTGACCATAGAAGCCGCTAGCTTGGTCGTCTTTAGGATGTTTTGGAAAAACCTTATTTTCGAAGTATGAAACGATTTATGAAAGCTTAAGGAGTTCTCAGATTTTACTCCTTACCTATCTTAGCTTTCTCATCTCATCTTACTCTAGTTTGAGTTTTAAAAGTGGTTTTCCTCTCATCTCCTCTTCAAAGATAGTGTTATCGATTAAATGGGTTTGGGAACCACTGAGTTTGGCAAATTGAAGTGCTTAGGGTTTTTGAAGTTCCTCGACTGGAGATTTCGGCTAGAGGCTTGGATGCGAATCTGATGACACGCCTCAATTTCAGACAGTGAGCTCAATGGTTTACGATAGGACCAGAGCTTGGCAAATTGAAGTGTGCCGATTTTGAAGTTTCTAGAATGGAAGACTTATTTGAAGCTTGGATGCAAAATCGCTACAGCAACCTCAATTTCCGGACAGCAAGCTCGATGGTTTCTAGTGGGGTAGAAAATGAGAGTTTAATCAACTAAAATTTGTGGGGCTAAAAGGGTAAGAAGTGATATTCTATGTCTAGTGACTAAAACTAATACCTCGCTAAGTTGGTTTTACCACGATTTTCCATGCAATAAGCTTTTGGTAGTATTCGAAATTTTCTTCTCAAAGCGACTACTTGTTCATTCAATACAAGTTAGTCGCATCGAAGATTGGATCTTGTGTCTTATGAGTTTTGCATGGATCTTATGCCTCTTTGCAACTATTTGGAGTTCGTTTTATTGCGGGTTATGTGTTTACAGTAGGCTTAGGGTTGTAGGCACTAATCCCTAGTGGATAGCTTATCTTTTGCTATCCCTTCGTTATAGCTCTCGAGTTTATGTTTTCTAACTCGCCTTGATGCAACAGATGGTGAGTCGTACTCGTAGCGGCCGAGGCAGCCAGAGGGTCGGGATGAGGAACTTCCACCTCCTCAGACCATGGTGAGGTGCTCGCTTCGGTCGGCGGGCCGTATGGACGGACACGGATCACGGAGGTGATCGCACGGAACACCTCCAACATCTCGGTGCCTCTGGATCGGGAGGAGGTGGCCACCGCAGAGGGGAGGACTCTCGAGTTCCTTCGCACTCACCACCCACCTTCTCGAGGTCAGGACCCACTCGCGCGGATGGCTGGCTGCGTCGTTGGCGGAGCTCAACATCGCTCGATGCGAGGATCACGAGAAGGCACCGTTCGCCTCCCATCGGTGGAGGGGCGGCACTCTCATGGTGGGAGAACTTCCTCGCCATGCGGCTCGGGGTCGCTATCACTTGGGCGGAGTTCGCGTCGCTTTTCGCGGGCTCATGTCCCATTGGATTGATGAAGTTGAAGAAGAAGGAATTTACGGCGCTCAGCGAGGCGCCGTCGATTCTGAGTACCTCCATGAGTTCAACCATCTTTCTCGGTATGCTCCACGAGGATGTGCCTACGGATGAGGCAAAGCGAGGAGAAGTTCATGGATGGCTTGTCAGAGAGCTTGAGGACAAGCTATCTGTTGTTGACTTCCCGACTTCGGACCTTGGTCGACAAGGCCATCATCGCCGAGCATAAGGCGAGGGCACTGGCGACTCGCAGCGTAAGTGGGAGGCCCGAGAAGGCATCGGGGCGTTGCTCCTCGTCGTATGGCGGACCGGCTCGATCGTCCCTCCCATTGCGGCACCACCGAGGGCACCGGCGTTCGTTCCACGCCCACCGCAGCGCGTGCCCGATCCGTGCACTGCGGGACAGCCGAGAGGCATCCGCAACCCGCCGCGGATGTCGTATGTTTCTTACGCCCGCGACAAGGGGCATTATGCTAATAATTGCCCTAAGAAGGCTGGAGCGGCCTCGTCCTAATGGAGGGCGGGCAAGGGAGTGGTCGTGATCGAAGGCCCCAAATGTGGGAGCGGCCGAGTCAACCTTATCTCGGCCGAGGAAGCTCGAGATGCACCCGGCGTCGTGTTGGGTACACTTTTCGTTAACTCTCGGCCCACTCTGATTTTATTTGATTAGGGGCTTCTCACTCGTTTATATCGGAGTCTTTTGCTGCACTTAGTGATCTTTGGTGATCCCTGCATGTTCCTTTGATTATTCATTCTCGGTCGGTAATGAGAGTGAAAATGAATGCCGGGTGTTTTGATTGAAATTGAGGAGTGGGATTTTTGGCAAATCTTATTCTCCTCAATTGATCAAGTTGGATGTGATACTTGGCATGGATTGGTTGTCTCAACATAGGGACAAATCGATTGCGCGGAAGGTTCATTTCCCTCACAAGCCGTCTGGCGGCCAAGTGGGAATTTTACGAAGCTGCAAGAACCACACCTTTATGCACTTGAAGCCAAGCTAACCACGGAGATTCATGAAGTCCCGTGGTGTGTGAGTTCAGCGATGTGTTTCGAAGATTTGCCCGGATGCCTCCAAAGAAGGGACATTGAATTTGTCATCGAATTGCTTCCGCATCGCCCTATTTCAAAGAGACGTGTCGAATGCCTCCAAATGAATTGGAGGAGCTGAAGAAGCGGCTTGGCGAGCTTCAAGAGAAGGGTTTTATTCGCAGAGCTCATCACCGTGGGGTTGTCTGTTATCTTTGTGAAGAAGAAAGACAAGACTCTACGGATGTGTGTTGATTACCGTCCGTTGAATGCCGTGACGGTGAAGAACAAGTATCCCACGCCTCGGATTGATGACCTCTTGATCAATTGACCGGTGCTCGGGTATTCTCCAAGATTGATCGAGGTTGGGCTATCATCAAGTCGAATCGGATCGGAAGACATTAGAAGGCGGCTTTCTCTACTCGTTATGGATTATACGAGTATACCGTTATATCCTTCGGTTTGACCAATGCTCCCGCTCTTTTCATGAATCTTATGAACATGGTATTCATGGAGTATTTGGACAAGTTAAGTGGTTGTCTTTATCGATGATATCCTCATCTATTCGAGGGATCTTTGAGGAGCATCTTTGAACATCTGAAGCTAGTGTTGGGAAACTTCGCGAGCATCAACTTTATGCGAAGTTCAGCAAGTCTGAGTTTTGGTTGAAGAAAGTGGCATTCTTGGGTCATGTTCTTTGACATCCGGTGTCGCCGTTGATCCTAGCAAGGTTAATGATGTGCTATCATGGGTCGGTAGAAGTCGATCCTTTGAAGTGAGGAGTTTTCTCGGTTTAGCGGGATACTATCGTCGCTTTATTGAGAACTTCTCCAAAATTGCCAAGCCAATGACCGAGTTACTCGGAAGGGCGGGAAGTATGTGTGTCCGCGATTGCGAGAAGAGTTTTCAAGAACTCAAGAGCGAGTTGACCACGGCTCGGTTCTTGTTCTTCCCGATGTCCACCGGCTTCGATATCTATTGCGGCGCTTCGCGAGGCTCGGTTGTGTTCTTATGCAAGAGGGCGGTGGTGGCTTACGCATCGAGCGATTGCGGCCTCATGAGCTGAATTATCAACCCATGACTTGGAGTTAGCTGCGATGGTCCATGCACTAAAGATTTGGCGGCATTACCTCATCGGTAATCATTGCGAAGTATATTCGGATCACAAGAGTTTGAAGTACTTGTTCACCCAACGGATCTGAACCTTAGGCAAAGAAGGTGGTTGGAATTGATCAAGGATTATGATATGGGTCTTCAATATCATCGGGCAAAGCAAATGTTGTGGCCGATGCTCTCGATCGCAAGGTTCATTGCAATTCCTTAATGGTCTTGGAGCGGCCCGACCCTTCATGAAGAATTTCAGCGGCTCAACTTGGGAGTGGTTGGCGAGTTCTCTCGCTTTGGTTGTGCAACCCACCTTGGAGGACCAAATCAAAGCTGCACTGATCGGATGTCGGTGTGAGTCACATCGAGGAAAATATCAAGAGTGGCTCCGCTAAGTGCTTTTACGAGGGCGACCATGGGGTCATTTGGTTCGGATCACGCTGGTTGTTCAGAAGATCGTGGAATTGCGAACTTAATTCTCCGCAAGCTCATGACTCTCCGTTGTCTATTCATCCACGGGGCCACGAAGATGTATCAAGATCTCGGCAAAGATTACGTGGACCGAATGAAGCGAAATCGCAAGGTTCGTTCTTGAGTCGGCGTATGTCGCCGTGTCAAGGCCGAGCATCGGCGTCGGCGAGGCTGCCCTTTGCCTATTCTGAATGGAAGTGGGATTCGATCGGGATGGATTTTATCACCGATGCGCCTCGCACCTCAAGGGCAATGATGCCATCCAGGTTGTCATTGATCGGCTAACTAAAGTGGCGCACTTCCTTCCGGTCAAGACGGATCTCGTGTAGGTCTTTTGGCGGATCTCTACATTGCCCGCATCGTGAGCTTACATGGTGTACCCAAGACAATTGTCTCGGATCGGGTTCTCTTTTCACCTCGCTTTTGGCAAAGTGTGCAGAGGCTATGGGAACCCATCTCACCTTCAAGACCGCATATCATCCTCAAGCGATGGCGGTGAAAGAGTAAATCAAGTATTGGAAGACATGCTCCGTGCTTGTGTTCTCTCATATGGAAAGAATTGGGAGAAATGTTTGCCATTCGCGAGAGTTCTCCTACAATAAGACTTCAAGCTAGTCTTGGAATGGCACCTTCGAGGCTTTGTATGGCGAAAAATGCAGAGCACCGCCGAATTAGTCGGCGGTGAAAGACCATTCTTTGGCCTGAACTCAATCAATGGCCGAGAGCCGAGTTGATTGATTCGAGATCGGTTGCGCATGGCTCGATCCGAGCAAAAGAGCTATGCGGATCGTCGTCGTCGTGAGTTGAGCTTTGAGCCAATGACTTTGTTTATCTCAAAGTCTCTCCTTTGAGGGGTCATCGATTCGGCGTCAAGGGCAAGTTGGCTCCTCGATATGTCGGTCCATACAGAGTCATCGAGAAGAAGGAGCCGCGCCTACAAGTTGGAGTTACTCTTGCACTTGAGGGGTGCATGGCGTGTTCCATGTATCCCACTCAAGAAGTGCCTCCGCGTCCCAAGCGAGGAAGCTCCGTTGGAAACTCTTGATGTTCGGGAAGACTTGACCTACAAGGCACACCTGTTCGCATCCTTGAAGAGGTGAGCGAAGAGCGAGAATCGTGCCATCAAGTTCCTCAAAGTTCGATGGTCAAACCATTACGAAGATGAAGCCACTTGGGAAAGGGAGGATCGTCTGCGTGCGGACTACCTTCTTTCTTTGCCGAGTGAGTCAAATCTCGGGCGAGATTTACGTAAGGGGAGAGTTTTGTAACATCCCAAATTGGGTTTGTGTTTCAAATGTAATAAAAATGAGGATAAATTAAAACTTTTGTTGCCTCATGTGTGAATTCTGATGTTTGAAACCTCTTTCCTTTAATTGGTGGAAATTAAAACTCAAAATTTCCCAATTAAATTCAAGTCATAAATCTCCTCAATGAAAATCGGTGCCCAACCCCTCAAAATAATTTTCATTGGACCTAGGAGAGATGTTTAACACCTCGTAATTATTTCATAATCTTGAAATTATTTGATAATTTTGAGGCAAGTCAAACATTAGTCAAACTCCTAAAATAGCCTTACGGAATTTTTAGAGAAACATGCAGGCATAACGGTCTCTGAAAATTTTATATAAGGTTCCTCTACATCGGCAATCTCGATTAAAATTTCATGAATTTTGGAGCTTGTTTGCTATTCCAAATAATTCTCTTAAGTCGGCTCGACCAATTAAGTCAAAAATCGGTTTCACCGCTGCTCGGTCCGGTCCGACATCGTTCGAGCTCAAGGGTGCGGCGGATCAACTAATAGCACCTTAGGGCGGTCTCTCGGCGCGCTGATCCGTAGCCGTTTGATCTAAATCCAGCGGCCGACGCGGTGAGCGTTCGGACGAGCGAACTCACTTAAGCGCGTTAGTCGTTTGATCTTCGATCAGCGGCGCGATGGAAGGGATGTTCGGACCGTCAGAGAGTGCGGCCGATCACCAGCGTCGGATCTTGATCGGCGGTCGACAAGCGATGCAACGTTCGGACCCCGGCCCGAATAGCCGGCGTTTGGGCGCGGTAGCGCACGATTGGAATCCTATGTGATCGAGCGGCCGTCCTCTTTTCGTCTTCCTCTCGCTCGCGTCGTCGGCCGAAGTCAACGAGACCGCGTGCGCGATAAAGGTAACCACGATGCATTGTCACCTCCATCGTTCGCCAGCGTCTTTGAGCATTAAATGCTAGTCTTTGCCGCACTGTTGAGTCGTCTTCTACCTCGTGCACTGCCCCATCCCTTGGCCGGTTTGGACTGACAAGCTTTTGACGAAAGTTGCATTGCTCCTCCTTTGCCCTCTCGGCCTATATAAGCTTTTTCATTGCTCCCTTAGCCTCCTTTGAGCGCCTCTGAGCTTTCGCATATGTCTTTGGAGGTCCAATTGAGCTTTATCGCCTCGGTTCTTGTGCATCGCCATTGCGCCATTGCAGAGTTTCAAGCTTTTTGGTGAAGGCGGTACCATTGAGGCTTCATCCCTTCGATCTTGCTCCCTCGATTCCTCTCACCTCGGTGATCGGTAACCCTTAATCAATTTGGGTTTCTCGCGGGAATCTTATCAATTTGGTTTTTCCCCTTTCGGCCGAAAATTGGTTATTGTCATCTCGACTCGGTAAGTCCATATCTGTCCAATTCCTTGCTTGATAGGTACTCCATGCTATTGCGATCATCGTAGTAGCTTTAGATTTCGTTTTTTGCTTGAGTCGCGGCGCGCATCGTGGGCTTTGCCTCTGCTCTTTTGTCGATCTTCGTTGTCGGACGAAAAAGCGAGCTTTCGGCTTCGTTGAGTTTGGCCGTAGGATTTTAGATCAAGCGCTCGGATTCTTGTGGCGTGATCGGACGCGCGCTAGGTCATCGCGCGTGGCCGTCCGATGTTCGATCAGCGGTCGGATCACGGATGAGCGTTCGGACCGTCCGAGCGGTTCGATCGCGTGGGCCGTTGGATCCAAGATCAGCGGTTCACGTTCGTGTGAGCGTTCGGACGCCGGACATCCTTGGCATCCGGTTCGTTCATCTTTCATCAGCGGTCGATGCTTAGGGTTGGCGCGTTAAGCTCATTGCTTGTCGCGTGTGGGCTGTTGGATCGATGATCTTGGCCCATAATCTTCCACGTCGTTTATCGGGTTATATTCCTCGGGTGGAGTTATTTATCAAGTGAAAAATAGTTTTATCTTCCAAAATTCATAAGTATTTTCTCAGTAGCTTCAAAAATGATAAAACCAGTGCCATTATTTTTCATTCTTAGTAAACTTATTTCCGTATAGGTTGCTCATTTATCGATGAGAGTAAAAGATTTATTTTGAAAGAAAGCATTAAGCGATTATCTTTGCAATGAAAAATAGTGAATCTTAGAAAACTCATAACTAATTATTGCAAGCTCCAAATGAGATGAATCCTGTGGGGCTGTTCATCTTATGAGGTGCTTGTTTTATCATAAAATTTCAGTAGCTGTATCATCCTAGAAAATTTCACTAAAATCATTGCTTAGGTGAATAGTCTGTTTTTTCTTTTACAGCATTGAAAATGTTTTGGCCATAACTTTTGCATTGAGAATCCAAATCAATTGGTTATTGTTGCTTTAGTTCATAAAATTATGTTCTTTCTGCTGTAAAAATTTGAGAACTTTTTGCTGAGTTTCTTTGTTGCATCTTTTGATGTTTCTCGCCTTATTGGTTCTTGTTGGTTCTTTCGATAGGTTGCGACAATATTGTTAATATCGAGTGATCCTCTGCAGCAAAACAAATGAGCTTCAGCAAGGCAAGATATTTGATCATAAATGTCCCATTACCTTCAAAGTCTAATATCTTGTTTACAAATTATATGTATGCATTGCTTTTGTGTCCAAGTATTTTGTCTGTTTAGAGGTAGCTATTCCTAATGCATTGTTGCCATTAAAATGTTATCCTCTTACAACCATAAGCTATTATCATCACTGGTGAATTAGAGCCAGTGATTTAATTATGCTCTTTTCTTGTCTTTGCGATGTCATGCTTAGAAATGCTTAGCTACTGGTAGAATTGGGCGGTTATCGACTTAGTCGATGACCTTGATCACACAAATCATTTTGTTTATTTTTGGTTCAGCACCTTATGCTTTTGTTTTGTAAAACCGAAAATGAAACAAAATGATTTGACTTGGGCACAATGGCATGTTGGTGTGATTGTTGGGTGTGACAAGGAAAGGTGCCTGTGTCCCTAAGGACCGAAAATATTGCTTATGCCATCGATCCAGTACTTTGCGTACTAACCACATGAGGTTATATGGGACCCTCTTGACCTAGTACTTTGGAGTGTGTTATCTCAGAGTCGCGGGAGGGCGTTGTGTGTGTTGTGTGAAAAAGGAATTGTGTTCTTGTGTTTGGGTGTGCGGTGGTGGAGTTTCCGGATGGACTCTCCACCTCGAGGGGCGCCGCAGATTGTCAGAGGCTTTACCCGTGAGGGGTAGTTGTCAGAGTGGGCCTGACCCGACACAGCGTATGGGTTTCTATCCATACAGGCGACTCGAGTTAATACATAATATTGGAAAAGTCTCGTAGGACTTAGCAGTGTTAGGCATACCTAAGGAAGTGTGCTTAATCATGTGGCAAAAGCGGTCGACATGTGGGTAAGTTGGTACACCTGCGGGATAAATCTATTTGCATAGCCTCGTCCTAGGTTGTGGACACGCTTGGTGATTTCACGCAAGATCTAGACTTCAACAACTGTTTTTGTTTTAAAAATTAAAACTTGACATGGTTGGCATGAGTGGGTAATTCATGCTATTGTGGTGGCTATTGGGTTAGCCACTTCGAATTTTTGCTTTCTTGTTGTTGATACTTGATTACTCTTGCTTTTATCAAATAAAATCAGATTGCAAAATTGCCTTCAATCTATTACATTATTGCAAATAAAACTTGCCTTATGCTTACAAACTTGAGTCCTATCTGCTCCACTTAAATAAGCTTGCATATAGTTATTGTATAGATCTGTTATCATTCTTATATATCTTGCGAGTACATTCAAAGTACTCACCCGACTTTCTTTGAAATGCTTTTGTTTGCAGAGGAAGGAGGTGAGCCCCAAGGGCTTCATACGTGAGATGTCTTTGCGGAGTTCGACGGCTAGTTGCGGCACAGTCGGTTGCCTTGTGGGTAAAAGGCACACCGTTGGGCTCTTTGTTTATCGCCATCTTATGGCACTTTTGCTTCATTGCTCGTAATATTTATCATTGGCGGTTGGCCTCTTTGTTGTAATTACTCTTGAATATTATTATGTATGTCTTTATTTTGTTACGTGCTTTCGGTTCTATGTGATTGAATGGAATTGATGCATGAACTTTTGTGAGAGGGTGTATCTTGCACTGGGAAGTATACATTCCTCGGCGTCACGAGTTATTATGCTTATGATGATAGGGTCAAGTGGTGACTAATCATTATAAGCTTAATAATCCCGGGGGCGTCACATTCTTCACGAAGATTGCAGGACAACCCCACGGAGATGAGCTAGGGCGGATGAAGCCTTTCTCCTGCAGCTCACCAAGTTGCTTCTTCAACTCCACCAACTCGTTTGGCGGCATCCGATAATGCCTTTTTGAAATCGGGGCAGTACCGGGAACCAACTCAATGACAAACTCGAGATCTCGAACTGGTGGCATCCCGGAAGATCTTGGGGAAAGACATCAGCGAAGTCACAAACTGTTGGGACTTCATTAATATCTAGAGCGGGCTTCGCTTCAAGCGAAGAGATGCGGACCTAGCAACCGGTAGCGAACTGCTCGCGGAAAGGCTAGATAGAGACACACTTCTTGGCGCAATCGATTTGTCCCTTATGGCAAGACAACCAATCCATACCAAGAATTACATCCAAACTTGCTGAATGGAGGAGAATAAGATTCACGAAGAATCTCACTCCCTCGATCTCAATTGGAACATCCCTACACTCAGTTCGGCTCTCAACTCCGAACCGGAGGCGAATGAGCAACGGGACCAACAAAGGAGTAAAAGGAGCTCACTAATAGCAGCAAAGACTCGAAACAAAAGAATGAGATGCTCTGAATCAAACAAAGCGATGAGCGTAATGAGAGTTAGCAGTGTACCCGGCCACGGCGTCGGGTGCCTCCCGTGCCTCCTCTGCGGAGATGAGGTTGTGCGACCACTACCCACGCCTTGGGTAGTAGGGACTATCTTGAGTCTGAGAAGAACCACCTCGGCGCGTCCTCCATTAGGGCGAGTGCTCCTCGCTCTTAGGGCATTGGTTCGCATAATGCCCCTTCCGCCGCAGCGAAGCAAGTGACCCGGCGGCCGGGTTGCGAGAGCCACCTGGCGACTCGCGAGTGCGTGATTGGGGCACGGCTGCGAAGGGCGAAGAAACAGTCTTGTGGCCTCGAAGTCTTGCTGAAGCTCACGACGCGACCCACGAGACGGATCAAACGGGATATGGCGGCCTGGATGACTTCGGCCTCCACTTACGCTATGGGAATCCACAAGCGCTCTACCCGAGTGCTTTCGGCGACAATGGCCTTGTCCACCAAGGCACGGAAATCTGGAAATCGGCGATGGATAGCTTGTCCCGAAGCTCCTCGGACAAACCATCCTTGAACTTCTCTTGCTTGGCCTCATCGGTGGCCACCTCCTCCGAGCATAACGAGCCAAATGGTTGAACTCGTGCAGGTACTCAGAATCGTGAAACGCCTTGTCCGGCGACAAGAACTCCTTCTTCTTGACCTCATCGGTAGGAAGGAATGTGACTCGACGGAAGGCGCATGCGGAACTCCTCCCAAGTGACGGTGTGGCCGTCGGCTGCATGGCGAGCTCTCCCACCACGACAAAGCCGCACCCTCCGGTGGTGCGATGCGACAGCGCCTTCGTGCTCTTGGCATCAAGGCTATCGCGGAGCTTCCGCTCCACGAGCACGGCGATCGCTCTGGCGTCAAGCGAGTCCTCGACTGAGAACGTGGGGGTGGAGTGCGAAGAAACTCCGCAAGTCCCCAGCGGTGGTGTCCACTCCTTGCCCGGATCACGAAGCACCGGTAGAGGGCGGAAGTGTTCGCGCGATGGCGTCCGTAAGAACCCTCACGTGTCCTCTGCGGTTGCGCTCGATCACAAGAAGGACCTCGGCCATGGTCGGAGGAGGAGGAAGTTCCTCGTCGGACCAGTGGCTGGCCTTGGCCGCTTCTGAAAAGGTCCGACCATCCTGTTACAAGAGACTTGGGTTAAAAATCTAGACCAAAACGGCGAAATGAAGCAAAAAGCTAACGACTAGGGGAATGGAATATCACTCTAATCGAAAGCTGAAAACAGCAAGTACATAACTTTAAAAAGGCTTATAAAAGACTCCAAAAATAGCAAGGAATCATAAAACCAAAGCTCAACTTCCCAATGCAACTAACCCGTATTGAATGAGCAGTAATTGTTTGAGAAGATAAAAATCGGAAGATCTAGGTAAGATCTAATACCACTCAAGATCAAGGCTAAATCAGCGAAAATAGTGTTAGATACATAGCTAACTAGTATCACATCTTACCCTTTTTAACCCCACAAGTTTTAGTTGATTATCCTCTCATTTTCTACCCCATTAGAAACCATCGAGCTTGCTGTCCGGAAATTGAAGTTGCGGTAGCGATTTCGCATCCAAGCTTCCAGCCGAAGTCTTCCATTCTAGAAACTTCAAAATCTGGCACACTTCAATTTGCCAAGCTCAGTGGTCCTATCAAAACCATTGAGCTCATATGTCTGAAATTGAGGCGTCTTGTCCAGATTCGCATCCAAGCCTCTAGCCAAACCTTCATCCGAAACTTCAAAACCCTAAGAACTTCAATTTGCCAAACTCAGTGGTTCCCAAAACCCATTTAATCGATAACACTATCTTTGAAGGAAGAAGAGGTAAACAATTTTCAAAACTCAAATTAGAGTGAGACGAGAAGAGAAAGCTAAGATAGGTAAGGAATAAAATCTGAGAATTCCTTAAGCTTTCACAAATCATTTGATACTTTGAAAATAGTGTTTTCCAAAATATCCTAAAGACGACCAACTTGGTTACTACGGTCAAGATGGCTCGATACTAAAACTTGTGAGACCGGTTTATCAAAAGCATGTCTTAACCATCCATCCGGTCCTAGCATCACAAAGCAGATAAGCCGAGACTCGAGACATGTATACTTCCCAGAGTGCAGTATACACACCTCTTTACAAAGTTCATGCATCAATTCCATTCATTCACATAGAACCGAAACATCAACAACAATCCAGAAGATAACATAAATAAAGGGTAGTCATTACAAAGAGAGGCCATTACCGCCAAATGACAAATACATAAAGAAATTTAACAATGGAAGCAAAAGTGCCATAAGATGGCTATAAAACAAAAGAGCCAATCGGTGTGCCTTTAACCCACAAGGCAACCGACCAGGACCGCCAAGCTAGTCGTCAATCCACAAAGACAACTCACAAAAGTGAGGCCCTTGGGGCTCACCTTCGTCCTCTGCAAACAAAAGCAGCCCAGCAAAAACTGGGTGAGTACTTTGAATGTACTCGCAAGATATATAAGAATGATAACAAACCTGAACAATAACTATATGCAAGCTTGTTTAAGTGGGCAGTTAGGACTCAAATTTTTAAGCATAAAGCGGGTTTTATTTGCAATAATGTAGTACATTGAAAAGCAAGTTAACAAATCTGTTTTTAATGTTCAAATAAACGTAAATGACAACAATATAACACAGATATATGACAACAACAATCACTCGAAGTGACTAAACCATTAGTCACCACAACAATAGCATGAATTACCAATTCATGCCAACCATGTCAAATTTTAATTTTAAAAGGTTGTAGTCTAGTTCTTGCGACCTTACCAAGCATGTCCATAACCTAGGGCGAGGCTATTCGAATAGTTTTATCCACTGCGGTGTACCAATGTACCCACACGCGGGCATCGCCTTTTGCCACTAGATTAAGCACACTTCCTTAGGTATGCTGCAACGGCTAAGTCCTCTGAGACATTTCCAATATTGTGAATTATTCACGAGCGCCTGTATGGATAGAAACCCATACGTTGTGTCGGAGTCATTGTAAAGCCTCGGTCAACTACCCGTCGCAGGTAAAGCCTTGGACAACTACAATGCTCCTCGAGGTGGAGAGCCTACCCGGAATCTCCACCACCGCACACCCAACACAAGAACACCGAGAACACATATCATGTTTCACACAACACACACAACCCCCTCCTGCGACTCGGAGATAACCCACGCCAAAGTACTAAGTCAAGAGAGGTCCCATATCCCTCTCGCGTGGTTAGCACGCATAAGCGCTTGGCTTAGTGACACAAGTAACTCGGTCCTTGATGACCTAGGCACCATTCCAATCACACCAACAGATCACACCAACATACCATTGTGCCCAAGTCTAAAATAATTTTATTTTCAGTTTTTGACTTACAGAGTAACAAAGTACAAATGCTGGACATAATGGAACAATAAATAAATGTGTGATCAAGATCATCGACTAAAATCGATGATCGCCCATTACTACCGATGATGAGGACATCGCTAGTAATGCCAAAGACATCGCTAGTAACGCCAAAGCTAGTAATGAGACTTCAATAACTGGACCAATAACAAGAGCACGAGCCAAGAAGCTACAATCTCGGGTGAACTCGTTCCTTAATGAACATATCATTAATTTTAATAAGAATTGTATACTACCTAAAAACAATGTTTTACTTGTGCTAAGGTTTGAAGAGTCAACGATGGATGGAGATGAAGGATATGTGGCCGTCATCCAAGGAAGCACAAGTCTACGGCATGAATAATGAACGGCCTATGAATAGTGCCCCGTGAACAAGCTCGTGAATGGTGCGTGTGAGCGATAAAGGCGTGATGAGCGATGCGCGTGAGCGAGTAAAAGGCCTATGATGAGCAAAGTCGCGTGAGCGAAAAGGCCCATGAGCAGTGCCATGAGCGGTGCGCGTGCTACGGTCTGCGCGTGAATAGTACCATATGGAAAATCTTGTGTTGAAAAGCCTTAGGCTAAGACTATATATTGAGGTAAACCCCCATTGTAAGGGAACGAATTTGATAATAGAAAACTCTTGTTCTTTCGTTGGGCAAACCAACTTGAGAGGAATTGGGAGTTCACGAAATTAAGATTGTTCAACCTTTCCATTGGAATTGGGAGCGCGATAGAACTTCATCGGTGGTCGTGAAGTTCAAAGACGTGTGGTTGGGCGAATTATAGAGTGCTAACTCTTGCATTGGCAGCGGGATCACTACGGTTCATCAAATCCACGTGAGTATCGGATCCTACGTCGAGAAGATCGCGCGACCCGTATCATCTTGGTATCGTGGCGCGGTTTACTCGGTAGGATTATTTACCCTTACTTTTAGATTGATTTATTTTTGTCCTATAGTCCATTAAACTGAAAATTGCAACCAAAAAAAATCCAAACCCTAGTTTTTTTTTTGCATCTGTTAATTTTGTGAGTTTTGTTAAGTTTTAATCCATTAGAATTTTTGTTTAGGTGCTGATCGTTCGTCTTTATCTCCGTAGCCTAATCTTTGTGTCCAATCCAAAATCCAAAAAAAAAAAAAACAAATCTTGCTGATATTCTTTTCATCATTTGAGACTAGTCATTGAATATTGCATCTAGGGTCGCTCTCCGAGTACTTCACACCTTGTTGAATATTTGTGACCTATGGAAAACCAAAGAACAATTAAACCTAGTTTGGCCTTTGAAAAAAAAAAGAAAGAGGAAGTTGAGCAAAAAAAAAAAAAGAAAGAGAAGGAAAGAAAGAAAGAAAGAAAGAAAAAGAAAGCATTGGCCGAATTTGGGTGAGACCTTAATCCATAAATTCAGATTGTGTAGTTTAATCTCTTGAGCAATCTCGTGCCCTTACATTCATATCATTGCAATTGGCTAGCGTCTCTCCTAGTACTTGGTGCAAAGCAGGCTATCTAATCTTTAATTTGATTGCCTCTAGTTAGCTCATTCATTTGTTTGCATCGAGTCACATTAATCTTTGCATGTGTGTTCATAGACTTCACTTAAATCTTTTGGATCAGCACTTAGGCAAAGTATTCTAGTTTGGATTATTACTTAATTTTACAACATCAAAATTTCAGATTGCTAGGATATACACTCTCATGCCAAGCTCCACCATATAGCAGTAGTGAACACTCTTAAATTCGCTGATCATCAGCTTGTCTTTGTTGTCACTTCTACAGTGTAAGTTTTTATTGGCCTTAATTCACTTCGGAAGGGTAAGAACTTTACTTGGAGAGAGGACATAGTGAGATTGGTTGATTTCCACAAAGCATTATTATATACACAGCTATTTGTTTCTTGCTTAACTAACCATGTCAGGTGGAGGAGAACACCATGATGAGAGTGGTGGGACAAATGACACTCGGGCATTCGTCAAGCAATATCAATTTGGGGCACTCATGAACACTTTCAACGTGAGCTACACCAAGGTCTCAATCAACTCCATGAGAAGCATGATTCTTTTGCTGATCAAATTGCAAGGGATATGCAAAATATGGAGATACAAGCTGATGAAAATGTGCGCCAATTGCGGGAGGACATTGGGACCCTCACTAGGCTCATACAAGCTCGCAATGGTGGCGATGAAGCAAGTGTTCAAGGAGGAGAAGCTGCTGCACATGTACCTCCTGCACCGCAACACCGAGTGGCGGCCAGCGTGGTGCGTCCACCACGGCTAGGAGGGCGAGGAGGAACCCATGGAGGGTGGCGGGGTCTAGGTGGAGGCCGTGGTGGGCGTGGTGGTGCCGCACATGCGATGGAAGAGGATGGTGATTTTGCTTTGCATTACAATGACCATTATCGTCGTCCACGCAATGAAGATGATGGCTTGGGCAAGCTCAAGTTTTCCATGCCCAAGTTTGCAGGAGGGACTGATCCCGAGGAGTATCTCACTTGGGAATTGAAGGGTGATAAAATATTCCGTATACATCACTATACGGATGAGAGAAGGATCTGATTGGCATCACTTGAGTTTGAAGGTTATGCTTTGGATTGGTGGGAACAAGTCATTACTCAAAGAGTCGAGAATGGAGAAAACCTCAAGCAACATGGCAAGAGATGAAGCTGGAAATGAGAGCCCGTTTTGTTCCTTGTCATTACAAGCGTGATCTATTTGATAAATTACGTAATATGAAGCGTGGAGCACATTCTGTGGAGGAGTACTACAAGGAGATGGAGCTAGCCATGATTCGAGGCAAGGTTCAAGAACAAGAAGAGCAAACCATGGCACGCTTCCTCTCATGTTTGAACCATCAAGTCAAAAGAATTGTCAATTTTCAGCCTTATACCAATCTTTATGAGTTAGTGCATCAAGCTACAAAGCGAGCGACAATTGCAAGAGGATGCTAAGTTTGCAAGATCAACGTCCTTTCTTTGCGCATGCCGTCCAATGGAGGAAGATATGGTTCCAAATCACAAATAAGCCAACAAGCGGCTCAAGTGGTGGTTCAAGCTGCGACATCATCTAGCAAGAAGGAAGAAGCCACTCCAGTGCAAGAAGGCCATCAAATCCAGACTAGTGTTTCCTCTTCTATGGGTTCTACAATAAGAGTAGCGGTATACACGTACAGTCCAATGGAGGAAGATATGGTTCCAAATCACAAATAAGCCAACAAACGGCTCAAGTGGTGGTTCAAGCTTTGACATCATCTAGCAAGAAGGAAGAAGCCACTCCAGTGCAAGAAGGCCATCAAATCCAGCACTAGTGTTTCCTCTTCTATGGGTTCTACAAATAAGAGTAGCGGTATACAATGCTTCAAATGCCTTGGCCGTGGTCATATGCAAAAGGATTGCCCAAATAACAAGGCGATGTTGATATTAGAGAATGGGAATATGATTACGCAAGTGAAGAAGAGAATGATCACTATCTTGATTTAGGGACATATGGTGATGCACATGAGGAGGAGCAAGATATAGAGTATTGTGAACTGGTGTTGGTCCTATACTTGTGTGTACTCAGACGGTGTTGAGTGTGCAACCAAAGCCTTCCATGAACAGTGCGCAATTTATTCCATACAAGAGCTCAAGTTAGCAAAGATGGTAAATTTTGTAAAGTAATCATTGATGGTGGGAGTTGTCGTAATTTGGCTAGCAAGGAGCTTTGCAATAAACTTGGGTTGAAGTACAAGAAACACCCACATCCATATCAGATCCAGTGTTTGCATGAGAGAGGTTCAATGAGTGTGGGATACACCGTGGATGTTGAATTTGAAATTGGCACTTATCGAGATACGGTGGAGTGTGATGTGGTGCCTATGGACGTATGTCACTTGTCGCTAGGAAGGCCATGGCAATATGATCGTCTTTGTGATTCATGATGGAAGAACTAACTAATACAAGTTTTGGTGGAACAAAAACAAGTGGTGTTTCTACTGTTGACTCCTTCTCAAATTGTAAATGATAATGTGCGTAAGATCGCGAGTGCAAGTTGAGAGTGAGAAAGGAGAGAACCAAAGAGTGTGATTCCACAAAGGTGAGTGAGAGCCACAAGCCAAACCCAGAGGTAAAAGCAAGAGTGAGGGAGAGAAAACTTAGTCATGATAGCCACCAAATCGATCTAAGAGAGATGAAAGATGATCCCGCTTTGATGCACCTTGTATTATTGTACAAAGATGCATTGCTTTCTACTAATGATTTAACATCTCTTCCTAGTGCTATTTCTCAAGTTTTGCGGGTTTATGACGACGTGTTTCGGAGGAGATACCTTGGTCTACCACCTATTCGAGGTATTGAGCATCAAATTGACCTAGTCCCGGAGCCCCTCTTCCCAATCGACCGCCGTCTGCACAAATCCGTAAGAAACTAAGGAGATTCAAAGTCAAGTGCAAGCACTTTTGGACAAAGGGTGCGTCGCGAGAGCCTTAGTCGTTGTGCCGTTCCGTTATTCTTGTTCCTAAGAAAGATGGTACTTGGAGAATGTGCATAGATCAGTAGAGCTATTAACAACATAACTGCTAGCTATCGTCATCCTATTCCTAGGTTAGATGATATGCTTGATGAGTTAAGTGGTTCTACTATCTTTTCTAAGATTGACTTGCGTAGTGGCTATCATCAAATAAGAATGAAACATGGTGATGAATGGAAAACCGCTTAAAACGAAATTTGGCTTGTATGAATGGTTAGTGATGCCTTTTGGATTGTCCAATGCTCCTAGTACATTCATGCGCAATGAACCATGTTTTGAGACACTTCATTGGTAAATTTGTGGTAGTTTACTTTGATGATATCCTGATATATAGCCGATGTTTGGAAGATCATGTTGAACACATCAAACAAGTGCTAGAAGTGCTTAGGAAAGAATGCTTGTATGCCAATCTTGATAAGTGTACTTTTTGCACTAGTAAGGTTGTGTTTCTAGGCTATGTTGTTTCAGCTCATGGCATTGAAGTGGATGAATCTAAAATTGAAGCTATTAGAAATTGGCCAATTCCTGTGAATGTTAGTCAAATTCGTAGCTTCCATGGGCTTGCTAGTTTCTATCGGTGATTTGTGAAAGATTTCAGCACCATTGTTGCCCCATTAAATGAATTAACTAAAAAGGGAGTGATTTTTGAGTGGGGAGACAAACAAGACAAAGCTTTTACTGAATTGAAGAAATGTTTGACTGAAGCACCATTGCTTGCTTTACCTGATTTCACAAAAACTTTTGAGATTGAATGTGATGCTAGTGGAATAGGTATTGGTGGTGTTTTAATGCAAGAAAGAAAACTCATTGCATATTTGGTGAGAAACTTCATGGTGCACAATTGAATTATCCTGTTTATGATAAAGAACTATATGCTCTTGTGCGTGTGTTGGAAACTTGGCAACATTATCTTTGGCCTAAGGAATTCATAATACATTCTAAGCATGACTTCGAAAAGACAATAAAAGAGCATAATTAAATCACCGGGCTCTAATTCACCAAATGATATTAATAACTTAGGGTGGTGGCGGGGATAACAATTTAATGGCAACAATGCATTAGGAATAACTACCTCTAAACAGATGAAATAATTGGACCCAAAAGCAATGCATACATATAATTTGTAAACGGATAGTAGACTTTGAAAGTAATAGGACATTTATGATCAAATATCTTGCACGCTTCTTTGTGGGTCGAGTCTTCTTTGTGGATCAACAAGATTATCAACGTGCTCTTCGGATCCTAACGAGAAAGCAAAAAGCAACCGATAAGAACGAATAAAATACCAAGACCCAACAGTAAACTCCCTCCAAAAATTCTAAAATTTTTACAGTAGCAAGGTCTTGATTTATAATGAATTTAGCAACAAGAACCAATTGATTTGGATTCTTAATGCCAAAGATATGACCAAAACAATTTTGCTCAGCTTTTATAAATCAAAAATGCTACTATTCATTAGCAAAACTTTCTGGAGCTACACTGAGTTTGGAAACATTTTTAAATTGAAGTCTAATTAAAAACATAACCCACAAAATTTGAATCAACCGAAAAGGATTTAAAATGAATTAGTTATGCATTTTACAAGTTATCACATTTTTCAGTTGATAAATAAATCCTCTCGGGAAATTCAGAATTTAGAAATGACATGGCGAGCGAGGCGTCGATCTTGGATCCGACGGTCCGCGTCAGCCATGCAACGCGCGGCGCGAAACCTCAACGTCAACCGTTGGATCGGATCCAGCGGTTCACGTCAACCTAGAGCGTTCGGTGGTCCGAACGTTCACGCGCACGCTGAAGCCGTGGATCCGGATCCGACGGTCCACGTGGATCCGGGGGTTCGGTGGTCCGAACGTTCATTCCGATCTGCACCGTTGATCTTGGATCCAACGGACCACAGACCGAGGCGCGCGACAGACTCAAATCTTCGGCGCGATCCCGAGCCGCAGATCTTAGGATCGACGGTCCATAATGACGCGCGTTCAAACTCCGCCCTGTTTCGTCCGGCAAACAAATGACGGAAGAACGGCTCGCCGGCGGCGGCTCGCGCAAGGCGGTGCGAGAAAACGCCTAAAATGAGTCCTTAACACTCTTGCGCACACAATGGTACGGTGGCGTTAGGCTGCGGTGGTCAGAACGCCAAACAGCCGGAGAGAACCGAAGTGAGCAAAATGACCAAAACGAAAAATGCAAACGGCTCACCATGGTCCAAGGGAGCGAAAGCAATCAACTAGGGACTAAAGAGAGGTTACCGAGTCCAAAGAAGGCGCAGAGGAGAGTCGAATCGGCTCGGGTGAAGAAGAGCGGTTTCGGCCAAACGGGGCAATCCAAATTGGTCGCTCTCTTACGCCAAAAGCCAAATTGTGGAGGGTTAATACTCTACGAGATGCCAAGTAATTGAGGAAGCAAAGGCTTTGAGAGAATGCCCTAACACCACTTTCAGAAGAGGTTGGAGCTCCAACAATGGCGGCCGAGAGAAAATTCACGAAGGAGCTCACTCGGTGCACTAGCGATGGGTCTTGAAGCTCAAGGGTGTTCAAAGGATGCTAAGGAAGCCTCGGGTAGAGTCTTATAGGCGGAGGAGCAAGAGGGGAGCAACGGCAAGAAAATGGCTTTATGCTGTGTTGAGGTCGGCCGAGGCGACAGGGAGTAACTTAGCGGGGAGGGAGACGGCGATCTGGGGCGGCGGACGGGAGCAATAATCTGGCAGAGCCGTTGGCCAAAGGAGACGCGGCTCGGCTCGCCGGCGCATCAGGCACGCCATCACTGTTGACTTCGGCCGAATTCGCGCGAGCGGAGGAAGACGACGAACGACGACCGTTGGATTTAATCGGACGGCTGAAATAGAACGGCTTGATCACAACGTTTCAATCGCGCGCTTGATCATGGACCGTTCGATGCTGATCCAACGGTTCACAACTCCCGCGCCCGACTGCCTCGCGTCGGTGCGGTTAGTTGGTTCGACGCGTCAAGTGGCTCGAGCCAGCGTCTGTTCGAACCCGAGGAACAAAGCAAACCCTTTAGAATTTGAATTTTAAATATCTGATTTTTGAGGAATTATTTGAGATAGCAAACAAACTCCAAAATTTATGAAATTTTAACTGGAGCTTGCTGACAGCAGGAGGAACCTCCCATAAAATTTTCAGAGATTTTCATGCACTGAATTATTCTCCAGAAATTCCAGAAGAGGGGAAAATAGGGTTTGACCAGTTTGACTTGCCTCCAAAATTACCAAATAATTTCTGAAAATTATGAAATAATTCGAGGTGTTAAACATCACTCCCTGTGTCCAATGAAAATTATTTCCAGAGATTGGGCACAAGAGTTTCATGAAGGAGGTTTATGACTTGAGTTTAATTGGGAAATTTGGAGTTTGAATTTCCACCAATTAAAGAAAGAGGTTTCAAATCGCAACAATACATGAGGTAGCAAAGTTTTACTTTATCCTCATTTTTATTACATTTGAAACATAAATCCCATTTGGGATGTTCTGAGATATCTTTGTTTGTGCAATATTAGAGATACTAGCTTGTTCTTTTGGGTAATCTCCAAAGCTTCTTGTAATCAAAATTGAAAAATACAAAATTGAAGCCACCCATTGCACTTCATGCATATTCCTCTCTTTGCTTCTCTTGTTTCTGCTTCTTCCTTTATTTTCTATTTGTTATCTCTGGATGAGAGGAAGGCGTGATTCCTTGATGAATCCATTGTCAAAGGGGGAGAAGATGTGTTAAATGAGAAGAGAAGATGTGTTAATGAGAATATATTTCTTTGTTGGGGGAGAAGTTTGTACAAAGGGGAGAAACTGAAAATTTGAAAAATTGAGGATCATAGTGAGGGGGAGTTCTTGAGTTGCATTCTTATTGTCTTATTGTATATTATGAACTTGAATTGCATTCTTTTATCCTCACAATGATCATAGGTCAATTGAACAATTGTTCTTTCATATGGACCTTATGTGGAATTTTGACCCTTTCCGAAATCAAAGTTTTATGCTTACTTTTGCCTTGTCTCACATGCCTATACTATTCGATGCCGGCTTGGTCATGTTCATTGCTTTTTCTTGCTTATGGACCAAGTTGTGCCTTTGTCTAAAAATTGAGTAAACTCGTTTTCAAAACTCTTACTTACATTTTCTGGATAATTGCCAATGTGTTCATCAAGGGGGAGATTGTGGATTTCTTGGGGATATGTTACAGATCTTAGGATGATGTGACAATTGGCAATGGCGCTTCTGGTTTGTAGTTTCACGTGTTTTCGACAAAGCTACGTGTATTACGATGAGGGCGGTCCGACCGGTCCTTGCATCGGCGTCCGACCGGTCCCAAATCGGTCGGACCGCCATGTGGGGATCCGGACGGTGATGACCTAAAAGTGTTCAAAACGAGTGGGCCAAAAATAGGTGTTGTAGGCAAATGAGGGGATCCCAATGCACTTGGTCTCATAATTTTGGAGTCTCGGTAGAAGAAGTTCTATTCGTTTTTAATTTCCAGAAGGTTTCGGAATTTGGGAGCTTGAATTTCGGCTAAGTCCCAAGGGGCGGTCCGACCGGCTCACAGGGAGCGGTCCGACCGGCCAAGGGGCGGTCCGACCGGCTCACCTGGAGCGGTCAGACCGGTTTCTACTTGAACGTCGGCCAACTTCGTGGCGATGTTGTTTTGTTAGGTCAAAGTCATTGGTATTGTGGCATATGATTTGCATGATGCATGTTTTGACTAACATGGGGCAAGTTGTGAAAAACTTGTTCCCGAATTCGTGTTTGCTTGTCTGTGGTTGTGCAGGTTGCTTGGTGGTCAACGACGGTCAACGGCGAGGAGGATCGGGACTAGACTCGGAGAGTTGAGGTCCAGAACGATTGACGATGCCGGGTGAGGTCAACGACTCAAGCGTGACACAAGATGGACAAGGGTGACCTATTGGCGAATCCATGATGCATGGTGAAGCGGTTTAGGTCAAAAGGTTAAAGACGGCGCTTCGCGAAGCGTGCGTGTGTGACCCGTTTGTTAGTGGGCCTTAACGGGAGCCCAAGAGAGTCAAACCCTATGAGTTTTAGGCCTCCACTATAAATAGGAGGAGATGGTGGTGCACCTCTCTCTCTCGCCTTTTGATGTTTCAAAACCCTAATTGTCTTTAGGGGAGTTGAGGTGGAGGCAAGGGCTCTTGATGGTTTGTGGAGAATTTCGTGATCTTTGATTGTCTCTTGATCCATGATGGTGTGGATGTAATCCAAAGATCAATCACGAAATCAATCTATGCAAGGTTTGCTTGAGATAAGTCTCTTTTAGCTCCTGCTTTCAATTTCGTGTTTTTAGGGCTTTCTTTGATCCGCGAGTTTGTGATTGATTCTTTCACGTGAATTAGCTTGCTGTGATATGTATGAATCTATCTAGCATCATCTTGATCATCAATCCCTCACGAACAAGCTTTAGGATCAAGTTTTCGTTCTTGCGGCTTTTAGACCTTCGTTAATCAATTGGCAATTGCTCAAGATCGCTCCAAGAATTATCATAATATTCGATTGAATAGGTCCTCAATAGCATATAGAAGGTGTGTGCAAAGTTTCATAAAGATTAGAGTTGAGAATCAAAAGTTTCACCTAATTGCAACTTCGTCATCGGCCGATTTTATCACAGCAGATCGGTTCGAGTCGGCCCGGTCGATCGCCGTCATCACCGGTCGACCGATTTTGAGCGGTCCGACCGCCAAAGACAACTTGGTCGACCGCCCGCAATCGGTCCGACCGATTGGGTCCATGGTCGACCGCCTGCTTTGTGAGTCTTTGCAATCTTAGTTGATTTTGTAGCATTGCTTAGGGGTTTAATTGGATTCAATACTAGTCTTCCAACAGATTGGTATATTAATCTTCATAGCTTTCTAATAGCTACCGGAGTGAAATTGTATTGAGTTCATAATTTGTGAAAAGTGAGCGTGCTCCTATTCACCCCCTCTAGTCGCTTTTATGGTCCAACAAGATCAAATCTCTCACAAACCTTCTATAAAAACCAAGAAGGCCATGAAAACTTCTTACTTGACTTACATTCGTTGGAGTTGGCCAATCCTTGATGGCTTTCACCTTGGTTTCATCCACTTCGATTCCTTTTCACGAAACAACAAAACCAAGAAACACAACGTGGTCCATACAAAACTGCACTTCTCAAGATTAGCAAATAATTTCTCCTTTCAAGCTCATCCAAAACTTGACGAATGTGATTCACATGCTCATCAAAAGACTTGTGTAAATTAAGATATCATCAAAGTAGACAACAACAAATTTTCCAATGAAAACTCTCAAGACATGGTTCATTAATCTCATGAAAGTACTAGGAGCATTAGTCAAACCAAATGGCATAACTAACCATTCATACAACCCAAATTTTGTTTTAAATGCGCTTTCCATTCATCCCCTTTTCATTCTTATTTGATGGTAACCACTTCTCAAATCAATTTTAGTAAAAATTATAGAACCACTCAATTCATCAAGCATGTCATCTAATCGTGGAATAGGATGACGATAGCGAACAGCGATATTATTTATAGCTCTACAGTCAACACACATCCTCCAAGAACCATCTTTCTTAGGTACTAAGATCACGAGAACAAAGACAAGGACTTAAGCTTTCACGAACAAAACCTTTGTCAAGAAGTTCTTGTACTTGCCTTTGTATCTCCTTGGTTTCTTCCGGATTGGTTCTGTATGGTGGACGGTTAGGGAGTGCAGCCCCTGGAATGAGATCAATTTGATGCTCAATCCCACGAATTGGAGGTAGTCTGGCGGGTGTTTCTTTTGGAAAAATATATTCATAGTCCTGTAAAAGATGAGACACAACACTAGGAAGAGAGGTGATATCGTTAGGTGAAATTAAAACGTCTTTGCACACAAGTACAAAGAGCACTTGATCTAGGTTGTTCCTCACTTCTCTCAGTTCAGATTTTGTGGCTAGCATAACTAGATGCTCTCCTCTCCTCTTTTTTTCTCTCAAATTTGGCTTGTGGCTCTCACTCACCGAGTTGTGGATGGCACTCATTTTCTTTTGCTCGCTCCTCCTGTAATCACTGGACCAATTTTAGATTTCTTTTGTAAGTGCTCAGCCATGATTTGTTGGGGTGTCATAGGCTTGAGTACAAACTTCTTCCCTTTCAAATCTAGTGTGTACTGATTTGTTCTCCCACAATGCTGAGTATATCGATCATACTGCCAAGGCCTTCCAAGTAACATGTGACACACAGACATAGGTGCCACATCGCACTCAACGGTGTCAAAATATTCACCAATCTTGAATGGAACTTTCACCTTATATCCAATCTTAATATCTCCGAATCATTCACCATTGGACATGATATGGATGAGGATGTCATTGTAGTTTCAAACCAAGCTTGTCAACCATCTCACGACTAGCAAGATTATGGCAGCTCCCGCCATCAATGATCACCTTCACCACTTTATCTTGCACCTTGGCTCGTTTGAAAAAGATTATGTCACGCCCAATTTCAGCTTCTTTCATCTAAACACTCAAGATTTGAGCCACTACAAGAGCAGCGACCGTGCTCAAATTCACATCCAGTATGTTTCTCATCTTCATGGGCTTCATCAACATACTCTTCCTCAACTTCCTCTTCACTAGCTGAATCATATTCTCCATTGTCATTCACAATGATCACACGATTATTTGGACACTCCTTGATTACATGCCCACGGCCTCCACATTTGAAGCATTGAATCCCACTACTCTTGGATGTAGAACCCGCTGAAGTAGTGGTGGATGCTGCTGGTTTAGAACTCATGCTTGGGGCAGCAGTGTTCTTTCCACTATAAACAATTTGAACATTAGAACGGAGGCCTCCGCTGAGCTCTTTGCCATTGAGGGTGCAAGTGAAAACTTAGAGATTGACTTGCTTCCTCTAGACGCAGATTGCACCATATGACAAGGACTTGCTACTCTTGGCATCTTGCTGTAGTTGGCGTTCAGCTTTGGTTGCTTGATGTACCAAATCAATAAGATGACTGTATGGCTGAAACTCAATAATGAGCTGGATATTGCGATGTAACCCAGCCATAAAACGTGCAATAGTTTGCTCTTCATCTTCATACACATTGGCTCTAATCATAGCCTTCTCCATCTCCTTATAATACTCCTCAACAGAGAAAATTCCTTGCTTGATTCTGCAGCTTTATCGAAAAGATCACGCGATAGTGCTTGACACAAAACAAGTTCTCATTTCTCTCTTCATTTCTTCCCAAGTGGCAATAGGATTTTCTCCATCTTCTTCACGATCATGCGAAGTTGCTCCCACCAAATCGAGCATATCCTTCAAACTCGGAGATGCCATTGCCAACTTCTTCTCCTCTCGCATAATTATGCAAAGCGAAAGATCTTGTCCACCTTCAACTCCCAAGTGAAATAAGCTTCAGGATCGCACCCTCCATCAAATTTTGGCATGGTAAACTTCAGTTTTCCAAACCTCTCCTCATGGTTGTCTCCTCTACGATGTCGGCGACCAAAACGATATTGAGAATGATTGTCATCATCCTCATCTTCAGATTCATCATTGTCTTCATTTCTTGGACCTTGAGCTCTTCCTCTACCATGTGCAGCACCTTGGTTCCTCCTTTCTTGTTCTCTTGTTCTTCTAGCAGCAACTCTTCCATCACTATCTCCTCCATCTTCACCATGGTTGCTTGCACCGTCATGAGGTTGGCGACGCCCTCGATTTCAGCCATAAAGGCTCAAGATCTTGCGTCAATCGATCTTGCTTATCTTCCAAGCTTTGCTTGATTCATTGAATTGTGCCATAGTAACACAATCTTCTAGCTCCACTCCACCCATCTTCCCTGTAAGGTTAGCTAAATCTGAACAATAGGTATTTGTGGAATATAAAAAAAAAATTGGTGGCTCTCACAACTCACCTCTCTTACCAACCGATGCTCTTATGAATTCCTTGCTGCGGATTACAGAGAAACAAATGTGTGGAGGTAATCAGAAAGTGATGGAGAGGCGAAAACAAGACCAGTACCGATTACGATGGATTTTTATGTGGAGCTTGGTGGGAGTGATACACAAGAAATGCAATCTGAATTCTAGTTGTTGTAAAGTTAAATAACAATCCAAACTAGAAGTTCCCGCCTAGTGCCGATCACAAGATATGGGAGATATAAATCAATCACACACACACGCAAAGAAATTTGAGTTGATGTAAACAAGGAGTATGATTGGAATGCAAGTGTTGCGATCAGATCCAACCAAAATTTTGCACCAAACACAAATAGCAAACAAGTTGCTCCACTTGGCGTGATTTAACTTTCAAAGACTTGTGCACTTTAACTACTGATCTTCAACCTTTCTTTCTCAATTTTCTCAACTCTTTTTTTAACACTTTTCTTTCTTCTTTTTTTTTGACACCTTTTTTTTAATAGAACTTAACACAACGACCAGAGATAACACTAGCACACTTATGATAGAACAAAAAAACACAACCAAGAAGCCTATAGTTTGATAGGATCAAAGTTAACGCTAACGATGATATAGGCTATAGATTTTTTGTGTGGGGATTTTCAGATATATAAAAGAGGCTCAAAGGACACGCAAAGGAAAATGATCAAGAACTAAAACAAAGACTCTAATGGATGAAACTTAACAAAACTCACTGAAATAACAGATTGAAACAAAGGGCTACAACAATTTTTTATAGGCTTTTGGTGGATAGGACGAAACAAAAATATATGTAGCTAAAGGTAAAGAATCCTACCGTGTAACGTAAAGCTCGATACCGGTGATACGTCACGGGTCCGATCTTCACGATGTAGGATGATCACCATATAACTAGCTTCAAAGAAGCCAAGATAACTTGCCGCAAGCGCGATAACTAGTGCAACCCGACAAATAAAACTCAAGCCAACCACCGCCTTTAACCGCAACCTAAATCGAGGATTCGCCAACCACACTCTCAAGGAACCAACCAACACGACCTACAATCAATCGAGAAACCTCAAGGGAGTAGGAGCACCAATTGGGAGCGGATGAAGCCGCCATTTTGTAATCCCGCCAAGGAAATCACAAGAGCAAAGGGGTAGAGATCAACTCTCAAAGGTTTGTTAGCACACAGCTGAACAAAGGGGTTCTGTATTTCGTTTATCAAAAGTCTGTGGTTGCTATGAGGCAATGAGGTATTTATACTAGGAACATCCCTCCTAGATAGGTGTAAACACGAAATAAAAAGATAAGATAGACTATGTGAAAGGGCCTCCACGAAATGGGCTCGAGTTGTTCCCGTGGTGTTGGTATTATCGTAGTCTTCGGTGTTTTGTCAATAACTCCACCTTGAAAGTCCAAAAGATGTGCCATCAGCTTGCGTTGGAAAGTTAACTTGATAAGCTTTCACACCATGTGCAGCATGCACCACGAAATAATGTAGAATGGTACAGTTTTGCATGGGAAGTTGAACGTCTGGCAGACTGTTGACCTTCTGACCAGTCTTCACTAAAGTTGGTCGGCTCTCACAATGGAAATTCCAAACAGCTCGGCTCGTGGCATTGAACACTAGACTTAATAAGCTTTCCAAAATGTCCTCATGGACCTCCATAGCCTTTGGAAATCAAGAGTTATGATTGTTTCTTTCGAACTATTCTCACTGACCGTGTCGGTTCGAGTGTGGTCCTTCTCTCGTAGTCATCTCTTTGTATGTTCTGTCATCCTTCTTGGTGAACCTAAGCAATAGCAATGTACACGACTTAGGTAGTATATAATTCTCATTGATGTTAAAATGATTCTCACAAAGTAGCGCGTTCACCTCTTGTTGTAGCTTCTTTGCTCGACTACGTAATCGGTCCATCAATGACTTGGGCTGGTGTCGATGTAGGTGAGACTTGAGTTGGTGTAGCTTGATTTGGAGGTTGTAACATCTTGCTTGCTAGCGTGGTCATATCACAAGAGATCACAGATCGCTCCCAGCCACGAATGCGCAATCTTTGTGAAAGAAGAGTTGGAGCGACCGTCCAACGAAGAGCGATCGATGTAGTGGTCGTAGTCAATCGTCCTCGCAGCTTAATCGTCCTCGCAATCGATCATCCTCGTAGTTGATTGTCCTCGCAGCTTGATCGTATTCACGATCGATCGTCCAACGTGTCGCGCCGATCGCCTCCAAAGAACCGATCGCTTTCCTTGCAAAGTTACGGATTGTCCTCAAGCGCAACAGTAACTGTAGTAGCACCTCTACGGTATCCACATATCCCGGGCAGGAATGTCATACTCTGGTGTGCTAGCACCAAGTTGCACGGGAAGGCTCTCTCAAGAAGATGGCGACTAGGGTTAGGAGCAACTCACGTCAAATTGTGTCGTATGTGTGGATATCGTGGGGATATGTGCATGATCTTAGAGTGATGAGTCAATTGGCAATGGCGTTGTTGGTTTGTCAAATCTTGCATTTTCGGCAAACTTGTCTTTGTCGAGGTTGTTGGCGGTCCGACCGCTATGTCATTGGTCGACCGCCATGTGGCGATCCGATCGGCCGTGATGCTTGGTCCGACCGCCACGATTTATGAGGGAGTTTGGGGCTAGGCCAAAAATAGGTTGTGTAGGCTTGAGAGGGGAGTCTCCTGGATGTGGTCACATAATTTCGGATCTATCTCCCCGAATCTCGGATTTGCCAAACATGTTTGTTTCGGATCCGATTTGGGCGTTTCCAGTCCCGAGCATCTCGAGCCCAATAAAACCCCCCGGAGGTCCCCCTCCTCCTCATCATCCCAACGCAGCCACCCTCGCTCTCTCTCTCTCGCCCCAGCGCCATCGCATTAGCCAGATCCCCTTTTGTTGTCGTCGTTAGTAAATTGCCGATCGCGCCGCCTCCGTCGCCGCTCAGCCGTCGTCGACCCCACCGCCGTGCTTAGCAGGTCTCGGTTCACCTCGGGCACACCTTCCTGTCGTCGGAGCGCCGCCGACGCCGCCGTCCGACAATAGCCGAGGCCGCTCCTCCGCTTCTTCCACGCCGCCGGTCGCCGCCGTTGCTTCCAGCCATCGGTAAGAGTACCATCAGGTGCGCAATAACCCAGGGAACATTCTGGTACCCTTGGTCGCCGGCGACTTCGCCGTCGATCACCGGCAAGCCCTTGGTCCCCGTGGCGCGCCCTCATTGCAGCATCGTCACAGCCACGCCAACGCCCGTCACCCTCTCGCTTGCGTGTCACCCGCGTGGCGCCACATCGCCAAGCGTGGCTCATCCACCGCACTGCACCTCCGTGGCTCGGTGAACCCGGCCACCGTGAGTTTGAGACCCAGTGGGGACCACTGTCAAGATCGGCTTTTATTTATTTTCTTTTCCTACCGACGCAAGCATTGCGCAATAATCCGATTTTCCTTTATAAAAATAATTCGGGAAAATCGTTTAAATCCAAATTAGGGTTTTAATTGATTTTCAAAACTTCCAAAGCCCATATCTTTTGCATCCGAACTTCGATTGAGCCCATTCAAATTTGTAAATTCATATAAAATCAAGATCTATTTAATGGTGAATTTTATTTGATTTTTTGAGTTTGTTTTACCTCTGTTATTGTTTTGTTTCTTTTGTCTCATTTGCGAGTATACGTCGATAATTCGGGAAGTTTTGCAGAAGAAGGAGCACCTCAAGATCAAGACCAGTACCTAGACCTATTCCAAGGCAAGTTATACCTTTGATCATATTGAACCCAGTTTTCAAAATACTTTGTTTCAATGTATTGCATTCTATTTCAAGTATTTATTTAAATGCTTTTGGTTTAGTTATTAATCCAAATTGTTATATCCACCTTGTCTATTGTTATGTCATATTCTTTTGTCACGCTAGGTTGGTTCATTATTAGTTGGTATTATCGTAGCACCAACGTGGGTTAGTTAGATACGAGTAGACTGCTTAGTCATGCCACGAGTCATCATTTCATGTGAGTCGCAATTATGAATTTGACTAATGGAATATGGAACTATGTGATAAAACTGTGATGTGTGCTATTACTCGTTGATGGCATGTGTTGCACTTAATCAACAGGGTGGGAAAAGATTTAGACTGAGGCAAGTGGTGGATCTGTGTGATTGGTGGAGCTGTGTGCTTTAAACTTTGTGATTTGGGAAAAACTGGAAGTCTTGCCTTGGTCAATTAAGGACTTAACTTTGTGCGCCATTGAACTAGGCCTTACTGTACGACCACATGGCTAGCACGGGCTGGGCCTAACTTAGTAAGTTATGGAGTCTTGACATTGACAACTCAGGTTGTATTTAAGCTGTGTGATGGGCTGGAGGTGTATATATCACATCGCTGGACGGTTCGCTTCATCCCTGTCCAACGATGTGTGTCGTAACCAAACGCTGTGTGTATCGGTTGGCCGGCAGGAAAGCACATCGGGAGTGTCATTGTTTGATATGAAGTCTCTGAAAGGTTTTGTTGTGATCAACTCTCTGATCCGGTTGGTTTCATCGTGTGGGTAAAGTGTACAAACTCTGCAGAGTCTTTAAACCAATCTATTCGAATAGCCGCGTCCTTGGTAATGGACATGCTTGGGAATTTCACACGAGGGGTAGATTTTTATGAAACATTTGGGAAGGGTCAGCTGTGTGAGATAACTTGTACAGCTGTGTGAATAACTTGTTTAGACTGTGTGTCCTTTGTGAATGTGAGACCCCGGTTTATCGGGCTTGTAATGCTTAACCATCCACTTGGTCCTAGCATTACAAATCAGATAACCCGAGACTCGAGACATGTATACTTCTCAGAAATGCAGTATACACACCCCTTTACAAAATTCATGCATCAATTCCATTCATTCACATAGAACCGAAGCACAACAACAAACCAGAAGGTAAAATAAATAAAGGATAGTTACTACAAAAGAGAGGCCGACTGGCCAAATACATACAAATACAAAATAAACAACGAAAGCAAAAGTGCCATAAGATGTCCATAAACAAAAGACCCAATCTGTGTGCCTTTAACCCACAAGGCAACCGACCGGACCGCCAAGCTAGTCATCGAACCCGCAGCACATTTCACAAAAGTGAGGCCCTAGGGGCTCACCTTCCTCCTCTGCAACAAATAGTTAAGTAAAGCAAATGAGTACAAAAATTGTACTCGCAAGACTTACGTAGAATAATGTATATATACATATGCTACATGCAAGCTTATTTAAGTGGAGGTTGTATGTTTCATTTTCAGCACAAAGCAATCTTTATTTGCAATAATGTAATACATTTAAAAGCAAGTTGACAAATCTGTTTTTAATGTTCAAATAACAGAAAAAGACAACAATAATAACAATAGATAGAGGACATCAACAATCCCGGAAGTGACTAAACCCATAGTTGCCACAACAATAGCATGAATTACCCATCCATGCCAACCATGTCAAATTTTTAATAAAAAGGTTGTAGTCTAACTCTTGCAAAACCTAACCAAGCGTGTCCATAACCTAGGACGAGGCTATTCGAATAGTTTTATACCCTGCAGGGGTGTACCAATGTACCCACACGCTGCATCAGCCTTTTTGCCACATGATTAGCACACTTCCTTTGGTATGCCGGCACAGCTAAGTCCTACGAGAAATTTCCAATATTATGCATTAACTACGAGTCGCCCGTATGGATAGAAACCCATATGTTGTGTCGGAGTCATCGTAAAGCCTCGGTCAACTACCCATCGCAGGTAAAGCCTTGGACAACTACGATGCCCCTCGAGGTGGAGAGCCTACCCGGAATCTCCACCACCGCACACCCAACACAAGAACACATATCCTTTTTCACACAACACACACAACCCACCTCCTGCGACTCGGAGATAACACACGCCAAAGTACATAGTCAAGAGAGGTCCTGTCGGTGTATTAGAACCGATCTTACGTAAAGATTGTTTGATTCGGGGGGTCTCCTAGAGATAAGATCACGCAGAGTGGATTGACACGGATGTTTAGACGAGTTCAGCCTTCTCCGAGAGAATAATAACCCTAATCCTGTGTGTATGGTATTCTTGATGATCAAGTAAAAGACTAAGACTATTACAGAGAATAGCACTTGTGTTCCTACTTGACTCGCTCTTGTTCACGCCTATCTCTCCGATCGATGCCCTTATATAGTCGTGAAGAAGTAGCCGCTTTGCTCTCAGGGAGATGCGCCGATTAATCCAGTAACGGGCGCATGATGGCAGTAATTACCGGCGCCTCGGCTTCTTCACGCCGTCCGCAATTATCTTCCGAGATAATGGGGTAATTACGCACCATTAACAAGCGGAATAATAGTGCGCGTGCACCGCTCGATTCCTTAATCAATTGGACCCACTCACCGTAGGTTTGATTATAAGGTGGTCGAGTTTACCCGGTCGAGAAGAACTTACGACTGTAGCAATCGTAACGATCGAGAAGGACTTACGACTATGTAGTGGTCGAGAAGGACTTACGACCATGATATAGTCGTAGCAAGACTTACGAATCGTGGGGGTGATTGTAGAAGAACTCACAACCACTTATTGGGCTTCTCCCTTTAGATAAGGGGGTACCTGGGACTATGTGACCTCATATTTACCCATAATAAGAATTATAGATAAAAGATAAAAATGAGGATTATTAGATCCTCGCCATCTAGCCCCACTTCAAGTGAAAGTAACTTACTTGATAAAGGTTTCAGAATGGACTTACGACCATGAGAATGTCGAGAATGATAGTCGAAGGAAAAACTCTTCGACATTTGAGTGTTGCTTTGACCAGGAATTTGCTTGATCAGAAGGTTGCTTACGACTATCAAAAGTCATAAAACCCCTATGACCGCCTCCGGTGGTCGTGGTAGGGGAATCGGAGAAAAAGCTCTTCCGATTGATACTTCCTTCGACTAGAAAGACTTGGTCAAGAATGTAATTTTGCTTGAGGTGACAATATGTACCTACTTTTTCTCGAATTGACCATCCGGGAATTGCAACCGCTCTCATAGACTTGTCCGATGAAGCGGTTCGAGCGGTACAACCATCTATCATAGACCTATAGTCGAGACGGCTTCCGCCGGCGGAGATCGTATGGTTATAAAACTTACCAGAGGTAGACTTGATTTTTACTTTTCCCCAAATCACTCCCCACTGTTCTTCGAGCTCTTGCTTTCTCCATCTTCGACTAGGTTTCATCTTCTCCGCCAACCCAATCAAAAAATCTTCTTGCTTCGAGCGAAATGGCCAAGAGAGTTTCGAATGGGAGGAATCGGAGATGGATGCGCTAAGATCAAGATTTTGGTCGATGCCGGAAGATTCCTGAGAAGGCTCGTGAAGTGGATTCCACTTATCTGGGCAAAGATCGCCATCGGGGAAAATGGGCAAACTCGCCTTCCAAGCGACAGAGCGCGGCCTCGATTGCTCGCCACCCCTTTCTTACAGAGTACTCGAACACTTTGGGGTGGAACCGTGAACTTAGGTCCCAATTCCATTACCATGTTGAGTGTGTTCGTATCTCGTATGCAGGCGCACTGGGATTCCCGCGATCTCGAGCTGCTCCAATATTATTATGGGATGGCTCGACAAACCGAATCGCCTAAGTCAGGTCTCAAGCTCCACGACTCAAGTCGAAGGAGTACATTCAGAGTTTCACCCGGCTTCGTGGCCGAGCCGGAGGAAGAGGTGGTTCTACCGAAGGTCACCTCTCAAGACAACCTTTCTTTTCGTGGGAAGGTCATTGAAAAGAAATCTTCATGGGATTCAACCTCAAGATATCAAACGGATTAGCCCTTATATTCAAGCCATTAAGGACTTGAAGGAAGAAGGGTTGACGGATGGCATGTGGTGAAGGATTTCATCACACGCCGAATTAGTCCTCTCAAGAAACGAGCATCTCCTATGTGGAGGTACTGAAGAGGAGACCCCACCGAGACTACGAGGAGGGTAAGCAATTGTTGACTTAGCTCTCCGCTTGGTCTTTCTCAACCTTGTCTAATATTTTTATCTGCTTATTACGCATCTTTCACAGCCGAGGTTGACTCTGCAGTCGACTCATCTGTGAGAAGTCCCCGCCACCCGAGGGGCGGTTCTCAAATCATTGCGGCTTTGTCCGCAGATGAAAGGATAGAGCGCCTAAAGGTAATCAAAATCGATTCTTTCTTTAGGACTTTATAGTCGAGAAGATACTTACGACTAATGGTGATCGAGAATATCTTACAATCAAGAAAAAGTCGAGAAAAACTTACGACTTGGCACTAGTCGAGAAAAACTTACGATTAATTAGTGATTCTTCTTTTCTCGCTTTGTTTTACGAAAGTAGGCATGGAAAATCGCCAGACGATTAAGAAGTCGCTCGATGACTATTGGCGCCGGGTTGTCGAAGACAAAGGCCTCGCCTCCTCAAGAGACGCCGACTTGTAAAATCTGCCGACAAGGGGGAGCAAGTTCGAGTTCCGTCTTTCACCAAACCTCTACAATTCCGCGGCACCAGTAGTTGTATCTGCCGAGGCCGCAGCCTGTCGGCCGAGGAGGTTGAAGCAATTGAACCTCTCAAGCGCAAACCTCGCAAGGCTAAGGTACCTTCTATTATGACACTAATCTTTCGCAGCTGGTGCCACTCCTAGTTTTATTAAGCAACTTGAAAGGAGAACTGAAGGATTTTATGTCTTTATGAAGGACGATGTCAGATCAAGACAACCTCGCAATCGAGGGCGAAGGTTATCGGAATGGTCGAGACCGATCTCGCCCATCCAGAAGATCGAGAAACCGAGCTCGTTCCTGTTCAAACTCTACGACTGCACGTGGTCGAGCCGAGCCAATTGTTGAACCTCACCGACGTGGTCGTGGAGAAGAAGAGGTCCTCCGCTGGGAGGATTGCTCCAAAATTCTGGTTAAGACCAGGTGCAGAGGTATGTGAAATGTACCAAGTGTAAGAACGACATTTACCTTTTTCTTTTCACAACCTGATTTGCTTTTCTTTATTTCAATCCAACTCTTCAAATTTCCGAATGCTTCACGAGAAGTCCATTGCTATCCCTTCACCATCGGAGAGGTAGCAATGGAGGTGGTCAAGCATCACCTTGGCCCTGTGGCCGATGAAGTCGAGACTCCCAGTGACTCCACATCTGCCGAAGTCGTAATTCGACTCTTGAGGTAGCGGTCACATCGTTGAGGTGGCCGCCACGACCATCGGTCGTAGAAACAACAGAGGCAACCAGGAAGCCTCCGTCAAGGTGGTGACCACCGCAGACCGCCTGGGAAGGAAATCGAGGAGCGTTCCTTCCCTACCCAAAGAGAAATCACAACCGTATGAGAAAATTTCAACTTCGTGGTGACTTCTTTGGGCCCGCCCGTCAGAGGGTCTTCGCACATATTCGTGACCGAGTCCCCATCCCAAAGATATTCCCAATACGGAGAATACTTTTGACAACGAGCGCCGAGAAGGTGTGGTGGGACAAAGTCGCGAGGATAGATAAGCCGCAAAGACCTGACCTTGTATATTCGATTTTTGCTAGGACGACTATGAATGTAAGTATCTTCGTAATACTTATATATGTGGCTTTCCTTCCCTTCTCACTTATTTTCTTTTTGCGTAAAGCTCGAGCAAATTGTCGCTGTCGGTGAGTATCATCGACAACTTTTAGAGCTAAGACAGAGAAAGAACTACTCTCAGCAGAGGCGGAGAGGTGGTAAGTCACTTATCATTCATAGTTGTTTTCGACTTAAATACTCAGTAAAATGTTTTATGAGAATAGTCATGGAAGAAACTCATGATGAAGTATCATCGTGAAAAACTTACGACTATTTACGACTGTAGTGGTCGAGAAAGACTTACAACCATATCTTAGTCGCAGAAAAACTTACGACTAGGTCAAGTTGTAGAAGTACTCACAACCATTCTACTGATGTTTATCTTCGCCTCGCTCTTTGTAGGTTAAACAGTGATACCGAAGACCTTAGTGACTCACTCGACTATGAAAAAGAAGAGTCGAGGAGGCTAAGGAATGAAGTATTAGTCCTCTCTGATAGACTTCGAGAGACTGCTCTCAGATCTAAAAGATTGCAGGAAAAATAAACAAGAAGTTCTCAACTTAAGACCGCTTTTGATCTTTAACCTTTACCCGACTCTCCTTTCTTCTCCGTGATAAAGAAAAGAGATGCGAAGCTCCGCATCAAGTTCAAGAAAATCTTTGGTTATTCAGAGTTTTCCGCATTACGCTAATAAGGATCAAGAACTCGAGGGTTTTAGAACTCGATTAATGTAAGTAAATCTTACCGTTATCCTTTTTGAGTATTTTCCTTTTCTAATGCCAATTTCTTGTTCGTAAATTGTCGCCAATTGAGAAACCTCGAGGTCAAATCCAAGCAAAGACCTTAATCCGCAATGAGTCCGTCTGCATTGCTAAGATGAATGCAGAGGACATCGTGAGCATGGGAGCAAAAGCATGTCAAACCGCTGCTTCCCATCGAGAAGAGGTCAAGAAATTGGATTCTCAATTAGTAGGTAAGAAAAGCTTTTACCTATAATTATCTTTGTGTTATCTTCCTCTAGAAGTATATTTTTGTTTGACCGATATTATTCTTTTCGTAACAAGTGGTCGAAACAAAAGCTTCATGAGGCTTCGACTTGTACCCAACAGAGATGGAGTCGATGAAGACTAGTCTTCAAGGCAACATCACTCTCCGAACAATGTGCTTAGTGAGCTACATTCGAGGAAAAACTCCTCGAGAAGATACCATAGTCGCCACACAAGTACCATTGGGGAACAAGTCGAAAATTGCAAGAAATGGTGACCACTCAAGACTAATCAAGTCAATCAATAAGGAGGCAATGAGTCGAGTAAGTTACGCTTGGCGAAACTTAAAGCTCAAGACCCCGCCTTAATGTTAAACCAATCGAAGCCGACGACTTCGATCGTCCCGAATCGAGGCAAGTCGTCTGATTGAGGAAATGCAACTAGGCTCTCCCTTCGTAGTAATCTTGTAACTACCTTGTAAGGCGTATAATTTTGTTGATGAGTAATATATGATCCGCTTATTTCAAAATCATCTTGTCGAGTAGTTAGTAACTCAAAAGATAATAAACGAAAGAAAGACTAAGAATTGAAGTCAAATTAATAACTTTATCCTAGCCTCGACTATTTGCTTAGATTGTTTAGACAATCTAAATAAATAGTGTTTAAAATGGGGTTTCAAAACAAAGAGAGGTTTATTTAACTTATAGCTTTTGTTACTGTTGTCAAGCATCGATCGAAAAGAGTAGAAACGACTCGACACTAGGAAGTTCCTTCTAGTGGGCAGGACCACATGCAGAGAGGAAAGGCTTCGACTAGGTGATGTTCCCATCTCCGACTAGTTTAATCAAACCAAGAACAGCGCAACTTGAGTTAAACAAACGTCTTAGAGGACTTTAGTCATTCGTTCGTCCTTTTTGGTGGACTTCGATAAGTCTTTTCCAGTAGCAAAAGTAGGAGACTGAGCGACACTAGGAAGTTTCCTTCTAGTGGGCAGGACCACATGCAGAGAGGAAAGACTTCGACTAGGTGTGTCTCTTCCTTCGACCAGTTAAAACAAATCGAGTACACCAAAGGTGGTCGAACAAATGTAAGAAAGTGCACTCTACTTAGAATATTTTTTGAATTTACTGAAAAAATAGACTAAGATTGAGAGAGTTGGCTTTGAGAACATTACGACTAGATAAAACCCGAGCTCTTTGTATTGGCAGAAAAAATGAGTAACGAGTCGATGCTAGGAAATTCCTTCTAGTGGGCAGAACCACATGCAGAGAGGAGAAGTTTCGACCAGATGACGTTTCTCGCTTTTTGGCCAGTGTAAAGAAAACTGGGTGTTTTAAAATCATAGTCGAAAGATTAAAAAAGCACTACTCGAAAATAAAGCAAAAAGAGGTAGAAAGAACCTGGACTTTTATTGCCCGAGAAACCGTCACACATAGAATTTATGAATCGGTCGATGTTCCAAGAGTTTGAGAGAACCTGTCCATCTTCCATTGCTAGTCGTACCGACCCTGGCCGAGTTACTTCGACCACTGTGTAAGGACCTTCCCATTTAGGGGAAAGTTTATTCCGATTAGACTTGGATTGGCAGAGCCTCAATACCAAGTCACCTACAAAGAAGGTCATGAGGTTGGACCTTACGATCATAGTATTCGCGCAGGCTTGTTGGTAGACCGCCGAACGGATTAAGGCTAGGTTTCTCCTCTTCGAGTAGGTTAATGTCATCCGCCGAAGTTGTTCCTCGGTCCGAGTTGTTGAAGGTTTCAACTCGGTCGACCGCATTTTAGTTCCGGAGGAAGCATGGCTTCGCCCAAAACTAGAAAATGGTGTTTCTCCCGTTGCTCGATCGGTGGTCGCATTTAACCGCCCATAATATGGAGGGTAATTCTTGTACCCAAGCCCCGAGCTTAACAAGTCGGGTCAAGACTCGAGTTTTAATTCCTCGCATTATTTGACCGCTTGCACGCTCGATCGCCCGCTGCTTTGGGGATGTGCAATGTAAGCATAGCATAGCTTGGTACCTGAAATCGCCGCAAAATTCCTCAAATTTTGCACTTGCGAATTGTTTACCATTGTCTCGTAATTATCCGACTTTAACTCCAAATCGACTAATTACGCTTCTCATCATGAACCTTTTGTCGCTCCGCTGTTATCCCATTATAGTTTCACTTCCGATCCATTTTGTGAACGTGTCAATAGCCACAAAAGGAATTCAAACCTCCCGGAGCTTTGGGAAATGGTCCTAGGATATCAAGCCCCTGTCGCAAAAGGCCAAGAAAGAGGTATTGTTTGTAATGCTTGAGCCGGTTGGTGTATCCGCTCACCATGGAATTGGCATCGACACACTTTTTAACCACCTCCTTAGCATCGCAGGTCAGAGGCCAAGAAAACCTTGTCGAAAGGCTTTACCAACCAATGTTCAGAGGAAGCATGCGTCCCACAGATGCCACTCGTATATCGTGAAGGAGTGTTATTCCTTCGCTTTATGGAATGCATCGCATGAGTATCCCTTGGGTTCCTCGCTTATAGAGGACTCCTTCAACCAAAGTATACATTTTGGCTTTTCGATAATCGATCCGCTTCAAGATCATCTTCTGCACGGAACCCTTGTAAAGATACTCGAGATGGGAGTCATCCGTATCCTCGTAATCTAATGAGGCCATCTCAAGAGGAGGTGTCTCGGTTCTTCGACTGTGAGACGGTTTTGGAGTTGCTCCAAGAAAACTCCTTTTGGTACCGTGGATCGGAAGAAGCCATCCGAGCAAGTTGGTCTCATGAGGAAATTATCCTTCGAGGGATAAATTGTACCTCAAACCTAAAAATGTTTTTCTAGCTTACGTACTTGATAAGTACCGAGCCATTGTTGAGTTAGAGCACCGTACTCTTTCCGATTTGATTCACGACTAGTTGAGAGTCTCCTCTCACGAGTAGTCGATTTAATTGAGAGTGCTTTTCGCACTGTATGCCGCCTAGCAAACCTTCGTATCGCCACATTGTTAGTGGCCCAAAGTTTAATTGTATGGCATACTTTAAGGTTTCTCCTAGGAGATACCAGACTACCCTCACTTCTCGAGCCACTTAAAGTAAGTGACCCGTCAGTACATCATCCATCGATCGTGGAATCAGATCGGGATCCCAATGTGTTCAGATTTGTCCATTCGCGACAAAGTCCGCCAAGATCTGGGATTTTATGGCCGTCGACACGAATGGAGGTCGAACTCCCAAGTTCGATCGACCATTTTGCCATGCGTCCCATTGCTTCCTTATTATGGAGGATTGCTCCCAAAGGAAACTCGACGCAAGACAAACTATTTTGTGCGCTCAAAATAATGCCGCAGCTTCTCAAGACATGAGGAGGGCATATAGAAGTTTTTGACCGAGGGTAACGCCCTTAGGCCCGTAAAACTTCGCTAACGAGTAAACCGGTCGTTGTATGCGCCACGCTTCTACGACTAGCATCGCGCTTCTCCGCCTGTGGCGTGGCGGCTAGGTAAATTAGGAGCGCCTCTTCCGCTTTGGAGAAACCGCGACAGAGCACTGAAGATACCTCTTGACATCCTCAAAGGCGTTGTTTGCCTCGCTCGACCACTCAAAACCTTCATGTCTCCCGAGAAGTTTAAAGAAAGGTAGTCCTTTTCTCCTAGTCGCAATGAAACGACTTAAAGCCGCCATGCACCCAAAGGAGTTTCGACTTCCTTTTTGTGTTTGGAGGACGATCCGAGGATGGCTTTTATTTTTCAGATTTGCTTCGATTCCTCGCTCGTGATACTAGGAATCCAAGCAATTTTCCAAGAAATTCCAAACACACACTTCTCGGATTGAGTTTTAAGCGGTGCTTTCGAGGTTGTCGAATGTTTCTTGTAGGTCGCTGATATGATTAAGTCTCTTAATGCTTTTTACGACTAGATCATCAACATAGGCTTCCAAATTCCGCCTAATTGAGATGAAAAAGTCGATTGCATTAGGCGTTGAAAAGAAGCACCAAAGATTCTTTAGACCAAATGGCATTTTGACATAGCAAAAGGTACCAAATGGAGTAATGAATGCGGTCTTTTCTTCATCGCTTAAACACATATTGATCCGTGGTATCCGAATATGCATCTAAAAACTTAATATCTCACAACTCGCAGCTTGAATCAACCACCGATCGACACGAGGTAAAGGGAAATCATCTTTGGACAAGCTTTATTAAGATCAAAAAGTCCACGCATTATACGCCATTTGCCGCTTGACTTTTTGACCATTACAGGTTAGCCAACCACTGGGTGGTTGACTTCTCTTATAAAGCCCGCTTAAGTAGCTTATCCAACTCGTTTAATAGCATCTCGCCGATCAGGCAAATCTCCGTAATTTTTGTTTTACAGTACTTTATCGCCGTAAAAGCTAGCCTCATGCTCGATCACCTCCCCGGGACTCGGGCATGTCTGATGCTTGCCACGCAAAGACATCTCAAGTAGCTCGGAGGAAGGTAATGAGGGCGCCTTCCTATTTGGGTCGGAAGTCTCCCGATGCGTAGCCTTCTTGAGGGTTCTTCTCAAGGCCCGAGGAACCTCTTTGACTTGGTCGCTCGGCTTTGGTGCGGCTTTTAGGCTTCACTTGCTAGTCGGTCGACTTTCATCTCGAGTTGGTATTTGACCAACCATCTCGAGGGATCGACGGCCGCAGCCTACACGCCATCTTTTGTCACATTGAATGGTGATCACCCTTTGGGACTCGCATCTTAAGACATTGATACCCGTAATGAGTAGCCATTAAGAATTTTGCCAAAGTTGGTCGTCCGAGTATGGCGTTATATGCCGATCGAATCGACCACATCAAAGGAGACTTTCTCCATCCGAAATTACTTGGTGAGCCAAATGTTAAAGGAAGAGAAACTTGGCCAATAGGTTTGGTCAAGACCCTGCAGACAATTCCATGAAAGGAGTATCGCATCGCCTTACCTTTGTCCCGGTACTTGCATCTCGCCCAAGGCATTAGTAAATAATATGTTCAAAGAATCGCCACCATCAACCAACACTGATTGACCCGACAGCTTGTTGATGGTGGGTTCACCACAATCGGATATCGACTGATCGACTCAGAGTGATTAGGCAACCATCCTTCTCAAAAGAGATGGTAACTTCCACCACTTCGTAATTTATTAACGAGAGGAGTATGTATAGAATTTACCTCTCGTCCCAAGCAGCTTTAAGTTGTCGCTTGGAGTCGATGTCGATGATCCTCCGTAGATGTGCTCAACGGTATGTTATGGATCTTGAACGGCATCTCCTCATCATCCGACGACTTTGGCCACTCGTATGTCCTACCCGCCGAGAGTAGGGAGTGGTGCTTTGTTGTAGTAGTCCTCGAGCTTTCTTTGGAAAACTCTCGGCTATGAGGTCATGTCCTTCCTTTTTGAGATTAGTAACTCAAAAGATAATAAACGAAAGAAAGACTAAGAATTGAAGTCAAATTAATAACTTTATCCTAGCCCCCGACTATTTGCTTAGATTGTTTAGACAATCTAAATAAATAGTGTTTAAAATGGGGTTTCAAAACAAAGAGATGTTTATTTAACTTATAGCTTTTGTTACTGTTTGTCAAGCATCGATCGAAAAGAGTAGAAACGACTCGACACTAGGAAGTTCCTTCTAGTGGGCGTGACCACGCAGCAGGAGGAAAGGCTTCGACTAGGTGATGTTCCCATCTCCACTAGTTTAATCAAACCAAGAACAGCAACTTGAGTTAAACAAACGTCTTAGAGGACTTTAGTCATTCGTTCGTCCTTTTTTGGTGGACTTCGATAAATCTCTTCCAGTAGCAAAAGTAGGAGACTGAGCGACACTAGGAAGTTTCCTTCTAGTGGGCAGGACCACATGCAGAGAGGAAAGACTTCGACTAGGTGTGTCTCTTCCTTCACTACCTTAAAACAAATCGAGTACACCAAAGGTGGTCGAACTAATGTAAGAAAGTGCACTCTATTTAGAATATTTTTGAATTCTATCAAAAATAGACTAAGATTGAGAGAGTTGGCTTTGAGAACATTACGACTAGATAAAACCCGAGCTCTTTGTATTGGCGTAAAAATGAGTAACGAGTCGATGCTAGGAAATTCCTTCTAGTGGGCAGAACCACATGCAGAGAGGAGAAGTTTCACCGATGACGTTTCTTTTTGCCACCAAAGTAAAGAAAATCGGTGTTTTAAAATCATAGTCGAAAGATTAAAAAGCACTACTCAAAATAAAGCAAAAGAGGTAGAAAGAACTCGACTTTTATTGCTCGAGAAATTGGTCACACATAGAATTTGCGAATCGGGTCGATGTTCCAAGAGTTTGAGAGAACATGTCCATCTTCCATTGCTAGTCGACTGACCGACTCGCCGAAGTTACTTCACCATCGTAAGGACCTTCCCATTTGGGGAAAGTTTATTCCGATTAGACTTGGATTGGCAGAGCCTCAATACTAAGTCACCTACAAAGAAGGTCGCGAGGTTGGACCTTACGATCATAGTATCGCGCAGGCTTGTTGGTAGACCGCCGAACGGATTAAGGCTAGGTTTCTCCTCTCTTGAGTAGGTTAATGTCATCCGCCGGTTGTTCTGGTCCGAGTTGTTGAAGGTTTCAACTCGGTCGATCGCATTTTAGTTCCGAGGAAGCATGGCTTCGCCCAAAACTAGAAAAATGGTGTTTCTCCCGTTGCTCGATCGTGGTCGCATTTAACCGCCCATAATATGGAGGGTAATTCTTGTACCTAAGCCCCGAGCGCTAACAAGTCGGGTCAAGACTCGAGTTTTAATTCTCGCATTATTTGACCGCTTGCACGCTCGACCGCCTGCTGCTTTGGGGATGCGCAATGTAAGCATAGCATAGCTTGGTACCCAAATCGCCGCAAAATTCTCAAATTTTGCACTTGCGTAATTGTTTACCATTGTCCGTAATTATCCGACTTAACTCCAAATCGACTAATTACGCTTCTCATCATGAACCTTTTGTCGCTCCGCTGTTATCCCAGCTTATAGTTTCACTTCGATCCATTTTGTGAACGTGTCAATAGCCACAAAAGGAATTCAAACCTCCCGGAGCTTTGGGAAATGGTCCTAGGATATCAAGCCCCGGTCGCAAAAAGGCCAAGAAAGAGGTATTGTCTGTAATGCTTGAGCCGGTTGGTGTATCCGCTCACCATGGAATTGGCATCGACACACTTTTTAACCACCTCCTTAGCATCGTGACAGTGTCAGAGGCCAAGAAAACCTTGTCGAAAGGCTTTACCAACCAATGTTCTCAGAGGAAGCATGCGTCCCACGATGCCACCGTATATCGTGAAGGAGTGTTATTCCTTCGCTTTATGGAATGCATCGCATGAGTATCCCTTGGGTTCCTCGCTTATAGAGGACTCCTTCAACCAAAGTATACATTTTGGCTTTTCGATAATCGATCCGCCTCAAGATCATCTTCTGCACGGAACCCTTGTAAAGATACTCGAGATGGGAATCATCCGTATCCTCGTAATCTAATGAGGCCATCTCAAGAGGAGGTGTCTCTGGTTCTTCGACTGTGAGACGGTTTTTGGAGTTGCTCCAAGAAAACTCCTTTTAGTACCGTGGATCGGGAAGAAGCCATCCGAGCAAGTTGGTCTCATGAGGAAATTATCCTTTCGAGGGATAAATTGTACCTCAAACCTAAAAATGTTTTTCTAGCTTCCGAACTTCGATAAGTACCGAGCCATTGTTGAGTTAGAGCACCGTACTCTTTCCCGATTTGATTCACGACTAGTTGAGAGTCTCTCTCACGAGTAGTCGATTTAATTGAGAGTGCTTTCGCACTGTATGCCGCCTAGCAAACCTTCGTACTCGCCACATTGTTAGTGGCCCGAAAGTTTAATTGTATGGCATACTTTAAGGTTTCTCCTGAGGAGATACCAGACTACCTCAAATTTCGAGCCACTTAAAGTAAGTGACCCGTCAGTACATCATCCATCGATCGTGGAATCAGATCGGGATCCCAACAGTTCAGATTTGTCCATTCGGCGACAAAGTCCGCCAAGATCTCGATTTTATGGTCGTCGACACGAATGGAGGTCGAACTCCCAAGTTCGATCGACCATTTTGCCATGCGCCCCATTGCTTCCTTATTATGGAGGATTGCTCCCAAAGGAAACTCGGACGCAGCACCTATTTTGTGCGCTCAAAATAATGCCGCAGCTTCTCAAGACATGAGGAGGGCATATAGAAGTTTTTGACCCGAGGGTAACGCCTTAGGCCCGTAAAACTTCGCTAACGTAGTAAACCGGTCGCTGTATCGCCACACGTTCTACGACTAGTATCGCGCTTGTCGCTCGTGGCGTGGCAAACAGGTAAATTAGGAGCGCCTCTTCCGCTTTGGAGAAACCGTAGGAGCACTGAAAGATACCTCTTGACATCCTCAAAGGCAAGTTTGCCTCGCTCGACCACTCAAAACCTTCATGTCTCCCGAGAAGTTTAAAGAAAGGTAGTCCTTTTCTCCTAGTCGCAATGAAACGACTTAAAGCCGCCATGCACCCAAAGTGAGTTTCGAACTTCCTTTTTGTGTTTGGAGGACGATCCGAGGATGGCTTTTATTTTTTCAGATTTGCTTCGATTCCTCGCTCGTATACTAGGAATCCAAGCAATTTTCCCAAGAAATTCCAAACACACACTTCTCTGGATTGAGTTTTAAGCGGTGCTTTCGAGGTTGTCGAATGTTTCTTGTAGGTCGCTGATATGATTAAGTCTCTTAATGCTTTTTACGACTAGATCATCAACATAGGCTTCCAAATTCGCCTAATTGAGATGAAAAGTCGATTGCATTAGGCGTTGAAAAGAAGCACCGCATTCTTTAGACCAAATGGCATTTTGACATAGCAAAAGGTACCAAATGGAGTAATGAATGCGGTCTTTTCTTCATCGCTTAAACACATATTGATCCGTGGTATCCGAATATGCATCTAAAAACTTAATATCTCACAACCCGCGCTTGAATCAACCACCGATCGACACGAGGTAAAGGGAAATCATCTTTTGGACAAGCTTTATTAAGATCAAGAAAGTCCACGCACATACGCCATTTCCGCTTGACTTTTTGACCATTACAGGTTAGCCAACCACTGGGTGGTTGACTTCTCTTATAAAGCCCGCTTTAAGTAGCTTATCCAACTCGTTTAATAGCATCTCGCCGATCAGGCAAATCTCCGTAATTTTTGTTTTACAGTACTTTATCGTGCCGTAGCTAGCCTCGTGCTCGATCACCTCCCCGGGACTCCGGCATGTTTGGATGCTTGCCACGCAAAGACATCTGCGTTAGCTCTGAGGAAGGTAATGAGGGCGCCTTCCTATTTGGGGTCGGAAGTCTCCCGATGCTAAGCCTTCGAGGGTTCTTCTCGCGCCCGAGGAACCTCTTTGACTTGGTCGTTCGGCTTTGGTGCGCTTTTTAGGCTTCGACTTGCTAGTCGGTCGACTTTCATCTCGAGTTGGTATTTGACCAACCATCTCGAGGATCGACGGCCGCAATTATACGCCATCTTTTGTCACATTGAATGGTGATCACCCTTGGGACCTCGCATCTTAAGACATTGATACCCGTAATGAGTAGCCATTAAGAATTTTGCCAAAGTTGGTCGTCCGAGTATGGCGTTATATGCCGTATCAAAATCGACCACATCAAAGGAGACTTTCTCTGTCTTGAAATTACTTGGTGAGCCAAATGTTAAAGGAAGAGAAACTTGGCCAATAGGTTTGGTCAAGACCCTGTGATAAATTCCATGAAAGGAGTATCGCATCGCCTTACCTTTGTCCCGGTACTTGCATCTCGCCCAAGGCATTAGTAAATAATATGTTCAAAGAATCGCCACCATCAACCAACACTCGATTGACCCGACAGCTTGTTGATGGTGGGTTCGACCACAATCGGATATCGACCTGATCGACTCGTAGTGATTAGGCAGTCATCCTTCTCAAAAGAGATGGTAACTTCCGACCACTTCGGTAATTTATTAACGAGAGGAGTATGTATAGAATTTACCTCTCGTCCGGCAAATTTTAAGTTGTCGCTTGGAGTCGATGTCGATGATCCTCCGTAGATGTGCTCAACGGTATGTTGCGGATCTTGGAACGGCATCTCCTCATCATCCGACGACTTTTGGCCACTCGTATGTCCCACCCGCCGAGAGTAGGGAGTGGTGCTTTGCCGTTGTAGTAGTCCTCGAGCTTTCTTTGGAAAACTCGGCAGCCATGAGGTCATGTCCTTCCTTTTATGAAAAGGACACCACCTTGGTTTGTCGCTCCTACGATCGTGACGCTTACCTTTGCCTTGATCAGGTACGACTTAGTGGTTTGGGGCTCTCCATCTTTCACGCCGAACCTCCTTGGAACCACCGGTTTGTGGTTTTGACTTTTTATTTTCTTCTTGGACTTTTTGCTTTTTATCCTTACCAACTTCACCGCTCTCGAGGAGTATATGTTTCTCGATCGATAGTGTTGTTCCACTCGACCGCCTCGTAAGCGCCAGATATCGATCGCCATCTCAAGAGTTCTAATGTTGTTGGGAGGATTTAGAGCAATGTCCTCCGTTATTCTTCTATCACGGACTCTTGCTTAAAAGCCCCGATCACAGAGGAATCGAAATTTCTCGAATTGAGTTACGAACCCGACTAAAGCGCTTGATGAATTGACGCAAAGTCTCGTTGTTGTTCTGCTTATCCAAAGGCAAGTCGCCTTCTTTCCGTATGCGGTTGTATGTGCCTTGGAAATTACCCATCAGAAGATCACAGAGGTGTTGCTAAGAGTAGATCGACTCGAGTGGTTGGTTTAATAACCACGATCGAGCGGATCCTTCGAAAGCACGATCGGAAGGTAATTCGCCATCACATGCTCTCCTCCTCCTCACGCTTTCAGACCATTCGATGGGATTTTGTAGATCTCAAGAAATTCGATGGGATTTTGAGATCCATCAAATTTCTCCATGTTCACTTGTCGAAAATGAGGTGGCCAAATGAATGTCACTGTTGGACCGTAAAGGCGACTAGAGGGGGTGAATAGGAGCACGCCACTTTTTCACAAATTATGAACTCAATACAATTTCACTCCAAAGAGCTATTAGAAAGCTATGAAGATCAATATACCAAGACAAATGGAAGACTAGTATTGAATCCAATAAAACCCCTAAGCAATGCGACAATAATCAACTAAGAATCAAAGCAATACAAGCATCGGCGGTCGACCACTAGAGTGAACCGGCCGAACCGATTGCGGGCGGTCGGACCGGCTGTTATGTCAAGCGGTCGGACCGCTCCAAAATCGGTCGGACCGGTGATGACGGGCGGTCGGACCGGCCGACTCTAACCGATCTGAAAAAAGAAAATCAGCCGATGACGAAGTTGCAATTAGGTCTAACTTTTGATTCTCAACTCCAAACTTCACGAAACTTTGCACACACCTTCTCTATGCTATTGAGGACCTATTCCAATCGAATATTATGATAATTCTTGGAACGATCTTGAGCAATTGTCAATTGATTAACAGAAGGTCTAAAACCGGGCAAGAACGAAAACTTGATCCTATTGCTTGTTCGTGAGTGATTGATGATCAAGATGATGCTAGATAGATTCACACATATCACAGCAAGCTAATTCACGTGAAAGAATCAATCACAAACTCGTGGATCAAAGAAAGCCCTAAAATCACCAAATTGAAAGCAAGAACGAAAAGAGACTTATCTCAAGCAAACCTTGCATAGATTGATTTCGTGATTGTTGCTGGATTACATCCACACCATCATGGATCAGTGGACAGTCAAAGATCACGAAATTCTCCACAAACCATCAAGAGCCCTTGCCTCCACCTCAACTCCCCTAAAGACAATTAGGGTTTTGAAAACATAAAAGGCGAGAGAGAGAGGTGCAGCCACCATCTCCTCCTATTTATAGTGGAGGCCTAAAACTCTTAGGGTTTGACTTAATTTGGGCTCCCGTTAAGGCCCACTAACAAACGGGTCACACACGCACGCTTCGCGAAGCGCCGTCTTTAACCTTTGACCTAAACCGCTTCACCATGCGTCATGGATTCGCCAATAGGTCACCCTTGTCCATCTTGTGTCACGCTTGAGTCGTTGACTCACCCGCATCGCCGATCGCTCGACCTCAACTCTTCAAGTCTAGTCCCGATTCTCCTCGCCGCTGACCGTCGCTGACCACCAAGCTACCCGCACAACCACGCATAAGAAAACACGAATTGGGAACAAGTTCTTCACAACTTGACCCATGTTAGTCAAAACATGCATCATGCAAATCATATGCCATGAAACCAATGACTTTGACCTAACAAAACAACATCGCCACGGTTGGCCGACGTTCAGTAATTCGGGTCCGACCGCCCAGTGAGCGGCCGGATCATTTCATGGCGGCCGGACCGCTCCCTCGTGAGCGGCCGGACCGCCTTTAGACTTAGCCAAATTCAAGCTCCCAAAACCAAACCTTCCGAAACTTTAAACCAATAGAACTTTTCACCGAGGCTCCAAAATCATGAGACCAAGTGCATTGGGATCCCTTACTTGTCTACAACACCTATTTTTGGCCCACTGATTTGAACACATTTGGTCATCGCCGTCCGATCGCTTCAGATGGCCGGTCCGACCGATATGGGACCGGTCGGATCGCCGTTGCAAGGACCGGTCGGACCGCCTCGAGCAAAGAAGCTCAGAATTTGTCGAAAACGCTGAAACGACAAACCGTAAACGCCATTGCCAATTGTCACATCATCCTAAGATCCGGAGCATATCCCCATGAAATCCACAATCTCCCTTGATGAACACATTGGCAATTATCCGTAAAATGTAAGTAAGAGGTTTGAAAACGAAGTTTACTCGGTTTTGCAGACAAAGGCACAACTTGGTCCATAAGCAAGAAAAAGCAATGAACATGACCAAGCCGCATCGTAATAGTATAGGCATGTGAGACAAGGCAAAAGAAAGCATAAACACTTTGATTTCCGAAAAGGGTCAAAATTCTCACATGAGGTCCATATGAAAGAACAATTGTTCAATTGACCTATGATCATTGTGAGTATAAAAGAATGCAATTCAAGTTCAGAATATTCAATAAGACAATAAGAATGCAACTCAAGAACTCCCCTCACTATGATCATCAAATTTCAAATTTTCGCTCCCTTTGTATAAACTTCTCCCCAATCTTCTCATTAACACATCTTCTCCAAATAAGAGTAGCAAAGAAATATTACACATCTTCTCCCAAAGAAATATCTTTTCATTTAACACATCTTCCCCTTTGACAATGGATTCATCAAGGAATCACGCCTTCCTCTCATCCAGAATAACAAATAGAGAATAAAGAAAGAAGCGTAAACAAAAGAAGCATAAAGAGGAATATGCATGAAGTGCAATGGAGTGGCTTCAATTTTTGTATTTTTCAATTTTTTTTTTGATAAGAAGCTTTGGAGATTACCCAAAAGAACAATGTAGTTTCTCTAATATTGCACAAACAAAGATATCAAGCCCGACAACGCTAGCAAGATCATGGTAAGACATATATATCAAAGCTAAGCACAAAGGCTCAAAAGTAAAGCATTAGATTTTATCAATTTAAGCAACGCTCAAATTCAAAGAAGTTCATCAACAGGATCCTAAAGTGAAATTGGCCATGTCAAATGTCAAAGTGAGATCAAAAATCTAACAAAGACCACAAGAAGAGTCAATCAAGTCCCGTATTGAATCATTTTGCTCAATATTTTGTAAACGCCCATTTGTCAACATTTTCTCATTTGCATTGAATATTGAAGTTGACTAATGATCTAACTTAGTGACAAGATCCCGGACTAGGAGCCATCCACAAACTCATCCTAAGCTTCACCAAAAGTTGATTAAAGGTATATCTTAGTAAAGAAGATCCCGGACTAGGAGCCATCCACAAACTCTTTCTAAGCTTCTACCGGGCGACAAATCTTGAGGTTCATGTCATTTCGACAAGCATCCCCATGAGATCGTTCGTTCATCAAACTATCTCCAAGTTCATGTCATTTGACAAGGCCTCGTAAGAATAGTTTGGCACAATTTAAGCATAAGACAATCTTGATTTTCATTTTTCACAAGAGCAGTTTTTAGAATCTCAAGAACACAAAAGCTCAAGTAATGGTCAATTTTAGATCAAAGAGCTAACAAAGCAATTCTGACAGGGCCAATGTCACAAGAGGAGCACTAATTACGCAACTCGCTAAAACATCCACAAATTGCAATTTCTTAGTTTGAGTTGTTTAAAAGGTTCTAGCTCATATAGCAAAGACTTAGCTACACATGTAAAAGCATGATAATTCTAGCAAGTCAAAGAACTAGACATGACATTGAGCAAGAATTGAAATACAAAAGCTCTAAAGGGTAATAGGCAAAGCTTCATCAATTTTAAAATATAAGCAGAAAATCTCATATTACAATGCATTTTTTTTTTGAATTTTTCTCACCACTTGTTGTATTTTTCATATGAATGCAATATGACACAATGAGATGCAATTAAAAGGCCTAAAAATCTAAAAAGTTCAAAAGATCACTAAGTTCGAAAAGAACAATAAAAGATCAAAAGAACAAGGAAAGATAAGAAAAGATCAAACTCCCCTCAAACCAACCCATAAGGATAAATTACCCTAACTCACTTCTTAAGGAGGAAAATCTGTTTGATCTAAAGGCTTGGTAAGAATATCCGCCAATTGAGCTTCTGACTCTACAAAGTGCATCACAATATCACCTTTTTCAACATGATCTTTAAGGAAGTGAAAGCGAATGTCTATGTGCTTAGTCCTAGAATGTTGCAATCGGTTTTTAGCAATATTAATAGCGTATGTTATCACGTAAAAGAGGAACACTAGCAAAGTTTAACCCATAATCTTTCAAAGTGGACGCCATCCACAAAATCAAGCTACAAAGAACTAGCAAAGAAGAACATACTCCGCCTCAAGAAGGATTGTGCAATGTAAGACCGCTTAGAAGACCAAGATACAAGAGACGTGCCTAGAAAGTGACAGTGCTCGAGGTACTCTTCCTATCTAACCGATGACCGCAAAATCGAATCAAAACCTCTAATGGACAAAGTCAAGAGCAGAATACCAAATGCCATATAAGAGGGTAGAGTGTAAATACCGAATATGCGCTTAACGGCTTGGCGATGGGAAGTTCTCTGAGACGCTCAAATCTTGCACAAAGGCATACCGTGAAGTGAATGTCCGGTCTCGATGCGTCACAATACGTAAGGAGCCGATCATGTCATGGACTCGCGTTGATCCACGACTTCTCCTTCCTCATCCGATCCAAAATAGTTGAAGTTGCCATGGGAGTGGAAATTGGCTTGCAATACCCATGTTGAAGCGCTTGAGAAGATCTTTAGTGTACTTCGTCCGATGGATGAAAGTTCCTTCCTTGCATTGCTTGATTTGAAGTCCCAAAAGTAATTAAGCTCTCCCATCATACTCATCTCAAATTCCTAGACATAGTGTCGTAAAAGTCGAAACAAGAGCATTAGAGGAACCACCAAAGATAATATCATCCACATAAATTTGAGCAAGCAGAAGTCATTGTCACGTCTAAGAATGAATAGGGTTTTATCCACTTTACCCATCTCAAAATTATTTTTAAGCAAGAAGGTCTTAAGTCTATCATACTGTGCTCTAGGGGCTTGTTTAAGACCATACAATGCTTTAGATAGCTTGAAAACACGATTTGGATATTTAGGATCCTCAAAACCAGGGGTTGCTTAACATACACTTCCTCATCTATGAAACCATTTAAAAGGCACTTTAACATCCATCCGATATAATTTAAAACCTTTTGATGCAAAGAAATGCAAGGTAATGCGAATGGCTTCTAGTCTAGCAACAGAGCAAATGTCTCATCAAAATCTAACCCTCAACTTGGTCAAAACCCGAGCTACTAATCTGCCTTATTTCTAACCACGTAACCATCCTCACCTTGTTTATTCTTAAACACCCAACGGGTTCCTATAACATTATGACCACTAGGAGGTTCTACTAGGTTCCAAACTTTGTTTCTTTCAAAATTCTCTAACTCCTCATGCATGGCATTTACCCAACTAGAATCGATAAAGCATGTGATATATCGCGGGTTCAAAAGAAGCAACAAAAGCCGAATGAGAGTAGAGATTTGGATCATTATACCGAGCGAGTGACTCGCTCATGTAGATTACCTATTATCTGCTCCGAGGATGCTTTGTCTCTCAATGCGGCGGAGCGCCGGGTGAGATGTCGCTTCTTCGACCTCCGCAGTATGGCGATGATGATGATGCGCAGAGCCTCAATCAAGGTGAAGTAGACGAAAGGTGTTCTTGTATCAATATGGGCGCTTCAAGCAGCAGCAGATGAGGGAATGACATTAGCTTCGTCCTCATCTTCCTCCACAAAAATACTCTCACACCAGAATCATCTCAGAGCAATTGATCTAGCTGTGGCTAGTCTCATCAAAAGTGACATTACAAGTCTCCCGAATAATGTTAGTCTCAGATTAAAACTCGAAAACCCTCGAATGAGCAGGATAACCCAAAAATACCCCATCAAAAGTTCTTGATTCAAATTTATCTAAATTGCCTGCCTTAAGAATAAAACATTTTGATCCAAAACTCAAAATGCAAACAGAGGGTTTTCTACCAAAACGAAGCTCATAAGGAGTCTTGCCTAAAGAAGGTCTCAAAAAGACACGATTGGCAATATGGCAAGCGAGAGTAATAGCTTCGCCCAAAATCTCCTAGGTGTGCTATACTCATCTAGCATCGCCCTAGCCATTTCGACTAAGGTCCTATTCTTCCTTTCCACCACGCCATTTTGTTGAGGGACGGTGGAGAGGAGAACGATGCTCAATACCACGCCAAAGACAAAAAGAAGCAAAAGAAGCATTTTTGAACTCCGTGCCATTATCATCGCGAATCGCTCTCAAAGCACCGTGAAGCTCGAAGCCAAACGAAGAACAAGATCATGAAAATAACCAAAAGCTTCATCCTTTGAAGTAAGAAAGAACACCCAAGTATATCTTGAAAGATCATCGACTATGACTAGAATATACCATTTTCCACCAATCGACGGACTCTAGCAGACCAACAAAGATCCATATGAAGCAACCGTCCCGTCCGTCACCATAACCATAGTCACAGATGGTGTGAGGCAAGAACTTGTTTGCCATGCCTACAAGGTGCACATACAAGATCTTTGATGACTTTGAGCTTAGGCAAACCTCTCATGAGATCAAGGTTGCTAACTCGCGTCAAATGATCAAAACCAATGTGCCCCAAACGTCGATGCCAAAGCCAAAAATCAAGAAGATGTAAGCAAACATTTAAGAGATCCAAAGAAGAGATTCTCAAAAGTCACCCAAAATTCTACCAACTCTAGAGATTCCAAACACAAGCTCACCAAGAGAATCAAGCACACGACAAGCATTTTTCTTAAAAGCAGCCTCATACCCATCATCAAGAAGCCGAGAAATGTAAAGGAGATTATACCTAAGCTTGTCCACAAGAGCGACATCCTTTAGAATGAATTTGTTGTTTACCCTAATTGATCCTGCCCTTCAATTCGCCTTGTGTATCATCTCCAAAGGTGATGAAGTCATCACCGTTGCTCGCGTGAAAGAGGTGAACCATTTTGAGTTCCCGGTCATGTGGCGTGAACATCCGAGTCAACGAACCACGTGTTCTTCCCTTTCCGCGGTAATCCTAAAAATCAAGGAGCAAAAGAACGATGTGTCTCAATATCGGGATTAGATAAACAAGATTTAGGAATCCAAGATCGAGACACACGCCTCAAGGAGTATACAAACCGTAAGTACTATCCTTGATTTCATTTAACATTTGGTTATGAGCAATGTTCAAATTAAAATGAGACTTGAATCGTCCATGGCGGTCTCGACCGCTTTGTCAAGGCGGTCGATCGGTGACCAAAACGGTCGACCGGTGAGCACAAATGGTCGACCGCCATCGATACACATTAGAATTAGGATGTCTAGAAAAATAATGATTTGCATGAGATAAAAATCCTAATCCGTGTTTATTCTTTTCGTGTTACCATGTCTCATAGAAGCTCTAGGTTGCATGAATGAAATTCTATCAAAATTTTTCCTATCATTTTTCAACCTACGCCAACAAGATTCAATCAAATGTCCACCTTTTTGCAATAAGTGCAATGGTACTTGGTACCACTAGAAGAAGCACCATTTGAATTAATACAAGGTTGGGCAAAACCCGCAGATTTAAAAGATGTTTTTGCAGTTGGGTTTTGAATTCAATTAAACCTTTTCCAAGACTTGAATGACTTTTGGGTTTGAATTGTCTTGAAAAGAATTGAATCCTAAACCTTGCTTCTTATAAGGAGTTTTAGACTTGTCAAGAATCATGTTTAATTGTTTCTTACCTTTAGAAAATTTCTCTAATGTATCATGAAGGTAAGCATTTTCTTTTCTCAAGTTGACACAAGAATCACAAGTTTTATCCATAGATTTGTCCTTATACAAAGCAATTTCAAGCTTAAGAATGGAACATGAAGCACAAGTAGTATTTTCAATATTGTCCTTAAGCTTAGCATATTTGACTCTAGCACTTCTAAGATATCTTTGATTTCACGTTCTTTTCTAAGCATGAAGTGCAAGGGCTAGAATCAAAACATCAAAAGCAATCAATTTACTAGATTCTAAACATTTTTCACAAGGAGCACTTTTAATTTCATTTAGTTCAGATTTAGCATTCTCAAGTTGTTGTACACAAATATTATGAGCAGATTGTAACTTGGTAATTTGGAATGCATAGCATGACAAGATAAACATTCATCGAGTTCAAGAGTCTTAGCAGCTTTAAGCTCTACTTTCAGTTTGCTAATTTTTGACTCTAATTTCTTATTTTTGTCATAACAAATTCAAGCGCTTCATCTTGACTAAGCAATTGCTCAACTATAGAATCATATTTAGCGTAAAGCTCATCATAAGAAAAAGATACCTCATTATCATCAATGTCGTCTGTGTCACCATGAAGCACATTCCAGGTGAAATCTTTGGCCTTCCTTTCTTTTTACCTTGAGGATCTCCTCCTCCTTGTCCTCCTCACTCCCGGATCCACATCGCTCAAGGATTGATCCTCAAAGCGGCAAGGACCCGTGAGCGACCTTCACAAGCTTATTTGCCTCATACCTTGATTTGTTGAAAGGAGGCTTCTTCCAAGTCGGCTTTCCTTCCTTATGATTGCTCTTACCTTTCAAATTGGGGCAATTTGTCTTGATATGATTGAGCTCACCACATTCATAGCATGTTACCGACCACCTCTCTTTTGTTTCTCACATTATTGTAGGCCCGTGTGAATTTCTTTGCTAGAAGAGCTAACTCTGCTTCAGAATACTTTCAAGCTCCTCTTCATGAATAGCAGATAAACAAGCAAATGAAAATCCGTAAGAAGATTCACAAGAGTCATCAAAAGCCTTTTGAGAGGATCTGCTACCAAAGCTAAATTATCTTTCTTAGGATGATCAACTCTTTTAATTTCATGAGTCTTGAGTTTACTATAAAGCAATTCTAAAGTAAGACTTGAAAGATCAACATTTTCTTCTATAGCAAGAGCTTTCATCTCCCACTCCTTGGTGTTGATTGCGGCCAAGAGATGGGTGGCATTTTCAGATTGAGAATATTCAATATCAACGACTTTCATTTGATTAATTACTTTATTAAAGCGATCGAAAATGTCATCGATGCTCTCTCGGGACGCATCTCGAATTTATTGTACTCACGCTTGTAAACAGCTTGGCGCACCTTTTGATTTGGGACGAACCCTCATGATATGTTTCGAGAGTGTTCCAAATTTCATGCGCAGTTGAAAGATTGCAAATTCTATCATATTCTTGTCTACCAAGTGCACCATATAAAAGATTCTTAGCTTTATTGTTGTTAGCCAAAAGAATTGCAGAAGCAGGTGTAGCAATTTCAGGAATAACCAATGGGCTCTAACAACATCCCAAATAGCTTGTCCTCGCTCTCAAGAAAGACGCATATACGATTCTTCCAATAGGCATAGTCGTGCCCATCGAAGATATGCGGTTTAGTAGAAAACTTATCCATCGCCAAAGTTCAGTGACCGGTTAAGATCAAGATTGAACTAACCTTGCTCTGATACCACTTGTTGGACCGTAAAGGCGACTAGAGGGGGGGGTGAATAGGAGCACGCTCACTTTTTCACAAATTATGAACTCAATACAATTTCACTCCAGTAGCTATTAGAAAGCTATGAAGATCAATATACCAAGATCTGTGGAAGACTAGTATTGAATCCAATAAAAACCCCTAAGCAATGCGACAATAATCAGCAAGAATCAAAGCAATACAAGTACTGGCGGTCTGACCGCTGTAGTGAACCGGTCGAACCGATTGCCGGGCGGTCGGACCGCTGTTATGCTGGCGGTCGGACCGCTCCAAAATCGGTCGGACCGGTGGTGACGGGCGGTCGGACGGCGATCTCTGTAACCGATCTCAAACAAGAAAAATCACCGATGACGAAGTTGCAATTAGGTCTAACTTTTGATTCTCAACTCCAAACTTCACGAAACTTTGCACACACCTTCTCTATGCTATTGAGGACCTATTCCAATCGAATATTATGATAATTCTTGGAACGATCTTGAGCAATTGTCAATTGATTAACAGAAGGTCTAAAACCGGGCAAGAACGAAAACTTGATCCTATTGCTTGTTCGTGAGTGATTGATGATCAAGATGATGCTAGATAGATTCACACATATCATAGCAAGCTAATTCACGTGAAAGAATCAATCACAAACTCGTGGATCAAAGAAAGCCCTAAAATCACCAAATTGAAAACAAGAACGAAAAGAGACTTATCTCAAGCAAACCTTGCATAGATTGATTTCGTGATTGTTGCTGGATTACATCCCCACCATCATGGATCAGTGGACAATCAAAGATCACGAAATTCTCCACAAACCATCAAGAGCCCTTGCCTCCACCTCAACTCCCTAAAGACAATTAGGGTTTTGAAACATAAAAGGCGAGAGAGAGAGTGCACCACCATCTCCTCCTATTTATAGTGGAGGCCTAAAACTCTTAGGGTTTGACTTAATTGGGCTCCGTTAAGGCCCACTAACAAGCGGGTCACACACGCACGCTTCCAGCGACGCCGTCTTTAACCTTTGACCTAAACCGCTTCACCATGCGCCATGGATTCGCCAATAGGTCACCCTTGTCCATCTTGTGTCACGCTTGAGTCGTTGACCTCACCCGCATCGCCGATCGCTCGACCTCAACTCTTCAAGTCTAGTCCCGATTCTCCTCGCCGCTTGACCGTCGTTGACCACCAAGCTACTGCACAACCACGCACAAGAAAACACGAATTCGGGAACAAGTTCTTCACAACTTGACCCATGTTAGTCAAAACATGCATCATGCAAATCATATGCCATGAAACCAATGACTTTGACCTAACAAAACAACATCTCCACGGTTGGTGGACGTTCAAGTAGTTCTGGCCCGACCGCCCAGTGAGCCGGTCGGACCGCCCCATGGCGGTCGGACCGCTCCACGTGAGCCGGTCGGACCGCCTTAAGACTTAGCCAAATTCAAGCTCCCAAAACCAAACCTTCGGAAACTTTAAACCAATAGAACTTTTCACCGGAGGCTCCAAAAATCATGAGACCAAGTGCATTGGGATCCCTTACTTGTCTACAACACCTATTTTTGGCCCACTCGATTTGAACACATTTGGTCATCGCCGTCCGATCGCTTGAGATGGCTTGGTCCGACCGATATGGGACCGGCGGACCGCCGTGCAAGGACCGGTCGGACCGCCTCGAGCAATAAGCTCAGTAACTTTGTCGAAAACGCTGAAACGACAAACCGTAAACGCCATTGCCAATTGTCACATCATCCTAAGATCTGGAGCATATCCCCATGAAATCCACATGCTCGAAGGTCAGGCGAAAATGCCCGGCATCCGGTAATCACTTCTTGACGCCTTCTTTGCAGGAAAGAAGGGTTAATGTCACCAGTGATCGTATCTGACGATACCCGTGAACAGACGAATTACTCAGTAGGCCTCGCCCTCGAGGAGAATACTCCTCGTATTCCACTCGTTAGAATTTCTTTGTCGAAGTGGTGAATGATCACCTCTCCGAGGGGCTTCTTGATCTTCAGCTGATTGAAAGGTATTTCTCCGAATAGGAGATCGATTCATTTATGGCCGTGTCGATTCCTACGTGAGAAATATTCGATTGATCGTAGGCGAGGAAGTCGTATTCTCGCGACTACCAATGTTGTCGATGAGGTACCTCCACTCGCCATCACAGTTCAAGTCTTTGCGTAATCTCTTCAAAGAAAGAGATCGTACCACAGCGTTCGAGCAAGCTCTTGATCGGATTCTCGAGCAAGTCGTTGATGTCCCGGAGTTCTTGTACCTCCTCCGATCGATGTTGAGTGCGCCTTGCGGAGTTCTTACGGACGGCAATTTTCTTTCTTCCGACGACATCAAAATCCTCCTCATCAGTCTTTGAGGCCTTCTTAGTGGAGTGCGAGAATGTCGAGGATTTCCTCGCTCATCGAGTGTTGGTTCTCTCGCCAACGGTGGTGCCCTTGCCATTACCACGAGGGGCGGTGTGTGATCTTCGGGAGTGTTCTTATCTCGGCCTCCATGAGGTCGACCACGATTTGGGGAAGGACGAAGACCTCCGTTGATGATTCTCACTTGCGCCGAGGCCTCCCGCTTGAGGAGTGCTCGAGGACACCATCTGGCGACTTGGAGTAATCCTCCGTAGGGGAACTCCGGTTATAATCGCCTCCGCTCGCAAATGAGATCTGCGGGAGACTACGTCGAATTGCAGTGAAAAGCATGCTTGATCCCACCCTCTCTGGAGTTACCCTGAGAGAGAGGATCACTAGATGCTGGTGGAGTCCTGGAATGGTGGCTTCCAGAACTTGACTTACCAAGTCGGACCGTCTTAAGGGGACTTGAACACTTGGAGAAAGAACTCTCGTTGTGTTGTGAGTCCTCCTGGGAGCGGTCCTGGTCGGATTGACCCTTGTCCTTTGAGGGAATTGGCTCCTCCGCTTGACGTATTGTTGTGGGGGATAAGGATCCCTCCTCAACTCCATTAATGGGATGGTTTCCTGGAGAATAATCTCCGGAGGCAACATCACCATCAGCGGATGCATCACTCGGCTCGTAGTCGAAACCGGCATCCATGTCGACGTCTGCGTAATCTGCCAAGTCAAACCAGTTCTCCTCGTTCCATTCTCCTGCCATAATTGCATGAGATTGGAAAAAGAGAGTATGTTGACAAGAGATTACCGGAAGATCCCCACTGACGGCGCCAATCGCTTGGTGTATTAGAACCGATCTTACGTAAAGATTGTTTGATTCGGGGGGTCTCCTAGAGATGAGATCACGCAGAGTGGATTGACACGGGATGTTTAGACAGGTTCAGGCCTTCTCCGAAGAGAATAATAACCCTAATCCTGTGTGTATGGTATTCTTGATGATCCAGTAAAGGACTAAGACTATTACAGAGAATAGTACTTGTGTTTCTACTTGACTAGCTCTTGTTCGCTGTCCCCCTCATCTCTCTGATTGATGCCCTTATATAGTCGTGAAGAAGTAGCCGTTTTGTCCTGCGGGAGATGCGCCTAATTAATCCAGTAACGGGCGCATGATGGCAGTAATTACCGACGCCTTGGCTTCTTCACGCCGTCTGGCAATTATCTTCCAGAGATAATGGGGTAGTTACACACCATTAATAAGCGGAATAATAGTGCGTGTAGACCGTTCGGATTCCTTAATCAATTGGACCCACTCGCCTGTAGGTTTGATTATAAGGTGGTGAAGTTTACAGGTCGTAGAAGAACTTACGACCAGGTAGCAGTCGTAAAAGGACTTACGACCAGGTAACAGTCGTAGAAGGACTTACGACTATGTAGTGGTCGCAGAAGGACTTACGACCATGATATAGTCGTAGCAAGACTCACGACTATGGGGGTGATTGTAGAAGAACTTACAATCACTTGTTGGGCTTCTCCCTTATAGATAAGGGGTACCTCTGGGGACTATGTGACATCATATTTACCCATAATAAGAATTATAGATAAAAGATAAAATGAGGATTATTAGATCCTCGTCAATACCAGATGGATGTTAAAAATGCCTTTTTAAATGGTTTCATAGAGGAGGAAGTTTATGTTAGGCAACCCCAGGCTTTGAGAATCCTAAGTATCCAAATCATGTGTTCAAGCTATCCAAAGCCTTGTATGGTCTTAAGCAAGCCCCTAGAGCCTGGTATGATAGACTTAAGACCTTTCTGCTTAAGAATGACTTTGAGATGGGTAAGGTAGACAAGATTTTGTTCATTCTTAGGCGTGGTAATGACTTCCTGTTTGCTCAAATTTACGTTGATGATATTATCTTTAGTGGTTTTTCTAATGCTCTTGTTTCCAGCTTTTCTGAGACTATGTCCAGGGAATTTGAGATGAGTATGATGGGAGAGCTCAATTATTTTTTGGGGCTTCAAATTAAGCAATGCAAAGAAGGGATCTTTATCCATCAAACGAAGTACACTAAGGACTTGCTCAAATGTTTCGACATGGGTGACTGCAAGCCAATCTCCACTCCCATGGCAGCTTCGACTGTTTTGGATCTAGATGAGGAAGGAGAATCCGTGGATCAACGCGAGTACCGCAGCATGATCGGTTCCCTTCTATACCTGACGGCCTCGAGGCCGGACATCCATTTCACTGATGCGCCTCATGCGAGGTTTCAGGCGTCTCCGAGGACTTTCCATCACCCAGTCGTTAAGCGCATATTCAGGTATTTATACTCTACCCTTCTGTATGGCATTTGGTATTCATGTTCTTCATCTTTGTCCATTCGGGGGTTTTCTGATTCTGATTTTGCTGGCTGTCGGTTAGATAGGAAGAGTACCTCAGGCACTTGTCACTTCCTAGGCACTTCTCTTGTATCTTGGTCTTCTAGGAAGTAGTCTTCTATTACACAATCCACTGTTGAAGCTGAATATGTAGCTGCTGCTAGTTGTTGTAGTCAGATTTTGTAGATGGTAACCACTCTTAATGATTATGGGTTAAATTTTGCTAGTGTTCCTCTTTTCTGTGATAACACTTTTGCCATTAATATTGCCAAGAACCCTGTGCAACACTCTAGATCCAAGCACATAGATATTCGCTATCACTTTAGTGATCATGTCGAGAAAGGTGATATTGTACTATACTTTGTAGAGTCCGAGGCTCAACTGGCTGATATCCTCACCAAGCCTTTAGACCCAACTAGGTTTGCCACCTTGAGAAGCGAGTTAGGGGTAATTTATCCCTATGGGTTGGTTTGAGGGGGAGTTCGATCTTTTCTGATCTTACTTTGTTCTTTTGATCTTTTCTTGTTCCTTTCTGAACTTATTGATCTTTTTGAACTTTTTAGGATTTTAGGTTTTTATTGCATCTCATTGTATCATATTGCATTCATATAAAAAATCCAACAAGTGATATGAAAAATCCATAATGTGGTATTCAAAAAGATGCATTGTAATATAAGTTTTTCTGCTTATCTTTTAAAATTGATGAAGCTTTGCCTATTACCCTTTGGAGCTTTAGTATTTCAATTATTGCTCAATGCATTGTCTAGTTCTTTGACTTGCTAGAATTATCATGCTTTCACATATACAGATAAGTCTTTATTGTATGAGCTAGAACTCTAAAACAACTCGAACTAAAAAATTACAATTTGTGGATGTTTTAGCTAGTTGCGCAATTAGTGCTCCTTTTGTGACATTGGCCCTGTCAAAATTGCTTTGTTAGCTCTTGAATCTAAAATTGACAATTACTTGAACTTATTGTGTTCTTGAGATTCTAAAACTGCTCTTGTGAAACATGAAAAATCAAGATTGTCTTATGCTTAAATTGTGTCAAACTACTCTTACGAGACTGCTTGTCAAAGACATGAGCTTGTAGATAGTTTGATGATCCAGACGATCTCATGGGGACTGCTTGTCAGAAATGACATGAACATCAAGATTTGTCGCCCTGGTAGAAGCTTAGGAACAGTTTGTGGATGGCTCCTAGTCCAGGATCTTCTTCACTAAGATATACCTTTAATCAATTTATGGTCAAAGCTTAGGATAAGTTTGTGGATAGCTCCTAGTCCAGGATCTTGTCACTAAGTTAGATCATTAGTCAACTTCAATATTCAGTGCAAATGAGAAAACTGTTGACAAATGGGCTTTTGAGAAATTTGAGCAAAATGATTCAATAAAGGACCTAATTGACTCTTAATGTGATCTTTGTTAGATTTTTAATCTCACTTTGACATTTTGACATGGCCAGTTTCACTTTAGGATCCATGTTGAAGAACTTGCTGAATTTGAAGCTATGCTTAAATTGATCAAATCTATTGCTTTACTTTTGAGCCTTCGTGCTTAGCTTTGATATATATGTCTTATCATAATCTTGCTAACGTTGTTAGGCTTGATATGCTATTTGTGCAATATTAGAGATGCTTGCTTGTTCTCTTGGGGATATGCTCCAGATCTTAGGATGATGTGACAATTGGCAATGGTGTTAATGGTTTGTCGTTTTGTGTGTTATCGGCCAGATTGATGTCTTTGTCGAATATAACCGATCCGATCGCGCGAGCGGCGGTCGAGACCAGTCAAAGTCGGTCGACTGCCCTAGCGGCGGGTCCTGACCGCAATGTCGAAAAGTGGTGGATTGAGTGGGCCAAAATAGAGGTGTAGGCAATAGAGGATTCTATTGCACTTGGTCCCATAATTTTTGGAGTCTCCAGTCAAAAGTTCTATTAGTTTGAAATTTCCAGTAGGTTTCGGTTTTCAGAGGTTGAAAATCGGCTAAGTCATTACTGGCGGTCTGACCGGTTGTCACTTGGTTCGTTACCCGTCGTGGCGGCGATTTTCGTTTGTTAGGTCAAAGTCATGAGTTTGAGGGCATATATGGTGCATGGTGCATGTTTTGACTAACATGGGTTAAGTTGTGAAGAACTTGTTCCTAAATTCAGTTTACTTGTCTATTGTTGTGCAAGTTGCTTGGTGGTCAACGACGGTCAACGGCGAGGATGATCGGGACTAGGCTTGGAGAGCCAAGGTCCAGAACGATCGACGATGCCAGATGAGGTCAATGTACTCAAGCGTGGTGCAAGATGGATAAGGGTGACCTATTAGCTAATCCGAGGCGCAAGATGGCGCAAGGTGTAGCTAGTTAGGTCAAGGGGTGTTAAAGACGGCGGATTAAAATGCGTGCGTAAGTATCCCGTTTGTTTTGGGCCTTAACGGGAGCCCAATAGAGTTAAACTTCTAGAAGGTCTAAGCCTCCACTATAAATAGGAGAGGGAGGTGGCTGCACCTCACTTGGTCTCTTTTGCAATTCTTGTAAACCCTAATTTTCTTAGGGAGAGCTTTTGTGGAGGCTAGGGTTCTTGATAGTTTGATGCGATTTTTGTGCTCTTGGATTGAGCATTGTCCTCCATTGATGGAGAGGATGTAAGCTCATATCATATCAATCAATCAAAGGAAAGTTTGATCAATGTTTTATCTCATTGCGTTCTTTCTCTCTATTTGATGATTTTGGGTTTTTTTATCTGTGAGTTTTTGCTTGGTTTCTTCACGTAATCTAACTTGCTGTGACATGTGGAAATCTATCTAGGATCATCTTGATCATCAATCACCCACGAGCAAGAATTTTGACCTAGTTTCTGAATGCAAGCTTGAACTCCCTCTAAGAAATTGAATGCACAGCTGGCTTCTCTTCAACTGCTATCTGGGCTTCTGCAAGCTCTTCTGTGGTAGGGTCTTGTTGACCTTCGGGTGCTACTGTCTCTCCTTGTGCTGCAGACTCTTCATCAGCGACTAAACTTTCGCCACTGCGGGCAGCGAGATAATTTTCCCAACAAGCAGCGGCGGCTCCCTTCAGTTGGTGGGTGGCAAAGTCCTCCTTGTCATCCTCTGAGCTTCTAGCAAGATGGAACTTCTTTTCTAAGTCCTGGAGCCAATCTTCTGCCTCTAAGGGTTCGGTGGTGGAAGCAAAGGTAAGAGGTCTGGTTCTTAGGAAGTCTGCCAACTTAGAGTGGCGACCGGCTGCTCCAGCCTGCTGATTAGCAAGCAATGCCTGAAGGATCTGCGTTTGTTGAAACATGATCTGCGCCATGGTCGGGTTGGCTAGCGGTGGGGGAGGCAAATCTGGCGCTTGGCCTTGGCCACGGCCACGGCCTCTTCCTTGGCCTGTTGCGAAGGCACCACACCTTGGGGCAGCGGCTCTCTTGGGTGCCATCTAAGAGAACAACATAGGTTATGCCAAAAGGATCTATATAAGGGTGCACTGGCCCTCTAAGGCACACAGAAAACCATAAACCAAATGATATAAACAAATAATTGCCACACAAAGCCTGGAATGGATACACCATATTAATAATAAGGGGGCTAAGTGCTTACATGACTTCTAGAACATAGCATATAGGCTATGCTAAGCCATGACACCGAATACAAACACAACGCCTACAAAAGTGGGAAAACAGAAAAAGTGCTTGCAACCCAAAAGTGATACGTCACGGGGTCCCGATCTAAACGATGTAGGATGATTACCAAATAACTAGCTTCAAAGAAGCCAAGATAACTTGCTGCAAGCAGCGATAACTAGTGCAACCTGACAAATAAAACTCGAAGCCAACCACCGTCTTTAACCGGCAACCTGAATCGAGGATTCGCCCAACAACACTCTCAAGGAACCAACCAACACAGCCTACAATCAATCGAGAAACCTCGAAGGGAGTAGGAGCACCAATTGGGAGCGGATGAAGCCGCCGCTGCTGTAATCCCGCGAAGGAAATCACAAGAGCAAAGCGGTAGAGATCAACTCTCAAAGGTTTGTTAGCACACAGCTGAACAAAGGGTTCTGTATTTTGTTTATCAAAGTCTGTGGTTTCTATGAGGCAATGAGGTATTTATACTAGGAACATCCCTCCTAGTTAGGTGTAAACACGAAATGAAAAAGATAATATAGACTATGTGAAAGGGCCTCGTGGCTATTGGAATTCTGCGCAGTCTTCGGTGTTTTATCAATAACTCCACCTTGGGAAGTCCAAAAGATGTGCCGTCAGTTGCGTTGGAAAGTTAACTTGATAAGCTTTCACACCATGTGTAGCATGCACCACGAAATAATGTAGAATGGTACAGTTTTGCATGTGAAGTTGAACGACTGGCAGACTGTTGACCTTCTGACCAGTCTTCACTAAAGCTGGTCGGCTCTCAAAATGGAAATTCCAAACAGCTCGGCTCTGGTGGAATTGAAAACTAGACTTAATAAGCTTTCCAAAATGTCCTCATGGACCTCCATAGCCTTTGGAAATCAAAAGTTATGACTGTTTCTTTCGAACTGTTCTGCTGGACTGGTCTGGTTCGAGTGTGGTCCTTCTCTGTAGTCATTTCTTTGTATGTTCCTGTCATCCTTCTTGGTGAACCTAAGTAATAGTAATGCACACGACTTAGGCAGTATATAATTCTCATTGATGTTAAAATGATTCTCACAAAGTAGCGCGTTCACCTTTTGTTGTAGCTTCTTTGCTCGACTACGTGTAATCGGTCCATCAATGACTTGGGCTGGTGTCGATGTAGGTGAGACTTGAGTTGGTGTAGCTTGATTTGGAGGTTGTAACATCTTGCTTGATAGCGTGGTCATATCATCCTCCCCCCCTTGAAAAGGAGTCGTCCTCGACTCAAGTGTCTTCACTTGTGAGTGGTAAGAGGTCGAAGAACATTGAAGGTGTTGCTCACACCATAACTTGTTTGGAAGATCTATCTTGTATGCATTATCATTGATCTTCTCGAGAACACGAAATGGACCATCTCCTCGTGGCAACAATTTTGATTTGCGCTGATGAGGAAGCGATCCTTGCAAAGTGTATCCACACCAAGTCCCGGGCTCGAATAACACTTCCTTCCTATGTTTGTTCATACTTGCGACCTTGCGTCTTGCCTTGAGTTCAATTACTTCCTTGGTCTTTTCATGTATCTTCTTTACATATGCAGCACGCTTGGAAGCTTCCATGTTGGTCCTCTCCTGCAATGGAAGGGGCAACAAATCTATCGGAGCAATAGGTTTGAAACCATATACAATTTCAAAAGGACATAAGTTAGTGGTAGAGTGTCTTTGCCTGTTATAAGTAAACTCCACATGTGGTAAGCATTCCTCCCAAATCTTCAAGTTCTTTTTCACCATTGTTCGCGACAACATTGATAATGTTCGATTCACCACTTCAGTTTGTCCATCGGTTTGAGGGTGACAAGTGGTGGAGAATAGGAGCTTGGTTCCAAGTTTGGCCCATAATGTTTTCCAAAAATAGTTCACGAACTTGACATCTCGATCAGACACAATTGTCCTGGGCATCCCATGTAGCCTCACAATTTCCCTGAAAAATAAATTAGCAATATGTGAAGCATCGTCGGTCTTGTTGCAAGGGACAAAATGAGCCATCTTTGAAAATCTATCAACCACAACAAAAATAGAATCCTTTCCTTTCGAGTTCTAGGTAATCCCAAAATAAAGTCCATGCTTATGTCTTCCCAAGGGATATTAGAAACAGTAAAGGAGTGTATAAGCCATGAGGGTTCGGTTTTGACTTAGCTTTGTGACGGTGACGATCGCTCCACAAATCGGATGACATCTCTCCTCATCTTGGGCCAATAGAAATGATCACCTAGCAGTTCGTAAGTTTTCTTTTGTCCAAAATGACCTGTTAGTCCACCTCCATGTGATTCCTGTAACAAAAGCAATCTAACCGAAGAATTTGGAACACAAAGCTTGTTTTCTCTAAACAGAAATCCATCATGTATGTGATATTTTTCCCAACCTTTTCCATCTTTACAATGATTATATGATTCTGAAAATTCATGATCATTATTATACATACCTTTCAAACTTTCAAGACCCAAAACCTTTACCTCGAGTTGGTTCAACAACACACTCTTTCGAGACAAAGCATCAGCAACAACATTGTCCTTACCTTTCTTATATTTCACAATGTATGGAAATGTTTCGATGAACTCAACCCATTTGGCATGGCGACGGTTCAGCTTAGCTTTACCTTTCAAGTACTTCAAAGCTTCATGATCGGAATGAATAACAAACTCTTTTGGCCATAAATAGTGCTGCCAAGTTTCAAGCACACGCACCAAAGCATACAATTCTTTGTCATACAGAATAATTCAATTGAGCACCTCCCGCTTTTCACTAAAATATGCTCTTGGTTTTCCTTGTTGCATTAAAACTCCTCCTAACCCAATTCCACTAGCATCACATTCTACTTCAAAAGTTTTAGTGAAATCGGGAAGAACAAGTGCGGGTGCTTGATCAAGCGTTTCTTTAATTCTTGAAAAGCATTTTCTGTGAGTTTCCCCACTTAAAATCAACCCCTTCTTGGTCAATTCATTCAAAGGAGCAACAATGGTGCTGAAATCTCTCACAAACCTTCTATAAAAACCAGCAAGGCCATGAAAACTTCTTACTTGACTTACATTCGTTGGAGTTGGCCAATCCTTGATGGCTTTCACCTTGGTTTCATCCACTTGATTCCTTTTCCGAAACAACAAAACCAAGAAACACAACGTGGTCTCAGACAAAACCCGCACTTCTCAAGATTAGCAAATAATTTCTCCTTTGAAGCTCATCCAAAACTTGACGAATGTGATTCACATGCTCATCAAAAGTCTTCTTGTAAATTAAGATATCATCAAAGTAGACAACAACAAATTTTCCAATGAAAGCTCTCAAGACATGGTTCATTAATCTCATGAAAGTACTAGGAGCATTAGTCAAACCAAATGGCATAACTAACCATTCATACAACCCAAATTTTGTTTTAAATGCAGTTTTCCATTCATCCCCTGTTTTCATTCTTATTTGATGGTAACCACTTCTCAAATCAATTTTAGTAAAAATTATAGAACCACTCAATTCATCAAGCATGTCATCTAACCGTGGAATAGGATGACGATAGCGAACAGTGATATTATTTATAGCTCTACAGTCAACACACATCCTCCAAGAACCATCTTTCTTAGGTACTAAGATCACAGGAACATCACAAGGACTTAAGCTTTCACGAACAAAACCTTTGTCAAGAAGTTCTTGTACTTGCCTTTGTATCTCCTTGGTTTCTTCTGGATTGGTTCGGTATGGTGGACGGTTAGGAGTGCACCCTGGAATGAGATCAATTTGATGCTCAATCCCACGAATTGGAGGTAGTCCTACTGGTGTTTCTTTTGGAAAAACATCTTCATAGTCTGTAAAAGATGAGACACAACACTAGGAAGAGAGGTGATATCGTTAGGTGAAATTAAAACGTCTTTGCACACAAGTACAAAGAGCACTTGATCTAGGTTGTTCCTCACTTCTCTCAGTTCAGATTTTGTGGCTAGCATAACTAGATGCTCTCCTTCTCCTCTTTTTTTTCTCTCAAATTTGGCTTGTGGCTCTCACTCACCGAGTTGTGGATGGCACTCATTTTCTTTTGCTCTGCTCCTCCTGTAATCAACTGGACCAATTTCAGATTTCTTTTGTAAGTGCTCACCATGATTTGTTGGGGTGTCATAGGCTTGAGTACAAACTTCTTCCCTTTCAAATCTAGTGTGTCTTGATTTGTTCTCCCACAATCTTGAGTATATCGATCATCTTGCCAAGGCCTTCCAAGTAACATGTGACACACGGACATAGGTGCCACATCGCACTCAACGGTGTCAACATATTCACCAATCTTGAATGGAACTTTCACCTTATATCCAATCTTAATATCTCTGAATCATTCAGCCATTGGACATGATATGGATGAGGATGTCATTGTAGTTTCAAACCAAGCTTGTCAACCATCTCACGACTAGCAAGATTATGGCAGCTCCCGCCATCAATGATCACCTTCACCACTTTATCTTGCACCTTGGCTCTGGTTTGAAAAGATTATGTCATTGCCCAATTTCAGCTTCTTTCATCTGAACACTCAAGATTTGAGCTACTACAAGAGCAGCACCGTGCTCAAATTCACATCCAGTATGTTTCTCATCTTCATGGGCTTCATCAACATGCTCTTCCTCAACTTCCTCTTCACTAGCTGATTCATATTCTCCATTGTCATTCACAATGATCACACGATTATTTGGACACTCCTTGATTACATGCCCACGGCCTCCACATTTGAAGCATTGAATCCCACTACTCTTGGATGTAGAACCCACTGAAGTAGTGGTGGATGCTGCTGGTTTAGAACTCATGCTTGGGGCAGCATTGTTCTTCCCACTATAAACACCTTGAACATTAGAACGGAGGCCTCCACTTGAGCTCTTTGCCATTGAGGGTGCAGTAGAAAACTTAGAGATTGACTTGCTTCCTTTAGACGCAAAGATTACCATATGACAAGAACTTGCTACTCTTGGCATCTTGTTTGTAGTTGGCGTTCACTTTGGTTGCTTGATGTACCAAATCAATAAGATGACGATGCAATTTGAAACTCAACAATGCTTATTGGATATTGCGATGTAACCCACCCATAAAGCGTGCAATAGTTTGCTCTTCATCTTCATACACATTGGCTCTAATCATAGCCTTCTCCATCTCCTTATAATACTCCTCAACAGAGAAAATTCCTTGCTTGATTCTGCAGTTTATCGAAAAGATCACGCGATAGTGCTTGGCACAAAACGAGTTCTCATTTCTCTCTTCATTTCTTCCCAAGTGGCAATAGGATTTTCTCCATCTTCTTCACGATCATGGAGAAGTTGCTCCCACCAAATCAGAGTATATCCTTCAAACTCCAGAGATGCCATTGCCAACTTCTTCTCCTCTGCATAATTATGCAGGCGAAAGATCTTGTCCACCTCCATGAAATTTTGGCATGGTAAACTTCAGTTTTCCAAACCTCTCCTCATGGTTGTCTCCTCTACGATGTCGGCGACCAAAACGATATTGAGAATGATTATCATCATCCTCATCTTCAAATTCATCATTGTCTTCATTTCTTCGACCTCGAGCTCTTCCTCTACCATGTGCAAAGACCTTGGTTCCTCCTTTCTTGTTCTCTTGCTCTTCTAGCGAAGAACTCTTCCATCACTATCTCCTCCATCTTCACCATGGTTGCTTGCACCGTCATGAGGTTGGCGACGTCCTCTGATTTCAGCCATAAAGGCCTGAAGATCTTGCGTCAACCGATCTTGCTTATCTTCCAAGCTTTGCTTCAGTTCATTGAATTGTGCCATAGTAACACAATCTTCTAGCTCCACTCCACCCATCTTCCTGTAAGGTTAGCTAAATCTGAACAATAGGTATTTGTGGAATATAAAAAAATTGGTGGCTCTCACAACTCACCTCTCTTACCAACCAAGCTCTTACGAATTCCTTGTCATGGATTCTGAGAAACAAATGTGTGGTGGTAATAAGAAAGTGATGGTGAGGCGAAAACAAGACCAGAGTACCGATTATGATGGATTTTTATGTGGAGCTTGGTGGGGAGTGATACACAAGAAATGCAATCAATTCTAGTTGTTGTAAAGTTAAATAACAATCCAAACTAGAAGTTCCACCTAGTCTTGATCACAAGATATAAATCAATCACACACACACGCAAAGAAATTTGAGTTGATGTAAACAAGGAGTATGATTGGAATGCAAGTGTTGCGATCAGATCAACCAAAATTTTGCACCAAACACAAATAGCAAACTGGTTGCTCCACTTGGCGTGACAAACTTTCAAAGACTTGTGCACTTTAACTCTTGATCTTCAACCTTTCTTTCTCAATTTTTCTCAACTCTTTTTTTTAACACTTTCCTTTCTTCTTCTTCTTTTTTCTGACACACTTTTATTTAATAGAACTTAATACAACGACCAGAGATAACACTAGCACACTTATGATAGAACAAAAACACAACCAGCAGCTATAGTTTGATAGGATCAAAGTTAACATAAAGGATGATATAAGCTATAGATTTTTTTGTGTGGGGATTTTCAGATATATAAAAGAGGCTCAAAGGACACGCAAAGGAAAATGATCAAGAACTAAAACAAAGACTCTAATGGATGAAACTTAACAAAACTCACTTTGAAATAACAGATTGAAACAAAGGGCTACAACAATTTTTTTATAGGCTTTTTGGTGGATAGGACTAAACAAATATATATGTAGCTAAAGGTAAAGAATCCTACCGTGGCAACGAAAGCTCGATACCGGATGATACGTCACGGGTCCCGATCTTCACGATGTAGGATGATCACTAAATAACTAGCTTCAAAGAAGCCAAGATAACTTGTCGCAGCAATGATAACTAGTGCAACGACAAATAAAACTCAAGCCAACCACCGTCTTTAACCAGCAACCTTGAATCGAGGATTCGCCCAACCACACTCTCAAGGAACCAACCAACACAGCCTACAATCAATCGAGAAACCTCGAAGGGAGTAGGAGCACCAATTGGGAGCGGATGAAGCCGCCGCTTCTGTAATCCCGCGAAGGAAATCACAAGAGCAAAGGGGTAGAGATCAACTCTCAAAGGTTTGTTAGCACACAGCTGAACAAAGGGTTCTGTATTTTGTTTATCAAAGTCTGTGGTTTCTATGAGGCAATGAGGTATTTATACTAGGAACATCCCTCCTAGATAGGTGTAAACACGAAATGAAAAAGATAATATAGACTATGTGAAAGGGCCTCGTGGCTGTTGGAATTCTGCGCAGTCTTCGGTGTTTTGTCAATAACTCCACCTTGGGAAGTCCAAAAGATGTGCCGTCAGTTGCGTTGGAAAGTTAACTTGATAAGCTTTCACACCATGTGCAGCATGCACCACGAAATAATGTAGAATGGTACAGTTTTGCATGTGAAGTTGAACGACTGGCAGACTGTTGACCTTCTGACCAGTCTTCACTAAAGCTGGTCGGCTCTCAAAATGGAAATTCCAAACAGCTCGGCTCTAGTGGAATTGAAAACTAGACTTAATAAGCTTTCCAAAATGTCCTCATGGACCTCCATAGCCTTTGGAAATCAAAAGTTATGACTGCTTTCTTTCGAACTGCTCACTGGACTGGTCAGTTCGAGTGTGGTCCTTCTCTGTAGTCATTTCTTTGTATGTTCCTGTCATCCTTCTTGGTGAACCTAAGAAATAGCAATGTACACGACTTAGGTAGTATATAATTCTCATTGATGTTAAAATGATTCTCACAAAGTAGCGCGTTCACCTCTTGTTGTAGCTTGTTTGCTCGACTACGTGTAATCGGTCCATCAATGACTTGGGCTGGTGTCGATGTAGGAGAGACTTGAGTTGGTGTAGCTTGATTGGAGGTTGTAACATCTTGCTTGATAGCGTGGTCATATCAAAAAGACTACCTATCAAGCACTACAAGCTAACCTAAACTAGTCCTGATCACTCCTCCATCGGGAACTGGCCACTACCAGTGGTGCTTATGCCCAGGGAGTGGGAACGGGAGCGACTTGGCGAGCTGTAACGGGAGCGGTCATTGTCGATACTAGGCAATCGGGAGCAGGAGCGTGAATGGCTGAGGCTATACCTATGGCTGGGTCCTTCAGGTTCAAGGATGAGTGGCGGACTGGGGCGTCGCACGCTCCTGTGCGCGGTCATCCTCGTGCGGGCTCCTCTAGGGCGGAGTGGTCGAACGGGCTCCCGGTTGCTGGAGGCGGCATCTGGCTACGGGGGAGGCACTGGGGTAGAGATGGCTGTTACTGCGGTGATCCGTGCCAGTTCCGCTATGGGGGCATCCCTCTCGCACCTTGTGAGGACCCCCGGGTTATTTCCGTAAGACCGAGGTTTACCTGGTCTTAAGGAAATAACTCTGGGCCTCAAGTAAATGAATTCTACCTTAACTCCATCCAAGTGAGGAGCCCGACTGAAACTAGAGCCCCGGTGATCATGCGCGCTGCTCCTCTGCAAGCACTACATGATTAACGGTTCTCCAAACGGTCAAAGCCAACACTTAGACAAGTTAAGAGGGAATTCATCACAGCGAGTATGAGGCCGTGTTGGCTCCCAGGATCAGCGACCAACACGCTCATACTCTCATTCAACGTTAATCACATCCATACAACAACGTACATTATCAATCCAAAAGACATACAACATAATAGTTAAGTCTACACTATTACATAACGGCCGACCGGCCAAATTCAAATAAGAGTGATAAATAACAGCGGAAGCAAAATAAATAAACCAAAAGTCCAGCAAGGTATGCCCATAACCCAAGGCAACCGACTGGGGTTAAAAGATAGCACTACTCGTCAGTGTCGCCTAAATCGGCACTGACGAGCTCATCGGGCTCGACATCGTCCTCACCTGAAAAGAAAAACAAAAAGGCCAGCCAACATCTGGCTGAGTACAAGTGCACTCGCAAGTCTTACACAAAGAAAAGTAGTTATGCATATTGGGCAATCAAGGGATAGCATTAGTGGTTCTAGTTTTGCATAAAACGCAACATCTTACCTTCCTAGACCATCTAGTTTTCGAAAGCCAAGTTATAAATCATTTATTCAAGAGAGGGTTTCACAAGACATATGTAATAATATGGATCAATCAATATCAAGGTGGCTGTCCACTTTGATAAACTAAAATACATGAACATCCCATTCATGCCGAAACCAATTGTAACCATGTCAACTTTTAATATTTGAAGTCTAACGATGAAGCATACTTAAACCAAGTGTTGTCCATAACCATGACACGGCTATTCGAATAGATTATCTCTGCAGAGGTGTACTACTTTACCCACATGACTCGACTAGCCCGTAAGCCTCCGGATGCCTCCGAATATAGCACACTTCCTTAGGTATGCCGTAGGGAGAATCGAGATCTGATCATTTTTAGCAAGAAAATCTTATTGGGATGTACCACCCATATGTGGAATCCCAACTTAGACATAAGCATATAGCAAATGCTAAGCGGGCACACATGTTGTCTTGGAGTGGCGGTGTGAGGTAGTTAGTATGTTGCATCCCACAACATAGGTAATCGTGCTCATTAAGCACGGTATATATCACATGGGGTTCCAAAGGAACATAGGATTTCACGGTCTCTATGTCCCCACACCGCCTGCGGTCTTACCCAATAAAACATTCCCTTACTTAATGCGGTACCCATATCCCGCATGTGATAGTACGCTCGGTACTTGGAGTGTAACGTCCATGGCTCGGTCCTTAATGGTCGCACAAGACAACCACAAACCCGAATCTCGTGCATAACAAAGACCCACACTAACAACCACTTGTCCGGACCCAAAACCATTTAACAACAACAAGTTTTGAACCAAAATAACCAGATATAACAATCTGAACAAAAATTAATAACAGAATAAGAGTTGTTATGTGTCTCCCACAATTGACGAGCTAGTCCCGCCAATTGATCTCTGCGTTATCTAGACCATAATGGCTAAGCAATAGACACACAACAATCATATCATCACAAACCTATCTTAAGCATATGTGTATGTGAAATATCGGGATAACCATCAAGCATAGGATATAACTAATCTACTCAAACATAAAGGTATCTAGAAAATAGCATGCGAGCAATATCATTGCATTTCAAATACTAATGTAAGAAAACCGGGATCAATATGATGCAAAAGAAATTTCAAAGGATGCTTGCCATGCTGGAAGAGTAGTTGTTCACTCTCGTAGCGTAAGAATCTACGTTGAAATCGACGGTATCTATAGAACGGAAAATCGATAAACATCGAGAAATAACCCAAAAATCAAAATACTCCAACATGCATGATTTTTCTACAGTATAAATTTTATGCCATGAGATGAATATAGGGACAAGAATTATCCCAATTGGATTCAGTAGGTGAAAGTTATGGTCAATTGAAGTTTGTATGTCCCGATAATGCGGTTTATCCAATTTTAATGTGTTGGCTAAATTTTGTAGAACAGAGGAAGGCAATTGAATTTATAGATAATTAGGTCATATTATTGTGAGTCCACTAAAATTGGTTCATCCTAATTGGAGTTTCCAAGCAAAAGATATGAATTTTCAAAGTTATAGCCATTTTTCTATTGTAAAGATAATCAATTAAATACTCATATTCCAAATCTATCTTTTCTGTTACCGAGATAAATGTGCAACCTATTTTGAAATAAAGTTCATCAAAAATGAAAATTAACAAAGACCTTGGTTTCATCCCATTTGGAGTAAAAATGAATTTGTTATGCATTTTGGAAGTTAATCCTATTTTTCAGTTCATAAATAAACACATTCTGATTTTCTTAATCGATTAATACTTTTCTTACCGAAGCGCTACCTAGCCACAGCCACTGACATGTGGGGCGATAACAGTGTCATTTCTCATTTACCCCCGGGGATTTAATTTCCCGACTGACAAGCGGGGCCCGCATGTAAGCGGTTTACTGACCGCGATGCATGGACCACAAGTCCATGACCGCACACAAGACAGTGATGAGAAAGAGTTTAAGTGGCTAGGCCCACTTGTCGACCGCCGCTTATCTCCTCGATTTACATTCGGGGCCCGCATGTCATAGACTCATCTACTCGCTTAAGACATCATTAATAACAGTAAGCAATCATTAGGCAATTAATGACCGAATCAAAGTCTTAATGACTTTGCTACAGTTGTCGGACGCGTCCGACAACGCGCCCGTGAGATGGCCCGGCGGCTCGCCGGCGCTCAGCGCCACACGGCGAGGCCAAGCCATAGCGGCTACAATGCGCAATATCCTTGCGCAACTTTGGGTGGTGGTGGCTATGCCTGAGGTGGCGTGTGCCGGCGGCTCGTCGGAGAGGAGCGGCGGTGTATAACACGGTAAACATGCACAGCATAAACAAGCTCCGCATTGTCCAAGGAAGCAGGTGCCCGAGCATCAGTGAAGTCCAGTGAGGCTACATGAAGGTCGGAGAGAAGAGTGGACGGCCGGAGCTAGCTTGGCGACGGTGAGGTCCACTACAAGGTGCGGTTCAACGAGGAGAAGACACCCTGAGCAACAAGGAAGACAATGAAGCTTCGGGATGGCTCATAGATCTCTAGGGAGTGCTCAGGTAGCAAAGAAATGACTAATGCCTTACCGGATCAAGTGGGAGACGAGGAGTTTGCTTTTCGGCCGAAAACGAACCAATCTTCGAATTCACGAGCTCCTGTCGTGCATTGCCAAAATTGGATGAGGGGAACTCATACTCTAACTCAAAGACATAATGTGACGCTACTGAGTTAGCAAGTATCTCACCGGAGGCGAAGATAGCACTGAGTTGTCCCGGTGTAAGCTCGGGCGTGAGCCGAGCCGAGGAAGACACGATCGCGTTAAGAGCTACAAGCGAAACCAACACGGGGCTTAGTCAAAATGGAATCAAGATCGGAAGAGAGCTCGGAGATCCGGAGGCGAGAGGTTTACCCAAGAACGAGCTCACGCTAGCTTCCCTCTCCTCGGCGGGGAGGAGAAGTGCGGAAAAGCGAGAGCAGGGGGTAGGTTAAAGCCGCAGAATCGGACGAGGCAACGGCGTTAACTAGGGAAGCTCGGGGACTGGTCGGTTTAGGCGGTGCGGTCACGGCCGACGGAGCTTCGCAGAGCATGGCGGGCGCGTGGCGCTCGGCTCTGCGCGCGAACGCCACGGTAGGTGAGCGATGGCGGCAGGACTTGGGCCCACTGGTCGTGGGCGCGGAGGCCTTGGCGCGCGATCGCGAGCTTAACTCGTGGGCGTTCGATTCATCGGACGGTCCACGTTCTAACTGGTTCGGTGAATCGGTTCGCCAAGCGGCTCGGTCGGACTCTCAGTGCAATGGGTTTGAGTCCGAGGAACAAGGCTCTATTGACCGATTTGAATTTTAAACCTCCTAGTTTGACCAGCTCCAAAATATAACAATAAAATTTATAAAAATGTGAAATAATTCTGAGGGGTTCCTGGGGTGACCTAGTACCCATAAAAATTATAACATCATACTGTTTATGATATACTTTGTGTTTTATAAATTCAAACTTAAGCTATGTTGTTTGGTTGTGTTTGAATTTTATCAGGGTTCAAACTCTTCCCAAAAATTTGGGAAAAATTATATTAATTCATGATAAGTAATGTAGTATTTGAATAAATTAATTCCAGGGGAACTTCAATAGCATTTGTTTTGGTTTTTCATTTGTAGTTCCAATTATAGCATAAGTTTAATTTCTTTCACAGATTTTCCAAATGCAATATTTAATATAAATGCTGGAAATCATGATGCATGCTAATGAAATGCATAATAATCCTCTTTATTAATTTGGGGATGTGACAAACCTCCCCCCCTTACAAAAGATCTCGTCCCCGAGATCGGTAGGACTTAAAGATGGATAGAAAAGTTCTAAAGGAGGCATAACATCTGTTGTCTTGATTTCCTTCAAAGATAGTGCTAAGATATCCTATCAAGTTACAAGGAATGGCTTTTACATTTTTCCTTTCCATTATTTCGCTTAACCTTTCCTTTCTTGATACGAAGACATTTCAAGCAGAAGGAAAAAGATCTGGATATTCGGTTCGCAGATGGTCTTCACGTTCCCATGTTGCTTCATCTTCAGTATGGTTACTCCATTGAACTTTGATGAACTTGATGTTGCGATTCCTCGTCTTGCGCTCCGTTTCTTCAAGAATGCGAATCGGGTGCTCCTGATAAGAAAGATCGGGTTGCAAGTCGAGTGCTTCCAACTCGCTTGCTTGATTGGGACGCGAGACATTTCTTCAGTTGTGAAACATGGAACACGTCATGCACATCTGAAAGTGATGGCGGCAACTCCAATTTATAAGCTACCGATCCCATCTTCGCTACAATTCGGAAAGGTCCAATGTAGCGAGGTGCCAATTTGCCTTTGACTTGAAAACGGTGTGTTCCTTTCATTGGAGAGACCTTGAGATAGGCGTGATCATCCACCTCAAAGCTTAGTTCGCGACGACGACGGTCGGCATACGACTTCTGACGTGATTGAGCCGTCCGAAGTCGTTCGCGGATGACACGAACTTGTTCTTCTGCATCTTCCACTAAAGTTGGACCATAGAATGGTCTCTCCCGACCGGACCAGTTCAAGGGTGTCCTACAAGCACTTCCATACAACGCCTCAAAAGGTGACATTTGCAAGCTTGATTGGAAACTATTGTTGTAGGAGAACTCCGCAAACGGTAAACATTTTCCCAATCCTTGCTATAGGACAGCACACATGCCCGAAGAAGATCTTCTAAAACTTGGTTCACCCTCTCGGTTTGTCCATCCGTTTGTGGGTGGTAAGCGGAGCTGAAAGATAGATTGGTCCCCATGGCGTTATGCAAGCATTTCCAGAAGTGAGATGTGAATTGAGGACCTCTATCCAAACGATCACCTTCGTACACCATAGAGACAAACAATCACGAGATGTACACGCTAGTTTGGCTCGGTGTAAGTGGTCTTGACAGGAATAAAATGGGCAACCTTTGTCAGACGATCGACAATCACCCATATAGAATCGGAGCCAGTTTGGGTCCTTGGAAGCCCGGTAATGAAATCCATCCCAACCTCCTCCCATTTCCACAGGGAATGGGTAAGGGTTCAGAGTACCACCGGCTTTAAGTGCTCACCTTGACTTCGGGGCATACGTCGCTTTTCGGCGACATCTTTACGCGATCTGTTGCTTCATCCGCTCCACCACAATCGTTTCTTCAAATCATGGTACATCTTGGTACTCCCGGGATGTATAGAGAATCGCGAATCATGAGCTTCCTTAAGAATCAACTCCCTCAGGTTGTCATTGAATGGCACTACTAAACGACTTCCGAATCGTAGGGTGCCCTCAGCATCATGGTTGAAACATTTGGCCTTACCCTTCTTCATTTCTTCCTGGATTTGGGCGACTTCCATGTCGGTCTTTTGAGCTTCCTTGATCTGATCTTCTAAGGTGAAATCCACCTTGAGAGCAGCAAGGGTACCCTCCTCAATAATTCCCAGGTGCAGGCGTTGCATGTCGAGACACAACCTTGCCAAAAGGAGTTACCGACAAACATTGCATTGGTTTTTCCTACTCAACGCGTCGGCCACCACATTGGCCTTCCCTGGGTGATAATGGAGCCCCATATCATAGTCCTTGATTAACTCAAGCCACCTTCTCTGTCTCAGGTTCAGGTCGGCCTGAGTGAAAATGTACTTGAGACTCTTATGATCAGTGTAGATCTCGCAACGATTACCAATAAGGTAATGCCGCCAAATTTTCGATGCATGGACTATCTGCAAGCTCCAAGTCATGGGTGGGATAATTGGCTTCATGCGGTCTCAATTGTCTTGGCGATATGCCACCACATGACCTTCTTGCATAAGGACACATCCGATCCGTGTTGAGAAGCATCGCAATAAATGTCGAAGCTCTTGTGAATATCGGGCAAGATAAGCACCGTGCTCGGGTTAAGAGGTCTTTAGAGTCTGAAAGCTAATCGCATACGAAAGCGACTGCATTTAACTTCTTTCCTTTTTCAACAGCTTGGGTCATGGGCACGCAATAAGGGAGAAATTATTGATGAACTGCGGTAATACCGCAAGCCCAAGAAAATCTGCGGATGTCGGTGGCGCTCTTGGGTTGCTCCCAATTTAACACATCCTGGACTTTACTAGGATCGACAGCGACACCTCCCTTGGACGTAACATGACCCAAGAAGTGACTTGCGAAGCCGTAACTCGCATTTGCTAAATTTAGCATACGATTGATGTTGACGAAGTTTTTCTAACACAAGTCGCAGATGTTGCTCGTGCTCTCCATCGGACTTGGAGTAGATAAGGATATCATCAATGAATACGACAACAAATTGATCCAAATACTCCATAAAAACCGAATTCATTAGGTTCATAAAGTAGGAAGGAGCATTGGTCAGTCCAAAGGACATAACAGTGTACTCGTACAACCCGTAACGAGTGGAGAAAGCCGTCTTTGGTATATCTTCGGGCTCGACCTTAATTTGATGGTAACCCATCCTCAAATCAATTTTGGAGAATACTTGGGCTCCATTCAATTGGTCAAATAGATCGTCAATCCGCTGAAGCGATACTTGTTCTTGATAGTGACTTCATTTAACGGGCGGTAGTCCACACACATCCTGAGACTCTTATCTTTCTTCTTAACAAAAATAACCGGGCATCCCCAAGGGGAGGAGCTCGGTCTGATGAACCCCTTATCTTGGAGCTCCTTGAGTTGCTCTTTTAATTCTACCAACTCATTTGGAGGCATCCGGTATGACCGTTTTGAAATTGGCGCAGTACCAGGTGTAAGTTCGATAACGAATTCCACTTCTCGGTCAGGAGGCATGCCTGGAAGGTCTTCAGGGAATACATCGGGATATTCACATACCACTGGTACGTTCCCTAATTCAAGAGGGATATTAACTTCCAAGGCATAGAGAAGAGAATTGTCCAGAACGGGCGAGAACATGACTTGACTGCCCTCTTTGTTTGTGACGGAAATAGACCGCCTAGCACAGTCGATTTTTCCTTGGTTCTTGGTTAGCCAATCCATTCCTAGGATCACATCAATGCCTACTGAATTTATCACTATGAGGTTAGCCAAGAAGTCAATTTCTTGGATCTGCACAATTATGTCCCGGCAGACTTGATCGGTATGAAAAATCGATCCCGGAGATTGTATGCGATGGGGTGGTTGGAGGGTATGCATTTCAATTTGATGGAGTGCAGCAAATGATTTCTTGATAAATGAATGAGATGCCCCAGAATCAAATAAGACAGTAGCCGGGCTGGAATTAACCAAGAGAGTACCCAAAATGACGCTCGGTCGCGCCTGTTGCTTCCTCGGCAGTGACGTGGTTGATGCGGCCACGTGTCGTGCCTTGGGGAGGTGTGGATGCAGCCCTTGGCGGTGGTGAAGGTCTCGTCGGGGCCGAGGTAGGAGTTGGGGTGGAACCATTATAGACCCGCGGCATCCCACGCGCTTTTGCCAAGCACTGATGCGCATAGTGCCCCGTCCACAATGGAAACACGTAACACTTGGCCGGACATGGCCGCTGTTCGGGGGCTGCATGCTCCCGCTCCTTTGTTGCACAAAAGGTTGGGGAGGCCTTGGTACAAAGGTTGGTGGTCTCGGTGGCGCTGGAGCTGGAGCTCGGGGTGCTTGGGGCTGTCCGACAGGCCGTCTAGAAAAACTGCCGCCGGCTGAAATTTGAGCGGCCCTCTTCCTCTTCCTTGATTCTTCCACGGCCACGCTTTTGTGTTCCACCACTATGGCCTTATTGACCAAGTGTTGGAAGTTGCGGAAATCGTGGACCGCGAGGGCTAACTGCATTTCTTCCGCTGTCGTTGGTGACCGCTCTGTCGGCGAGCATCGATGAGACATCATCGGGGCGAACGAGCCAAGAAGTTGAACTCGTGTAAGTACTCTGTGATGCTTTTCTTCCCTTGCTTGAGGGCTAGGAATTGCCGCCGCTGATCAGCAGTACTCTCCGAATGTGAGCTTCACGGAAGGCGCCTTAAACTCATCCCATGATGGGACGTCTCCGTCGGGCTGCATGGCGGAAAAGTTATCCCACCATGCACTTGCCGCGCCCTCCAGCTGATAGCTGGCGAAAAGGACCCGCTCCGCACCGGTGCACTGTGCGATAGTTAACTTTTTCTCCACAGTGAGGAGCCAATCTTCCGCCTCCATGGGATCCTCAGCGCTAGAAAAGGTGGGAGGATTGGTTCGCTGAAAATCAGCGAGCCCTCCACGTGTCCTGGATGCTCCGCTCCCCGGATGTGACGGAGCCGAGAGGTGTTGCGAGCAATGGCCGAGAATCGCGTTTGATCCATGCGGTTCCTCTCGATCTGAGCCAGCACTTCTGCCATTGTGGGAGGTGGTGGAGGCACTTCTTCTGCCTGGTCATCTGGCTGATTTTGCCAATGAGGGGGCTCGTTAACCCTCCCCTGGGCGTAAAGCTCATCGATAGAGCGAGCCCGCGGAGGTGGTGACCCTTGCTCTTGTTGTTGTGCCCTTGAACGAGTGTTAGGCCCTGTCATTCTGAGGTGACAAGGAGAGTTAGAGAAAAGGGCTAGGATACTCACTTTTTAGGGGAAATCCAAATTAAAGACACAAATATTATATAAAAAATTATTCATGCGGGAGGGTAAATGAGGCACAAGAACTCAAAGTCAAATAGGGTACAAAAGCACTAAGGCTAGTACAAAATCCAATACTTAACTCGCATAGTTCAAGAGTGATAACATCAAAGAGGCCCGCAGGCGAATGGTAACTGCCCGAACTTAAGTCTTTGCAAAAGAAACACATCTGGATCAACAACTACTAATCGACAAGACAAATAGAAAGATACATACTCATTTGGACACACGTAAGGGCAGCGGCGCACTATTCTAACACCCTATCTATTTTCACGATCGAAATTCACGGAAACACATCCGTAAGGTGATACCGGTGAGATCCGTATCATCGTGGTCATGTGGATTGGTGAGGCGTAAAGGGGATCCTATGATGTGTCCCTCCGCAGGCTCCGACCTTTGAGTGCGGGAAAAACCCACCGACATGCGAGCCTGACGCCGTTGTTCCTGATTGAGAACTTGTCCTCCAATTTCAGGGAGACGGTACTCTGATGGCGCAGAGGCATAGGGGGAGATTTCGTTTCCCCCATAAAGTACATGTCGGGCTACAAGTCCCATAATGCATAGGGGTTGTAGATGCTCTGAGCTACAAGAAGACGACGCGCGTCTCCCAAAGCTCATGAATGACGACGGCCGCATCTCGTCCGTGATGCGAACCAACCTCGCGAGTTGCGAACACAGGGATCCTCCCGTCTCAGTATCCCAAATGAAGGTGTTCACCTCCATGCCATGTGCTTGCATAGGGAAGTGGTCGTATGGTGGCTGAGACAACTCCGTTAAGTCATAACGAAGGCGACTCATGGCCATACGGGCCACCTCTTGTAAAGCCATGGCCTCAGAAGTCCCATGTGCTGGCGGATGCACGGATACTTCCGTAACTTGTCTTGCAACGATATGGATCACGGCCGGTAGTCTTCCATCCGGGACCTAGATCTCGACGGTAGATGAAGTATACGGGTTGGTATGTGAAGTTTGCCCTCCACATCATATCTCGAAGAAGTCTTTGGTATCCATCCACACCTTGACTTGAGTCTCTCGACGGATCTTGATGTCCCATCTAAAGACAAGAATAACCTGTAAGTTAGTTTTGCAAATCAAATGAGAGTAAGGTGAGGATGAAGCTAAGATGGATGAGGAATAAAAGAGATTATTACTTATCTTTATGAAATAATTTGATGGTCAAAAATATTTTGACTCAAAGAGGCTTACTAATACTAACGCCCATGCTATTTCTAACCTACGGTCGATGGCTCGATACTAACGTTTGTGAGGACCCGGGTTATTTCCGTAAGACCGAGGTTTACCTGGTCTTAAGGAAATAACTCTGGGCCTCAAGTAAATGAATTCTACCTTAACTCCATCCAAGTGAGGAGCCCGATGAAACTAGAGCCCCGGTGATCATGCGCTGCTCCTCTCGCAAGCACTACATGATTAACGGTTCTCCAAACGGTCAAAGCCAACACTTAGACAAGTTAAGAGGAATTCATCACAGCAGTATGAGGCCGTGTTGGCTCCCGTGATCAGCGACCAACACGCTCATACTCTCATTCAACGTTAATCACATCCATACAACAACGTACATTATCAATCCAAAAGACATACAACATAATAGTTAAGTCTACACTATTACATAACGGTACCGACCGCCAAATTCAAATAAGAGTGATAAATAACAGCGAAGCAAAATAAATAAACCAAAAGTCCAGCAAGGTATGCCCATAACCCAAGGCAACCGATCGGGTTAAAGATAGCACTACTCGTCGTTGTCGCCTAAATCGGCACTAACGAGCTCATCGAGCTCGACATCGTCCTCACCGAAAAGAAAAACAAAAGGCCACCAACATCCGGTGAGTACAAGTGCACTCGCAAGTCTTACACAAAGAAAAGTAGTTATGCATATTGGGCAATCAAGGGATAGCATTAGTGGTTCTAGTTTTGCATAAAACGCAACATCTTACATTCCTAGACCATCTAGTTTTCAAAGCCAAGTTATAAATCATTTATTCAAGAGAGGGTTTCACAAGACATATGTAATAATATGGATCAATCAATATCAAGGTGGCTGTCCACTTTGATAAACTAAAGTACATGAACATCCCATTCATGCGAAACCAATTGTAACCATGTCAACTTTTAATATTTGAAGTCTAACGATGAAGCATACTTAAACCAAGTGTTGTCCATAACCATGGACACGGCTATTCGAATAGATTATCTCTGCAGAGGTGTACTACTTTACCCACATGACTCGACTAGCCCGTAAGCCTCCAGATGCCTCCGAATATAGCACACTTCCTTAGGTATGCCGGCCGGGGAGAATCGAGATACTGATCATTTTAGCAAGAAAATCTTATTGGGAGGTACCACCCATATGTGGGAATCCCAACTTAGACATAAGCATATAGCAAATGCTAAGCGGGCACACATGTTGTCTTGGAGTGGCGGTGTGAGGTAGTTAGTATGTTGCATCCCATAACATAGGTAATCGTGCTCATTAAGCACGATATATATCACATCGGGGTTCCAAAGGAACATAGGATTTCACGGTCTCTATGTCCCCACACCGCTGCGGTCTTACCCAATAAAACATTCCCTTACTTAATGCAGGTACCCATATCCCGCATGTGATAGTGCGCTCGGTACTTGGAGTGTAACGTCCATGGCTCGGTCCTTAATGGTCCGCACAAGACAACCACAAACCGAATCTCGTGCATAACAAAGACCCACACTAACAACCACTTGTCCGGACCCAAAACCATTTAACAACAACAAGTTTTGAACCAAAATAACCAGATATAACAATCTGAACAAAAATTAATAACGAATAAGAGTTGTTATGTGTCTCCCACAATTGACGAGCTAGTCCCGCCAATTGATCTATGCGTTATCTAGACCATAATGGCTAAGCAATAGACACACAACAATCATATCATCACAAACCTATCTTAAGCATATGTGTATGTGAAATATCAGGGATAACCATCAAGCATAGGATATAACTAATCTACTCAAACATAAAGGTATACCAAAATAGCATGCGAGCAATATCATTGCATTTCAAATACTAATGTAAGAAAACGGGATCAATATGATGCAAAAGAAATTTCAAAGGATGCTTGCCTTGCTGGAAGAGTAGTTGTTCACTCTCGGTAGCGTAAGAATCTACGTTGAAATCGGCGGTATCTATAGAGCGGAAAATCGATAAACATCGAGAAATAACCCAAAAATCAAAATGCTCCAACATGCATGATTTTTCTACAGTATAAATTTTATGCCATGAGATGAATATAGGGACAAGAATTATCCCAATTGGATTCAGGAGGTGAAAGTTATGGTCAATTGAAGTTTGTATGTCCCGATAATGCGCTTTATCCAATTTTAATGTGTTGGCTAAATTTTGTAGAACAGAGGGAAGGCAATTGAATTTATAGATAATTAGGTCATATTATTGTGAGTCCACTAAAAATTGGTTCATCCTAATTGGAGTTTCCAAGCAAAAGATATGAATTTTCAAAGTTATAGCCATTTTTCTATTGTAAAGATAATCAATTAAATACTCATATTCCAAATCTATCTTTTCTGTTACCGAGATAAATGTGCAACCTATTTTGAAATAAAGTTCATCAAAAATGAAAATTAACAAAGACCTTGGTTTCATCCCATTTGGAGTAAAATGAATTTGTTATGCATTTTGGAAGGTAATCCTATTTTTTAGTTCATAAATAAACACATTCTGATTTTCTTAATCGATTAATACTTTTCTTACCGAAGCGCTACCTAGCCGCAGCCACTGACATGTGGGGCCGGTAACAGTGTCATTTCTCATTTACCCCCGGGGATTTAATTTCCCGACTGACAAGCGGGGCCCGCATGTAAGCGAAACGGTTTACAGCACAAAGCACTGTGCATGGACCACAAGTCCATGACCGCACACAACCTGACAAAGAGAAAGAGTTTAAGTGGCTAGGCCCACTTGTCACCGCCGCTTATCTCCTCGATTTACATTCGGGGGCCGCATGTCATAGACTCATCTACTCGCTTAAGACATCATTAATAACGATGAAGCAATCATTAGGCAATTCATGACCGAATCAAAGTCTTAATGACTTTGCTACGCTTGTCGGACGCGTCCGACAACGCGCCGTGAGATGGCGGGCTCGCTCGCCGCGCTCACGCGCCACGGCGAGGTCGGCCAAGGCGGCTACCGCGCAATATCCTTGCGCAACTTTGGGTGGTGGTGGCTATGCACGAGGTGGCGTGTCTTGCGGCTCGTCGGAGAGGAGCGGCGGTGTATAACACGGTAAACATGCACAAGATAAACAAGCTCCGCATTGTCCAAGGAAGCGGTGCCCGAGCATCGGTGAAGTCGGTGAGGCTACCCGAAGGTCTGAGAGAAGAGTGGATCACGAGCTAGCTTGGCGACGGTGAGGTCCACTACGGCGGTGCGGTTCAACGAGGAGAAGACACCACGAGCAACAAGGAAGACAATGAAGCTTGGGATGGCTCATAGATCTCTAGGGAGTGCTCGGTAGCAAAGAAATGACTAATGCCTTACCGGATCAAGTGGGAGACGAGGAGTTTGCTTTTCGGCAAAACGAACCAATCTTCAATTCACGAGCTCTGTCGTGCATTGCCAAAATTGGATGAGGGAACTCATACTCTAACTCAAAGACATAATGTGACGCTACTGGAGTTAGCAAGTATCTCACCGAGGCGAAGATAGCACGAGTTGTCCCGGTGTAAGCTCGGGCGTGAGCCGAGCCGAGGAAGACACAATCGCGTTAAAGAGCTACAAGCGAAACCAACACGGGGCTTAGTCAAAATGGAATCAAGCATCGGAAGAGAGCTCGGAGATCCGGAGGCGAGAGGTTTACCTAAGAACGAGCTCACGCTAGCTTCCCTCTCCTCGGCGGCGGAGGAGAAGTGCGAAAAGCGAGAGCGGGGTAGGTTAAAGGCAGCCCGGGCGGAGGCGCAAAAGGCGTTAACTAGGGAAGCTTCGGGGCTGGTCGGTTTGGGCGGTGCGGTCACGGCGTCGGAGCTTCGCGAGCATGGCGGCGCGCGTGGCGCTCGGCTCTGCTGTAACGCCACGGAGGTAGACGATGGCGACAGGACTTGGGCCCACCGGTCACGGGCGCGGAGGCGCGGCGCGCGATCGCGAGCTTAACTCGTGGGCGTTCGATTTAAATCGGACGGTCCACGTTCTAACTGGTTCGGTGAATCGGTTCGCCAAGCGGCTCGGTCGGACCATCTTGTGCAATGGGTTTGAGTCAGAGGAACAGTGCTCCTATTGACCAGATTTGAATTTTAAACCTCCTAGTTTGACCAGGCTCCAAAATATAACAATAAAATTTATAAAAATGTGAAATAATTCTGAGGGGTTCCTGGGGTGACCTAGTACCCATAAAAATTATAACATCATACTGTTTATGATATACTTTGTGTTTTATAAATTCAAACTTAAGCTATGTTGTTTGGTTGTGTTTGAATTTTATCAGGGTTCAAACTCTTCCCAAAAATTTGGGAAAAATTATATTAATTCATGATAAGTAATGTAGTATTTGAATAAATTAATTCCAGGGGAACTTCAATAGCATTTGTTTTGGTTTTTCATTTGTAGTTCCAATTATAGCATAAGTTTAATTTCTTTCACAGATTTTCCAAATGCAATATTTAATATAAATGCTGGAAATCATGATGCATGCTAATGAAATGCATAATAATCCTCTTTATTAATTTGGGGATGTGACACACCTCGTCTTACGATAGGCTTCACTTTCCTTGAACAAGTTGTTGCGGAGGGTGTCGGAGTGCTCATAGCTGGAGGGGAGGAGCATCTGAAGCTGGGCGACTTTGTCCACTGCGGCATTGATGGCAGCTGACATCGTCTGTGTCAGCTGCACCTGGTGTGTCCAGCAGGGAACACCATCCCTGGCATCGAAGACCTCAGGGTAGCGCCCTCCATCGGGGAGGTATGGATGATGGCGGAAAGGCGAGCTCAATAGTAGGCCCTCGTGTATCCAGCAAAGGCGGGTGCAGGCAAAGCGTGCGGCATCCTGAACTGCGTCAGAACAACTGCTCTGAGGTGTCGAGGCCGTGAAGGTGTGAGCCTCGAACTCACCCTCCCTGGCATAAAGGAAAACCTCCATGCTCCAGAACTCTCAGTTCAGGATCTGGGTCATCGGGCCCCTGAAGATAGGTGGGCGATAATATCCCAGGTACTGTATCAGATGGCGTCGAGGTCCACAAACTGTCCAGCATCTTCCCTGTGAGAGAATATGTCCCATGGGCCCTCGAATGACGGTGCGGCCATCTACAATTTTTGAAACAAAATGGGAGGTCAGTAAAACATAATGAAAGTAGAGGTAAGTGCAAACTAAGAGTCATGAGGAAAAGCTATAAGTACGCTATATTTTGTCAAAGTTTTTCTTAGATTTTAAAATAAGACTCAAGTCCTTAGGCTCGACCAGTCTAGCTAATTAAGGATCCTACAGTCGTTTGCTCTAATATCAGCTCTGTCGGACACGGATTTCCTTAAGCCAGAATCATCTGTGAAGATACTACGCTACTCCCTGGATCAATAGGTATCGCTCACAGTATACATTGCTGAACTATTTTATACACATCGTAGACCAAACCAAACGTAATATTACAATCAACAGAGTTAAATGGACCGCGTCGGGTCGAGTTTACAAAAGGGACCGAACAGGCCAAATGAGTCCATTACATAAAATACAGAAGCAGACGCGAAAGCAAAAGGGGCAGCACGACTCCCCACAGGCAAGCGACTGTGGTGTCTTGTATACAACCAATATTAACCAAGGGCTTGGAGAATATTGGATGTACGCAAGTACCAGTAGAGCGAGCTAAATAGCGGCGAGTCCTAAACTAAGGAACTAAACTACTCTTCATCTTGGTCTTGACCATCGACACCTTGATCCTCGTAGTAGGCATAGTCGTCTTGATTAGCGAATTCTGAGGGTTTGGGGGAAAAGCGAGGGTGAGCACAACTTCCGTGCTCGCGAGCCAACACAACAAATGCAGAAATATACATGCAAGTCTTAATAAGGATGGCTCGGGTTCTTTTATTTGCGCAAAGCAATATTTGTAAATGCATATATTAGAAAGTCCTACCACTTAGCGTTACGACTAAAACATGTTTTCTTAAAGAGAGTATTTGCAATATTAATAACAGGAGAGGTTACCTCCACCTATGCTTAGTTTTGATGATGGTTACATCCACCTAATAACCACACTGGGTAAGGCTACCCAGGGAAAATCCAAAACCAAGGCTAGGTGAGCCCGTCACATTTTTCAACCCACCCACAAAGTTTTATAAATAGAACTAACTCTTGTAAGTTCTCATATCCGCTCGTGACCGTGGGCATGACTGTTTGAACAGTTTATTTCTCTACAAAGACTGCACACTTTACCCCCAAGAGATAATCGTCTTGATATAATCACACGTTTCATCAAGGGGAGATTACCACAAGGCCTTTACAATGCATCCCTCAATGATAATTGTACCCACAAAGGTTTCATCTGAGAGTGGTTACGCACTCACAACTGCGTCAGCCATGCCCCCAAACCCCCTTTAGCCACACGGCGGCTTACACCAGCATCTCGACCCGTGTTCACGATGGCTTACACCAGCGACACAACTCGTGGGTCACTCCAGTGGTGCATCTCGCATTTATGGATACAAATTATTTAGCCAGGTCGACACCATTTGTAATACCCCGAAGGTGATTCGGCTTATTAGAAGAAGTTTCAGAAGAGGGAGCTAATCGAAAAACCATAATCATCTTTTCACCAGGGTGTTTTCTGTGATTTCACGGCAACTGGGCTCAGGCCACGGCCAGAGGGGCCCATGTGGTGGCTGGCCATAAGGGGGTTCCCACCCCCAAACCCTAAACTCCACATTTCTCTCCCCCTCCCCCCCTTTGGAGCCGCCGCCACCTTTCCCTATTGCTGTGCGCCGCCTTGTACGTCGATTTTGGGTAAGATGCGTTTGTTTTCTGTCCTGTCCATCTCTTAGAAAGTTGTAGGTATTGTTCTTAGCTTTCCATAGCCACCGAGATCACATGATTCCACCTTACGGTTTAGGAGATATGATGTTTTTAGTGCGCGCTGTTCTGTCTGTCTAACGAGAAGGATCTGTCGGCTTGATCCTAGGTTTTGATTTAGTTAGAAGCATTTCCAGAACCTCCACCCCAATAAGTTATTGTAGCCCTTTAAATTATCTTTCAAAGCTGATAAAGATCATCTCCATTGGATCTGTATAATGAAAGTTATGATATTTTCTTTACCACTGTTCTGAATTCTGGGCAGATAAATGTTAGCGTTTTCATCTATTGTTTAGACTACTGTAGAGGCCGAATCTGGGGTTTTGCCCTTCTAGAGTGTTATTCCTGGGAACGTTAGCTTTCGTTTGGCACCAAGATCAGGAAAATCCGATCTGTAGTTTGGGAGATATGAATTTTTGATTGCGATCTATTCAGTCTGCCTGAAAACTGGGGTCAGTAGGTTTGTCCCTCGGTTTTGTTCAAATTAGGAGCCGAATTAGAACCTTCACCCAACTAAGTTATTGTAGTTCTCAAATTTATCTTTCCAAGTTGATAAGGATCATTCTCATTGGATCAGTAGGCTAAAAGGTACGCCATTTTCTTTATTACTGATCTGTATTCTGGACAGACATAGATGGGTTGTGTTTAACTGATAATTAGCCCTCTGTTTTGGCCGAATCAGGGGATTCCGTCAACTAATGTTTTGTAGCCTGATCAGTTAAGAATCAGTGAGCACTGGTTTCATGTCTTTTAGAGTTACAGACAATTAATGGTGAATTTTCTCGTAGGACTGCCAGAAGTTAGGTAATCTGGACTTTTTGTGTAGAGGATCAAATTGAACGTTTTGTTTGGTTGGTTTGGTTAGAGATTGTGGGAGGGCACGTGTAGCACTGTCGTACTGGGCTATCCTTATATCGATCATTTTATATTGTAGGCGGTGAAGCGGTGAGTGGAGGGGTACCTCAGTTACCTCCCAAACCGTCGCAGCGCGGCAGGCAAGTAACTTGTATACTATGATTGATGCATTATGTGATGTGTGAATGAATGATTATATGTGTCCGTATTTGTAGATGAATGCCATGTGTATCTTTTCATTTATGAGTACTATTCAATCTTGCCATGGGATCACATCATGACATGCATAAATTACCTTTGTAAGACCCATCAATTCCAGTATGGGCACTTGAAAATCCCATCAATTCCAGAATGGGTACGTGAGTCCACCATTCCAATGTGGGCCACGTTACGTGTGTCCACCATTCCAATGTGGGCCACGTTGGACGGCCGTATGAAACGTTCTTCATACGGTTACTTTAAGTGAACACCGACGGTGTTTCACTCGCTATACTGCGATATATCTTTGCGATATGTCCAATTCCTTCAATGCATCATTTCACTTCATCCATTCATAAAGTTGTTTCCAATCAATGTTCAAGTTATGATTGTGATAAATTGTTCATGGTATGTTTGATTGTTACATACAAGTACTTGCTGAGTCTTTGGCTCATTCTTGCTTTGTTGTTTTATTTAGGTAAATGACAAGGAAGAATGATCTCGTGGAGGGTAGTTCAACACGATGCACTCACTACCATAATCCAAATCTTTTGAGAACTTTTATTGTCGTTATTTATGTCTTGTGTTGAATTGTAATAAGCCATTTTGGTCATAACTACCGTATCCCTCTGAATTGTTTATTTCCATTCCGTTGATTAAACTTGATGATGAATCTTTGTTTCCGTATATCCTTATTAACTCCTTCACCTTGTCATGCGTTTTGATGTTATTATTCTAAACAGTAGTGATTGTAGGTGACATCTTGACTTCCTTATAGTCAGGGTGTTACAGTTGGTATCAGAGCGGGCTTTAGGTCCGTGGTTCATTCAAACATATTAAATTGACACACTGTGCACATTAGGAGGGGTTGGGTAAACTGTTGCTTCCGCATTTCAATTGTGGTGACTCGAGTATTGAGTCGTTGTTAAATTGTGTTGTGCTATGATGTGTTAATCCATGATATGATGTGATAACCTCTATCTATGAAATTATTCTATGATCGTCATGAGATGATCCGATATATATATTCATAATTGATTGCATTAGTTATGTGTTTCGCTAGCGGCGTTGATCGATTGAGTTCGTGGTTGATGTCCCGGTTTTGCGGGCTACACCACCGCTTGCGATATGATATTAGAGAACTTCTTACCTCTGCTCCATAAGCTCAGTATTGAGCATGAGCTCATTGATGAACTTGTTGCCTTTCTCGAACCGATATCCGGTTTCTGGTTGTGGTTCCCGGCGGTTCGTGAATTCTTTTGAAATTGGGGTTTTAATGAAGAAGGCAAGCTCCAGCGAGCTTCTCGATTCGTTCTTTGAAACAAATATTGCCCTTTCGACTATTGTGATATTTCGCTCCACGTGAGCATAGTTCAAATGCAAGATTCCTCTTTTCACAAAAGACTTGTTTTACCCTATTGGGAAATTTAACTCATTCGCTCGTTTGGAATCTCGGATTGGAAAACTTCTTTTGCAAGTTCTTTATCAAGTGTGTATTGATCTTGCATATTTCTCTTGAGTGCTTTAGTAAGTCGTTCTCTTCCTTGATTTTTGAATTTGACAAATTCTTGTCCGGTGGCGATTGATGAATTTCTCTTGGGTTCATGATTTTGGTAGACGAGTTTAAAAGGCCTTTAATGGTACTCCAAAACATTATTGTTTTTCGATTGTCGAATTGCTTTTACTACGAATGATCTTTGTAAATTGGCAACATTGATATTTTCATGGTTGTTCTTTCTTTCTCATTGGAAAAGAGCGACTCATTTACTCGCTTGATGGTTTGCCTAATGAGAATTCTTGTTGCAAGTTCGTTAACACGAGAAAGCTTTGGCTCAATGTATTCCTTTGGAACCCTCTCGCTTGTTGAAATTTGATGCATCTCTTTTCAAGAAAATCGTTAAAACCCTTTTGGAGTGCTTGGTTATGCTTAAGTCGGGGTTGTACCCAAACAAAGATTGTGGGCTACGGGTTTCTATTAGACCCTATTTGTTTTTCAAAATAGTTTCTTGCCTTTACGTCACTGAGCTCTCATTCTTTGTTTGTGAACGTTATTTTTCACAAGATCGATCTCCTTATGTTAGCCCTATCTCTCTTGTTGATAAGGGCACTCGGTTATCCGCTTGTGATTCGGAGAATGAAAATTTCCTTTCACAAAGTTCATTGAAGAAATTTCGACTATGTTCATTTCTTTGGAATATTTGGAGTGTTGGAGTTTAGAACCTCCCTTTGGAAAAGAAAAGTGTCGAAACCCCCTTTCTCTAGAGTTTTGAAGTGCTGGGTGTGACGTTTGTTCAACTTTGTGGTTTTCGTACTAGAATTCTTTTCTAGAACAAGTTGTTATTATAATTCCATGTGATGCTGAAAATTTTTATGACCCGATTTATCATGTTTCCTTTAGAAGGTTTATTGACACGATCAGTAATGTGAGAGTAAGGTTGATTCTTTTGTAGAGAAAGAAGTTTGACCACCTTCTTGATGTTTCCAAAATGATTCAATTTCGAGTTTTGTGTTCATGACCTATTGGAGGTCCCAGTTTATTATGATAAACGAAGTTTGCCACGTAAAATGATTTGTGCAGAGTTATAATGGTTCTTCAGTGATGCGATCGTTTTGATCTTGAATGATCGTTGTTCTTATCTGTAAAGATCCGACATTCTCTTCTTGTGAGGCTCATGTTTTCAATTGTGGACTCCACCTATGTTCAATGAGTTCATTGCGTAATTGGTTTTCCTCTTAGTTCTGTCTTCACTGCGAGTGGTAAGCAATTCTCTAGTTGGTGAAGATCGTTTCTATTTGCCTCTTCTTTTGAGAAAGAATCAACACATTCTTTCCACGTGGGTCTTTCGAAATACTTTCTAAATGTTGTAGTGAGTTTGATGTTGATACATGTGGAAATTTGATCGCCCTTGGTGATATCGCTTAACATGAGAATACTTCGAGTTTAGTTTTCGTGACCTTTTGGGAGTTCATGAATCATCCGAAACCAAAATATTTTGGGTAACTTGAGGTATAGGATTATCCTATTGCTTCTTAAGAGTTTCGTGTGATTTAGCCCTAAAGGCTCCTTGGTTTGGGTTCGCTAAGAGAGGTTACAATCAAAGTAAATTATCGTCGATTCGTTGAGAATCCGCTTGTTTTCCCTGAAGTCTTGTAAAGGGAAATGCTTCGAATTTTGTGGTTGAAGGCATTTGGATCTCATGTTTCATGAGTAGATGAACTGCTCAACAAATTTGGCGGGTTGAAAATGTTATTGGTTCTTAAGTAGTTCCGTGGATTGACTAAAGAACTTACCTTGTTCATGTGGCAAGGTGTTATTCGCTCAAGGACTAATTGTTGTGTTAAAGGAAAGGGCAGTGAGAAGTAGTCATTAGTCCGAGTCAAGTTTTGTAACTTGAGGTTTTAAAATATGCCTAAATTTTCTCGCCTTTTCACTCCAAAGATTTGAGTTTCAATCGTAATGCCGTTTTCTTATCGGTTGTTATTTGCTATTATCTTCGAGGAATGTGTTCCTCAACTACGAACTTAGTTTTCGCTTTCTAAGATCACCTTTAGCGTAATATTTCTTTTGGTTTCTTGGCGTCGTGGTGAGCAACGCTTCCTGTATGAATGAACTTGTTTTTGTTCGCCTCTTCCTTTTGAGAAAGGATCACGCTTTAGTGTTGCGAAGTGTTTGCAAGGTGAAAGTTTGGCAACTGCTTGGTGGTGGATGAGTAATCGTAGCGACGATATTTTGCTATCAAGTTATCGGAGGAGTAGTAGAATGTGAAATAGTTTTGATCTGTATCCCTTGGAGGAAATTGATTCACGAGATGTTTGACTTCAAGTAAGTCTGAAAAGTGTTACGGCTGATTAACACCTGGTATAGTGAAATTCTAGAACTTCAATTCAGGATTGAAATGTTGGTGATTATCGGAGGTATGGAAACCTTCATTGAATTTTTAGAGTAACGCAATTGGATAGCATTGCGAGATGGTGTGGGTGATTTCTGATGATGTCAATGAGTGAGTATGTTAGTATGGTGGTAATGTTGGAGATTTAATTCGATGATTTCACAATCGGTTATAAGAGCAATCCGTTGCAGAGGTTTTGGAAGTTGGATCTGGGCTGTGCATTTTTATGCTAGACCATTGGTCACGCGATGATTGTGCGCAGAGGAAGTGGGATAATAGAGTTTCCTGAGCAATGAATGGTCATTGATAGAACTCTTTTGATGTAATACATGTCCGTGCGTGCTAAGGATCTTGAATTGTTGTTATTGGAAATTGAAGGTAATGTGATTGCGTGGTGCCTACTACTGTGGTGTTATGGATGCCTTCAATCAAATCGATTTTGTATTACCTAGAGTATCCGGTAGATTTCATAGAGTCTCTTCACAATGGTGTGGATGATTTAATTCAGTTTGAGCATGATTTGAGGATATTTAACTAAGAGGTTTAAGCTCGTGTGGTATGCGATGAAGTCAAATTCCAAGGTTCGAGAGAAATTTTATCCCTAGAAGAGAGCGTGGAAAGAAATGTTCATCGGATAATTAAGTGTTTTCTTGATTCTCGCTTGAGTTTGGTATTGTTGACCGATGTTTTCGCAATTTGAGTTGAGGTCGTGTTGGCATGTAGATTCTTTCCAATTCGCATAAACCGCCAATGTTTGGTTTAGGCGCCCAGAATTTCTCCTTTGGTTGTAGTGGTGTTCATTTGTAAACTGCCTATTTAGAAAATGGATTTGTTTTGAGATGAATTGTCAAATTTGGAATTTAATCTTTTGGTGGAGAGTTAGCATTGAGTGGACGCGATGAGGACTCTCTATTTTCAATTGGATTCTCTTCGTTTTCAAAAGTTGCAGAAATTAGAAAGTTGGTATTTCGTTTTGACCGTCTCGGGTATACGCGCGAAGTACACAACGTCGGGTGTGTTCTGGTGCTGAGTGGGCAGCTGAACCATTCAAGGTTCGAGTTTTAGTTTAAGACGTTGACCATCGAGTAAGGTCTTACCTTCGATCCTCTTCTGATGAGTGTACCTAAAAAGTTCAAGTTGATTGTTAGGTCAGACGTTGCTTCACATCTTTGCTTTGTGGTTTCTCTATTCCGAGAGAGAGGCCACTTGGGAGATAGAGTCTCGCATGCGCGGCAAATCGCACCGCTTGTTTCTCGTACAGTTAAATCCGTTGATTTCAACTCCTTGGAAATTCGTTCGGTATTAGTTGCGGTTAGAATTCGAGGTCGAATTCGTTAAGGGTGTAGAATGTAATACCCGAAGGTGATTCGCTTATTAGAAGAAGTTTGGAAGAGGAGCTAATCGAAAACCATAATCATCTTTTCACCGGGGTTTTCGTGATTTCACGGCAACTGGGCTCGGGCCACGGCCCAGAGGGGCCCATGTGGTGGCTGGCCATAAGGGGGTTCCCACCCCAAACCCTAAACTCCACATTTCTCTCCCCCTCCCCCCCTTTGGAGCCGCCGCCACCTTTCCCCATTGCTGTGTGCCGCCTTGTACGTCGCTTTTGGGTAAGATGTGTTCGTTTTCTGTCCTGTCCATCTCTTAGAACGTTGTAGGTATTGTTCTTAGCTTTCCATAGCCACCGAGATCACGTGATTCCGCCTTACGGTTTTGGAGATATGATTTTTTTAGTGCGCGCTGTTCTGTCTGTCTGACGAGAAGTATCTGTCGGCTTGATCCTAGGTTTTGATTTAGTTAGAAGCATTTACAGAACCTCCACCCAAATAGGTTATTGTAGCCCTTTAAATTATCTTTCAAAGCTGATAAAGCTCATCTCCATTGGATCTGTATAATGAAAGTTATGATATTTTCTTTACCACTGTTCTGAATTCTGGGCAGATAAATGTTAGCGTTTTCATCTATTGTTTAGACTACTGTAGAGGCCGAATCTGGGGTTTTTCCCTTCTAAAGTTTTATTCCTGGGAACGTTAGCTTTCTTTTTGCACCAAGATCAGGAAAATCCGATCTGTAGTTTGGGAGATATGAATTTTTGATTGCGATCTGTTCAGTCTGCCTGAAAACTGGGGTCAGTAGGTTTGTCCCTCGGTTTTGTTCAAATTAGGGGCCGAATTAGAACCTTCACCCAACTAAGTTATTGTAGTTCTCAAATTTATATTTCCAAGTTGATAAGGATCATTCTCATTGGATCAGTAGGCTAAAAGTTACGCCGTTTTCTTTATTACTGATCTGTATTCTGCACAGACGTAGATGGGTTGTGTTTAACTGATAATTAAACCTCTTTTTTGGCCGAATCAGGGGATTCCATCAACTAATGTTTTGTAGCCTGATCAGTTAAGAATCAGTGAGCACTGGTTTCATGTCTTTTAGAGTTACATACAATTAATGGTGAATTTTCTCGTACGACTGCCAGAAGTTAGGTAATCTGGACTTTTTGTGTAGAGGATCAAATTGAACCTTTTGTTTGGTTGGTTTGGTTAGAGATTGTGGAGGGCACGTGTAGCAATCGTCGCACTCGGCTGTCCTCATATCGATCATTTTATATTGTAGGCGGTGAAGCGGTGAGTGGAGGGGTACCTCAGTTACCTCCCAAACCGTCGCAGCGCGGCAGACAAGTAACTTGTATACTATGATTGATGCATTATGTGATGTGTGAATGAATGATTATATTTGTCCATATTTGTAGATGAATGCCATGTGTATCTTTTCATTTATGAGTACTATTCAATCTTGCCATGGGATCACATCATGACATGCATAAATTACCTTTGTAAGACCCATCAATTCCAAAGATGGGCACTTGAAAATCCCATCAATTCCGTATGGGTACGTGAGTCCAACATTCCAATGTGGGCCACGTTGGACGGCCGTATGAAACGTTCTTCATACGGTTACTTTAAGTGAACACCGACGGTGTTTCACTCGCTATACCGCATATGTTGCGATATGTCCAATTCCTTCAATGCATCATTTCACTTCATCCATTCATAAAGTTGTTTCCAATCAATGTTCAAGTTATGATTGTGATAAATTGTTCATGGTATGTTTGATTGTTACATACAAGTACTTGCTGAGTCTTTGGCTCATTCTTGTTTTGTTGTTTTATTTAGGTAAATGACAAGGAAGAATGATCTCGTGGAGGGTAGTTCAACACGATGCACTCACTACCATAATCCAAATCTTTTGAGAACTTTTATTGTCGTTATTTATGTCTTGTGTTGAATTGTAATAAGCCATTTTGGTCATAACTACCGTATCCCTCTGAATTGTTTATTTCTATTCCGTTGATTAAACTTGATGATGAATCTTTGTTTCCGTATATCCTTATTAACTCCTTCACCTTGTCATGCGTTTTGATGTTATTATTCTAAAGAGTAGTGATTGTAGGTGACATCTTGACTTCCTTATAGTCAGGGTGTTACACCATTATAGACTTGTGATTGTACTGTTTTACATTAGTAGATCATCACAGGATTAAGTCCTTAAAGTTATTTGGGCGGTTCATAACACATACCAATCACAAACCAACATATCCTGGGCTACATTAGTACCCAACCACATACCCTCCAACATATCATCCGCCCAGATGGAGTATTAGCAAGTTTTTCGGGTTTTGAGAAGAGTAAAACAAATTAGCTCAACTATTGCAGTCATTCACCACAATGACTGAACAAAATAATCTTTATGCTTAAAGGATAATGATTGGGGTGATTAATACCCTGGTACTCAAGCTAGGCAAGCATGGCGCTTGAGTATAGACTATAACTAGTACATTACCATACAATTACTAGGGTGACAAGTATTAGGGAATTCAATTATCAAGGACAAGGTATAATAATTATTTAATAATCAAGTTGACATTTAACTACCTTAGGACCATTTGAAATTAAAGCTTGCAGTTTGATATGTTAAAAGAATATAATTTGCATGAAATGTAGGTTCAACATGATCAAAGTGTTAACTTGCGTGGGTCAACGGCTAGAGGATCTCGGTAGTCCTGAGCTTGGTCGAAGTGGGGACCTCTAGCTTCTTCGAACTCTACTCGGGCAATCGCACCGGAAATAAAAAGTCAAGCAAACAAAATAAATAAATACAAAATACATAATAAATAAACTCCAAAATTAACCAAACTAGTACCAAAATATAGTTCTTGAATTTACAAAATTTTGGTATAAAATTCATAATTTTTGGAGTTATAACGAATGAGATATGAATTTTTGATGCTTTATAAAGAATTTTTAAATGAAAAGAAAATCAGAAAACTAAAAAAAATCCAAGCGCTGATATGTGGCCTCTGGTGCAGGGAATAGTGCATAAACCAGGTTCACACACGGGCGCGTCGGTCCACCGCACGGTACCGTGTGGGCCCCACCTGTTAGTGCCACGGGTCACTGTAGCTGGGGGCTCACCGATCAGTCTCACGGGGTGGTGTGGGTTAAGAGGGAGGCGACGCGTTTGGCCACGTCGCCTCGCCTTCTCCATCGCGTGGTGAAAGAGGGGGAGGGAGAGCGGGAGAGAGAGGGGGAGGCGAGGGGGCGCACGGCGGCGGCGACGCTAGAAGGAGGGACGGGAGGGGGCGGGCTCGAGCGGCGCCGGGGTGAGGGAGAAGCCAGAGGCGGACGTGACGGCGAGAGAGAAGCAGAAGGAGGCGAGGCAGGGAGGGCAGAAATGGTGGCGGGGCCGGCTTAAATAGCCGAGGCGGAGGGAGAAGCGGCGGAGGGGATGGCGACCTTGGGAAGGCGGGAGAGGAACCGGGTGGCGCAGTGACGAGACGTCCGAGCGACGCGCGGTGGGAGCAGGCGGGCGCAAGGCCGTAGAAGGCGGAGCGAGGCACGGAGATGCGGGCGGCGCTACTGATCTTAGGGCGCGGGCCAGAGTGGCGGATGCAATGAACCGAGCGGTCTTGGCGCGGATGGCGTGGGCGCGACGGGTGCTCGGCCGGGACAGGGGGGGAGACTGGGCCGAAAGGGGGCCAAATTGAAGGTAAGTTTGAAATTTGATTTTGAAATTTTAAAACCAAAATCGCAATGTTGAAACTTGAGAATGTTACAAGGAACTTCTCACTTAAATTAATATTTGATTTATACCTGCATCCACCCATATATTGCACCCTCTGATTCTCTAGAAGATTTTACTTTTTTGGTATGTATACAAACTTACAAAAAAATCCATGCTCCTATTGAGAACTAGGACTAGAAGGAGAAAGGTGACAACAGCACGTAGGCGTTGAAAAAGCAAATATTCTAAAATAAAACTAGCTTTTGGTTGCCAAAAGTCGCAAGGATAGGATAGTTCAAGTTGGCTGGAAGAAGTAAGTAAGCACGCAGCTGGACGGCGTCAGGAAGAAGTTGCGGCTTGGTTCGGGACCTGGAAGGGACTGTCGAGCCATACCATCTCAAACTCAACGGCCGATCTGATTTTAATTTTCTATGAAGAAAAAGCCAAATGGATTTAAAAAATAAATAAGTCCATTTCACTGCCTGAAACTTTTCAAAAAGTTCACTTAACCATCTCAACTGCAAAACTGGTGTTTTACCTCGTAATTTTATAAAACTAGGTCAAATAACACCCTGATGTGGTTTAGGTGGACGGTTTTGCATACGTAGCAGGAATAAGTCTATCTTATCCCCTCAAACTTTCCAAAAAGTGAACTTAACCTCCTGTACCACAACACTGGTTTTTTACCCCATAATATTTCAAAATCAGGTCAATAACACCCATAGGTGGTTTGACTGATGTAGTTCGTAGAGCCCACCTGCCATACATATATAGAGAGAGAATGGGCTCACCTAGATGAATGTGCTCACCTCCATTTTGTCCCTCTCCCCTCCACCATCGTCGCCACTGCCCCTCTTCTTTCCTAGCATCGACCACCGCTCGGCCTTGCATCCCTGCCGCCATGGGTCATCTCAAAGAGCGTTGCTTGCACCCCTTGACTCCCGATGGTTCCAGGGACCCATTTTGGACTGTGGAGCCATACCATCTCAAACTCAACGGCCGATCTGATTTTAATTTTCTAGGAAGAAAAAGCCAAATGGATTTAAAAAATAAATAAGTCCATTTCACTGCCTGAAACTTTTCAAAAGTTCACTTAACCATCTCAACCGCAAAAGCGGTGTTTTACCTCGTAATTTTTAAAACCAGTCAAATAACACCGAGGTGGTTTAGGTGGACGGTTTTGCATACGTAGCAGGAATAAGTCTATTTTATCCCCTCAAACTTTCCAAAAAGTGAACTTAACCTCCTGTACCACAACACTAGTTTTTTACCCCATAATATTTCAAAATCAGGCCAAATAACACCCAGAGGTGGTTTGACTGATGTAGTTCGTAGAGCCCACCTGTCATACATATATAGAGAGAGAATGGGCTCACCTAGATGAATGTGCTCACCTCCTTTTTGTCCCTCTCCCCCTCCACCATCGTCGCAACCGCCCCTCTTCTTTCCTAGCATCGACCACCGCTCGGCCTTGCATCCCTGCCGCCATGGGCCATCTCAAAGAGCGTTGCTTGCACCCCTTGACTCCCGATGGTTCCAGGGACCCATTTTGGCCGCCGCCACCTTCCAGACTGTCGTTCGGCATCACTGCCCTTCCTGTGTTCTCTCTGCTCTCTATGGGTTGCGCGCTCTCTCTCTCTCTCTCTCTCTCTCTCTCTATATATATATATATATATATATATATATTAATTTCCAAAAAAAATCTCTATTAATTGCCACACTTTTTTTTTGCAAAGGGCACATTATTTTTATTGACCAGGAATGTAGTCTAATTACTTCTCACACTCTCTTCTAAAAAAAATTCTCACACTCAAATTTATAGGTGATATATACACGCATCTACCCATTACACCATCTACTCTATATATCTACAAACAACTAGTGATATTAAAGGTATATCCTTTGCTTTGGATGTCTTAAAATGCCACAATCATCCTTTAGTCAGAAAAAAACAATTCGTAGAAATTAATTCTCTCACTAATCGAGAAAAAAAGGAAGATATATGCTACTTATTTCGGCGGTGCCCAATTATAACGGCGCAGATTAATCATACATAGATAAGAAATTCTCTCATTAATCGAGAGAAAAAGATAAGATCTACACCATTTATTTTGGTGTAGCAAATTATAATAGTGCAGATTAATTATGTATAGATATTACAACTATTACAAATGTGTAACAAATACAACAATACGTGTTTGAAAGGCAATAACGTTACATAACAAAGATAATATCTTGCAATATCTAGCCGCTCAATTACGCGAAAAATTCCGCTAGCTTTCTAGAAGGTTAAAACTTTTATTTGTATGCATGCAAACTTACAAATAATAGCACTTGCTCCAATATATATATTGAGGGCGACAATAAGAAATTAAGGTGACAACAGCAGGTAGGCGTTCAAAAGCAAATATTCTAAATAAATCTAGCCTATATTTGCGAAAAGTGGCAAGGATAGAACAGTTCAAATTGTCAATTAAAAAAAAGAAGAATAGATCAAGTTGTGTGGGAGAAGTATGCATGCACGCAGCTGGACGGCGTCAGGAAGAAGTCGCTTCTTGGTTCGGCCTGCAGGGAACTGTGGAGCCAACACCAACTCAAAACACGACGGCTAATCAGTTTCTAATTTTCTACTAAGACAAAGCCAAATGGATTCAAAGAACTGATGGAACATGAGTTGAACCGGTATGGTGTAGCAGACCATGCGTTATCTTCTCGAAGAAAAATAAACTACCATTTATTGTCGTGTACTACATAGTCTACGGACAGCAACTTTCATGCTGTAATCCGGGAGACTTGGGCGCCCATGTGCACATTTTTTTTTGTTTGGCTCGCTGTTGAAAACAGACTGTGGACCTTAGATCGCTTGGTAGCGCCGCCGGAATCGACAATACATCTACTAATGATAGTTGGTGAGGTAATAGTTTACCAAGGCGATGATCAGTAGCTGGTCCGAGAGGATGATCAGCCACACTGGGACTGAGTCACGGTCCAGACTCCTACGGGAGGCAGCAGTGGGGAATTTTCCATAATAGACGAAAGCCTGACGGAGTAGGTTATCTACGATAATTTGGAGAGACAGTTGGGAACTGGCTACAATGCGACCTCGTGCAAATAGGATAATTTGGAGAGACAGTCCCGTGTCTGTTCGTTTAAAAAGTAAACATAGTCTATGCACGTTGCTTTTTCTTTGCGACTATAACGCACACGCACACATACACCGCACGTATGCGCACCTGAGTGCGCCCCTTAGCACACACCTAAACATACAGAGGCTGAGGATAAATCCATGACCTCACAAAATTTCTACTGAAACGCACTCGTGTATGATTCCACCTCAAAACACCATGAAAATAGTTTTGAAAATTTCAAAAATAGTTTGTGAATGCTGATACAAAATCAGTCTACAATGTCGTAAAATTTAAATTATAAATTCAACCTACATATGGAGAATCAAAACAAAAAAAAAACAAGAATAAAGATTCTAAGCTCTCCAAAACTAAACCGTAAACCAAACCCGGCTGGCTGAACCGATCTTCCCCGTACCTTATCCAGCATTAATTACGTACGTTAGGTTTTAATTTTTCAATGTGCGTAAAGTACAAGTGACTGCGTGCGCAATAATGCGCATCTGCATGCAGATCGAGATGGCATAGAATTGTCGTGCATGCAGGCCGACCGGCGAGGGAGGTGTGTTTGGATGTTAAGCAGGAGAAGTTTCTAGCCTTGCTTAGCAAGGAGAAGCATTTGCCCAGGCAAGGAGAAGCATTAATTTGCTGGCAAAGTAGCCCCTAACTACTGCTTAGGCAATATATAAATCGTTTTTGGACATTGCCACGGTCTTCAAGGTATCACGCAGCCGTCGTACTTGCATCGCTAATTGCCATAGTCTTAAATCAATAGCTAAGTACCAACGAGATGTAATCACTGTACTATAAAAGAGGTCATAGAAAACGTCTCATTACATATGGTTCTTTGAAATCGCCTGTGATAAAATAATCACAGATGATTACAAGACAAACCGTATGTGATATTGACGTTCTTAGTTAGAACCATCTGTGAAGTATCACATGCATGTAATCGATCAAGAACTTTTTTATTTGGAGGACTCATGCAATGGCGTACATGCTAAGGTCTTCGTTGCAACAAGCCAACTACTAATCTACTGACAGCTACTTTATTTGCAAAGTTACATGCGTGATATATGGTTGGTTTGATAAAAAAGAAAAAGAATTGGTTCAAACATCTAGAGGTTGGCTTATTGACAACCCAAACATATTTTTATTTTACATATTCAAAGCAAAAGAACCAAACAAATAGCCTTGCCACACTTAGCTATAGCCCGTGTTGGAATTAATCCCTCCTATAATAGTTTGTTTAATTATAGTCGGAGTCGTAGAAGGTTGCTTTCGTTTCGGAGTCTATTATGTAATCAAGTCGTATCCGAGTTGCTTTGTCGAAGTCTATATGTGCGTCAGTCGAAACAGCCTACATAAGAGGCAGTTGGGTCTCGTAAGTCTTTACGATAACACCAGATAAGCAATAGACAATTGAAAAAGGGTGCGCAGTCGAGCACCGCAAATTTCCTATGTTCGTAGTCGTTTTGGTTTCGAGTACATATTTCGACCACTGTTCACATCGACCACTATTCCTTTCAACTACTGTTCATCGAGTACGGTTACCGAGTACTATTCATCAAGTACTGTTTATAGTCTTCGACTACGTCGTGGTCGAAGGAAGTTCGACTACATCGTGGTCAAAGGAAGTTACGACTACCTAGTCGAAATCGATTACGTGATCTGTGCTACAACTACATCCTAGTCGTAGGTGCTGGTCGTAGGTGATACGACTATATACAGGTCTTGGAGGTTCGACTGGTCGGAGGGTTTCCGACCACCTGGTCGAAGGTCGTTGGACCACACGTGGTATTAGAGCCTAGTGCATGAAAATTAGGCCTCCAACTCCAGAGAAGAGGAAACCGACAGCTCCCAACGGATCTTCGACAATGAAGGATGGCCCAAATTCGCTGCCGTACCCTGTTCTCACTTCATAGAACTATCCGGCTTGGGCTATGAAGATGCGGGTCAACATGTGTGCCTATGGGGTCTGGGACGCAGTAGCCGATCTGATCGATCAAAAGGGAAAGAACGATCCAAAAGGAAAGGCTGTAGAAGTTGACCTGAAGACCGATCAAACAGCGTTGGCACGGATCTACGCTGCTATACCCGACTCAATGCTGATCAACTCGTTGGGAAGGATACTGCTTGGGAGGCCTAGGTTGCTCTTCTCCCGATGCACGAAGATGTGGATCGAGTAAAGAGAGTTCGTCTCCAAACTCTTCGAAGGGAGTATGAGGCATTGCATATGGGCAAAACTCAATTAGTAGGTGAGTTCGCAGGAAAATTGACGGCGTAGTCAACGAACTTCGAGCCCTTAGCGATAAGCTGGCGGAGATTGAGGTGGTCGAGAAATACTTGCGGGTACTACCTGAGAGGTACATGCATGTGGTCACGACTCTTTTGTATTCCAGTGATCTTGAGAGTATGAAGCTGGAAGAGGTAACTGGGTCTCTTAAAGCACATGATAGACTATTGAAAGGTTGCAAGACTCGCAACGATCAAGCCTTATTTGTGAAAGATGAGTAGAAGGGAGAGAACAAGTAGACTCAGCGAGATAACTCATCAAATCATGGTGGTTGTGGCTCTGCTTGGTGCGGCTGAGGTGGTCGTAGTCATGGTCATTGCCGATGTGGTCATGGAGATTTTGCCGGATGCAGCTATAAACTTGGTCGTAGCAGTGGTGAGTCCAAACAAGATAAGTCAAAAATCAAATGCTTCGACTGTGACTCTTTGATTTTACCATGGCAAAAGAAACTAGAGGATTACTACTCAAGTAAAGGTCCCTTCTACTCCATAACAGAACTCGGAGAACCAAGCAGAGGATTGGCTGCCACGACGGAGGATTGTGTGCCACGGCAAAGGATTGTGTGCCGTGGCAGAGGATTGTCTAGCACGGTAGTGGATTGTGTGCCACGGCATAAGATTGTGTGCCGCAGCAGAGGATTGTGTGCCGCAGTAGAGGATTGTGTGCTACGGTAGAGGACTGGCTGGCATGGCAGAGGATTGCGTGCCGCGATAGTGGATTGGCTGCTATGGTAGAGAAAATCCAAGCCATGGTAAAATCAGAGACGGTTCTTAATAGAAACCGTCTATGATGAGATACTTATCATAGGCGGTTTGTATTAAGAACTGTCTGTGATGTAATCCTTATCACAGATGGGTTCATTATACGAACCGTCTGTGATATGTATGAAATCGTCTGTGATTCCCAGCGCGGGAGTACAAAAATTTTTGAACGTGTACGCGGGAAGCAATATGTTCTGGTGCTGTCCTTATATATTGAACGCTGGAGAAGAAGATCGAGGTGTAGGAGCTAGGACGCTACCAGGAGGGCGCGCAGGAGGAAGTCCACGAGGGCGGCGCCAAAGTCCGCTACTACGGCGTGGTCGCAGACAAGGTGGTGGTGGTGGAGAAGGAGGAGGACATGAGCTCGTCTTTGGTTCCGTCTTGTACTGATGCCACTCACGGTATGCGAAACTAATCTCTTGTTGGTTTTTGTTCCGTTGTTGTTCTTGCCTGGGCAATTTTTCTATCAATTCCTTTATAATTATTCTTGTTTTGAATCACAGGAACTAACGTTGTGGAGAAGACTGGGTGGGAAGGTCTCTGTGAAAGGATCATCGATTTGTTGATGTGAAAGAACGTCACAAAATCGACACTCTAGTTAGGGGCTGGGTTCCATGTTCTTCTTCTCTTGCTCCTTTTCAAGAGAGATTACATGTTCTTCTCTTCGGTGCTAAATATGATAGTCTTATTACTATATGGAGGCTTCTAGCCATATGTACAATTCGATGCACAAAGAACTAGCCAATCATTCTTTGCATGACCAGCAATTGATTGGTTTGGCTCAAAATTCTACTTTTTACAACAGAAAAAACTATCACAGACAGTTCTTGAGACAGTTCTAAACAAGAACTGTTTGTGATAATTACTATCACAGACGGTTCTTGTTCAGAATCGTCTATGAAAATAGACTATCACAGATGGTTTTGAATAAAAACCGTTTGTGATAGTTACTATCACAAACGGTTCTTGATAAGAACCGTGTGTGATACCTTTTTTACAGACGGTTTGAAAACCGTCTATGATGACCGCCTGTAATCATAGACACACAAATCCAGACGATTCAGAAAACCGTCTATGATGAGTCTTTGTGTGGTCGTGTCCTATCCCTTTCCCCAAACCATCCTCCCCCTTCCCCTTTCCGCCAGCCAGGCCAGTGCCCTCCTGGCCCCCTGCGGCTCCGTCCCTTCCGCCACCTGCTCCACCTACCTGTGGTCTCCATCACCCCCTCCTCATCGCCCGACGCCTGCGATGCCCACCTGCTCGTGTTGCCTCCACCACCTGCTTCGTCCCCGAAGTTGCCACCTCCGTCACTATGACGTCAGCTCCGCCCCACTTTCATACATGCACATCGTGGCCGCACCATAGATGCTCACCGCCCCGTCCTGTCGCCTGTATCGTCGCCGTGTCAACATCCGCGCCTTGCCCACGCGCTGCATTGCACACACGCACGCCTGCGCCACCTGATGTGTCACCATGTCACCTCCGCTACCTGCTTCAGCCCACTCGAGTCGTCGCGCCTGTCACCTCCTAGCTGCGTGCGCACCTGCCCATCCTCTATGACCAGAGCTGCCACGACTGCCTCGGTAACCCGCGGGCCTTCGAGTCTCCAACGGCTCTTCCTTCCCTCCCCTTCGGCTATAAGAAGCCCTAAGCCCCCTCTCATTCCTCCCATCTTCTCCCCTTTGTTTTGGTAAGTGCCACTAGAGAAGAGCCCGAGCATCCTCCTTTCTTCTCCCAACTCCACCACTCTCGCTTGTGTTGTTGTAGTTTGTCGAAGCCCTGAGCTCCAAGTTAAAGCCACCGCATGCCTCCTTTTGGTTCTCACCGCACCAAAGCAGCCCCCTCTTCTACCAGCGGTCAATTCGTGCCAAGAGCTCCTTGAAGCAATCCCCTCACTCGATTTCTAGTTTCTGTCGTATGAGCCGCCGCATTGCCCCTTCTCCTTTAGTCTCGGCCGACTCCTTCCTTGTTGTCCTCCTTCGCCTCAGACCGTGAGCTCCCCCACAGCCGTTCGCCATCCGCCAACCTCCTCTGACCTCCCTCTCAGTATTGGTAAGCCCCCTTCCCCGTGCCCTGTTCTCCCCCTTATCTTTCTGACCACATGTAGTCGAAAACTCATTCCGACTACCTATAGTCGATACCCTTTCCAACCACATATAGTAGATACCCCTTCTGACCACTGTAGTCGATACCCCTTCCGACCACGTGTAGTCGAACCCTTTTCCGACCATGTATAGTCGAAACCTCTTATGACCCCGTGTAGTCGAAGCTCCTTCCCACTACATTGCGTAGTCGAAACTCCTTCTCACTACGTCGTATTAGTCGAACTCCTTCCGACGTGTAGTCGAAACTCCTTAACCTCCTTCTGACCGCATCAACTCGAAGTGATCAGTACTCGGAACCAACAGTACTCGAAGCCAAAACTTCAGAAACTCCGTTCTACTCCGTTATAATTCCAATTCTAGTGATTTTTGTTTCTAAATTTGTCCAAATATAAGACTTTGCTAATGGCATTGGTCTTATTTAAATTGGAGTTCATTTGCTATTTCTTGTGTATTTATATGTTCTCTTTGCCTGTTTATTTTTTCCGGTGCGTTCGTCCGAATAGAGTTCGGAGAAGCAAGAGATCTCCAGTTTCATCAAGCACAAGACTTTCTAGACTCTCACCTTCAATCTAGGTGAGTCAATACTTTGGTCAGTTTGAACCTACATTTTACGCAAATTATATTCCTTTAAATTACCAAAATTGCATGCTTTAATTCTTTAATCAAATGTATGTTAAACCTTAAGGTAGTTAAATACCCATTTAATCATTAATTAATTATTATACCATTCTTTGGCAATTGAATCTATTATTCTATATCACCCTGGTAACTATGTGGCAATTACTAGTTATAGGTTGTACTTGAGCGACATGCTATCTTGCTTAAGTACTGGGGCATTAAATACCATAATCATCATCTTTTAATCATGAAAGTGGTTTTTGGCAGTCATTGTAGGTAAATGATTGGAATGTTGTGGTAATGTATTTTGTTCCCCAAAAACTCTATTAAATTGTTGTTACCTCATCTAGGCGGATGGTATGATGGTGGTTATTGTCGGAGCATGAGAGTGGTTGGTATGTGGTATGAACCGCCCAGATGGATTAAGGACTCAATCTTGTCATGACCTCTCATGTAAAACAAGTACAACCATAAGTCTGTAAAGTACAACTTAGCTCAGTAAATTGATTAAACCCTGAATGTTATCTCACTAGATGCATAACTGGATCGTGCAAGCACTGGACACGTCCGGGTTGAATGGGACACTAATGCAAGGTAACGTTGCCAGTCGCGCTAGACGTTGTGGTAGAAACCCACTATGCTAGTTGCTGAGGTAAACATCCCGCACAACTTATGGGGCCATGCAAGGTTCTAGTCGCGCTTGACACTGTGGTGTAAACCAGCTTCGCTAATTGTTGAGGTGAACATCCCGCACAACTTATGGGACCCTCGCGTGGCCCATAGGGGTGAGATGAAGGGAGGGACGAGGTAATTTCAAAAGCTACTATGATGATCACTCAACAACATGACCAAGGAGTCATGTGGGGCAATGAGTATGATTGTCTCTTGTGGGTACAGTGTATAACCTCTGAAGAGTCTAAACTATTTAAACAGTTGTGCCTATGATCAAAGATGGGTATGAGAACTTACTAGAGTTAATTCTATTTTATAAAATCTTGTGGATGGGTTGAAATACTGGTCGGGCTAATGTAACACTGATTTTGGATTTTTCCTGGGTCGTCGTACACAGTGGTGTTGTTAATGGTGGATGTAACCACAACCAAAATAAGCATAAGGTGAAGGTAGCATTCACTGTATTAAATATTACACAATTATTCTCTTTAGCAAAAATGTAATTTGGTTAAAATGCTAAGTGATAGGAGTTACTAATATTGATAATTGGAAAATATTGCTTTAGCAACTAAAAGAACCCAAACCAATCCTTGTTGGGCCATACATTTATATTATTGCATCATGTGTGTTGGCTCGTGAGTACGGAAGTTATGCTCATTCTCACTCTTTCCCCCAACCCTCAGAACATGCGGATCTTGGAGACTATGCATACTACGAGGATCTGAAGTTGGAGGCCTTGGAGACGACTAAGGGTAGTGTAGTTCGTTTAGTCTGGGTCTCGCTTGAGCCTAGCTGACTCTGTTAGTGCTTGCATGCATCCAATATTACCCAAGTCTTTGGTTAATATTGGATACATACGGGTCTCCCCAGTCGCTTGCCTGTGGAGAGATGTCCTCTCCCTTTTTGCTTCCGCAATCGCTTCTGCTACTTTTGTAATGTAATTATTTGGCATGTTCGGCTCTTATTGTAAAAGTTGACCCGACGCGGTCTATGTGACTCTAACGTTTTGTAATATAATGAATGGTATGGTTTTCATTGTGTATGAAATGATTCAGTGATATATCTGTGAGTGCTATCTACTGATCCAGGGAATAACACAGTGTTTTCACAGAAGATTTGGATTTACGAAATCCGGGTCTGACAGATAACACGAGAAGTGCATTTCCACAATCAAAGTTCTTAAAGTTGTTAATAGCAGAGATTAAAGTTGTGCATTTTTCATATTGTTTTGCCCAGATTTTCAGCACCTCACAAAGTAGAACTAATGCAGCATAAATATGTATTTGTTAGAAATTTATTACTAAAAGCGTAATAAGCATTTCCTTTCTATAATCAGGTATTGCTAGTATTTTAGCGCAGCTGGAAAACGAAGTAGCCAAAATTCATGCTAACACTAGAAGCACAGGAAAATTTAGTATCCAGTAAATGCTCGAACAGCGCAAACTAGCAACAGAACACAAAATGTATTATGGCCAAACTTGCATCTTTATCTCATTAGACAAGAAAGTTACCACTCCGGTCACAAAAGAATGTCATTTTAGAGTACATGTAATCAAACTTTGTAAACTTTGATTATCGATATCTTTTTTAATATTTCGATTGAACACATAAAAATGATATGTATATATTTGTTTTGAAAAAAACTTTCATAATAATATAATAATTTTTTTTAGGTTTTATAAATCTAGTACAATATAAATTAGTGGTCAAAGTTTCATTTTGGCGACTGCGTCGATGTCCAATACGACGTTCGTTTGTTACTGGAGGGAGTAGTTGATAAGATTGGATGCAGATTTGAAAACTAGAACAGAGATTGTAAAAATTGCAGTTAACAGATTTCGTGACATACCATTGTCCAACCAATTGATCAGCCTGGATGGAGGTGCTAATTTTGTTGCCACCATCATCATAATTGAAGTAAGAACCATTCCACAGCTTGGCATAAACAGACTTTGCCTTCTCATACTTGTTCCAGAAAAGCACTTCGGAAGCTTTATCACCAACTTCACGTGCCAAGGCCGATGCCGCCTGAAGAGCAACCACCCAAACCCACCACAGTATGCGCTTACACCAGCCATCGACCACACATCATAAGTCCGACCTGGGAAATCCTCATTTTCAATCATCCCATCTTTATCCTTGCCAAATTGCTCCATATATGCCATTGCCATATAAACTGATGGCCAAACAGCTCGGGCAAAGGATTTGTCACCTGTGGCCACAACATCTCTATAAACTTGCAGCACAAATTTCGGGTTCAAGTCCTTCCATGGGCCTGTGTTATAGAGTGTGTACGCGTTCACTTTGAACCATGGATCATATAGCCCAAGATCATGACGAACAGCACCAAGAACTTTTCTCGCAGCCAATTTTCCATCATGTAAGAGCGTGATTTTTTCAGGATCGTGCATCATGACAGCAGCAGCAAAGTCTCTCTGAATGCTGAGTTGAAGTTTTGGAAACAACATGATAAGTGAAAATGATGCATAGAAATGAACATCATATGTGTTCCGCATATAATACTCAATTCCCTCAAGGTAGAGAAATTGGCCAATGTTCTCTTCACCCTGAAGCAAAGCTGTTCCTATGGCAGAATTCGACACAATAGACGCATGAATTCTCTCAAGTATAGATGCCATTTGATGAAGGATGTCAGTGGCAGTATTATTCCGTGGAATCATCTCGTTGACACCATCAGTTTCTCTATTGGACATGTCAAGACAAAACTTTTTTTTTCACCAATTGCTGTCAAACTTTGGATTGGTGGCAATCCATCTGTGGAGATGCACCTATGTTAATTCTCTTGAAAGGTAGTGCCTGTCTTCAGTGAGAATAAAACTATGTTTGAGGGAAGTACCTGTCCATATAGTTCCTCCAGCATTAAGATGATATAGTTCATTGAAGAGTGTGACTGGATACCTGTTCAAGAAAATTCGTACTATGCATCAGTGTTCAGTACTCCCTGATTGTTAGTTCATAAAAGTTAGAACATACCAAGCTGGAAACCTCTCGTCTTGCAAAATATTGTATGTATATTCAAAAAGCCTAATGGGTGATATATATTAGGAGTACAAGGGGGTATGCCATATACAGATAAGGATACCAAATACAGATAAGGACTCCTATTATAACATCCCCCCTCAAACTCATAGTTGATTATACGTACTAAGTTTTGGAGAGAATACAAATGTTGTAATCTAGTCTATGGTATCGTGAAGAAGTCAGCAACCTGTAACTCTAAGGGTACAAACTATAAACTAAGTACTCCCTCCTGCACCTGTAAGCGAGTGTATGAAGCATTCACACTAATGTGCTTGGTGAGCTTTGCTTCACTGTGTCCCAGGCAATACTGATAGCAGCTGTACTATCAGACAAAAGAGTCATAGGTCCCATCATAGGCACTCCAAAATCTGCAAGTAACCACCTTAGCCAAGTAACCTCTATTGTCACTACTGTTATAGCTCTCAACTCAGCCTCTGTACTCGAACGGGAAATTGCAGTCTGCTTTTTTTGTCTCCCAGACAATCTGGGAGGAGCCAAGTAAAACACAGTAAGTAGAAAGAGAACGACGATTAGAAGTGTTGGACCGAAAAGGCGACTAGAGGGGGGTGAATAGGAGCACGCTCACTTTTTCCCAAATAATGAATTCAACACAATTTCACTCCAATAGCTATGATGAAGCTATGAAGATCAATAAACCAGTACAGCGGAAGACTAGTATTGAATCCAATTAAATCCCCTAAGCAACATAACAAAATCAACTAATATTGCAAACTCACAGCATGGGCGGTCTGACCGCTGGACCCAATCGGTCGGACCGATTGCTGGGCGGTCTGACCGGCGTTGTGCTGGCGGTTGGACCGCTCCAAAATCGGTCTGACCGGTGATAACGGGCGGTCTGACCGGCCGACTCCAGAACCGATCTGCAACAAAGAAATCACCGATGACGGTTGCAATTAGGTGAAACTTTTGGTTCTCAACTCCAATCTTTATGAAACTTTGCACACACCTTCTATATGCTATTGAGGACCTATTCCAATCGAATATTATGATAATTCTTGGAACGATCTTGAGCAATTGTCAATTGATTAACAGAAGGTCTAAAACCGGGCAAGAACGAAAACTTGATCCTAAAGCTTGTTCGTGAGAGATTGATGATCAAGATGATGCTAGATAGATTCACACATATCACAGCAAGCTAATTCACGTGAAAGAATCAATCACAAACTCGCGGATCAAAGAAAGCCCTAAAAACACAAAATTGAAAGCAAGAACGAAAAGAGACTTATCTCAAGCAAACCTTGCATAGATTGATTTCGTGATTGATGCTGGATTACATCCACACCATCATGGATCAGTGGACAATCAAAGATCACGAAATTCACCACAAACCATCAAGAGCCCTAGCCTCCACCTCAACTCCCCTAAAGACAATTAGGGTTTTGAAACATAAAAAGGCGAGAGAGCAAGGTGCAGCCACCATCTCCTCCTATTTATAGTGGATGCCTAAAACTCCTAGGGTTTGACTCAGTTGGGCTCCCGTTAAGGCCCACTAACAAACGGGTCACACACGCACGCTTCGCAAAGCGCCGTCTTTAACCTTTTGACCTAAACCGCTTCACCATGCACCATGGATTTGCCCATAGGTCACCATTGTCCATCTTGTGTCACGCTTGAGTCGTTGACCTCACCCGGCATCGTTGATCGTTCTGGACCTCAACTCTTCAAGTCTAGTCCCGATCCTCCTCGCCGTTGACCGTCATTGACCACCAAGCAACCTGCACAACCACAGATAAGCAAACACGAATTCGGGAACAAGTTCTTCACAACTTGACCCATGTTAGTCAAAACATGCATCATGCAAATCACATGCCATGAAACCAATGACTTTGACTTAACCAATTAACATCGCCACGAAGTTGGCCGACGTTCAAGTTAAAACCGGTCTGACCGCTCCAGGTGAGCCGGTCGGACCGCCTCTTGGCGGTCGGACCGCTCCTCGTGAGCTTGGCCGGACCGCCTATGGGACTTAGCCAAATTCAAGCCCTCAAATTCAAACCTTCGGAAACTTTAAACCAATAGAACTTTTTATCGAGACTCCAAAATCATGAGACCAAGTGCATTGGGATCCCCTCACTTGCCTACAACACCTATTTTGGCCCACTGCTTTTGACCACTTTGGTCACCGCCGGTCCGACCGCCCCACATGGCTGGTCCGACCGATTTGGGACCGGTCGGACCGCCGTGGTAAGACCAGTCGGACCGCCCCTGTCCAGTAAGCCTGCCACTTTGTCGAAAACGCGTGAAACGACAAACCGTAAACGCCATTGCCAATTGTCACATCATCCTAAGATCTGGAGCCTATCCCCATGATATCCACAATCTCCCCCTTGATGAACACATTGGCAATTATCCAGAAAATGTAAGTAAGAGGTTTGAAAACGAGTTTACTCGCAGTTTTCGCACAAAGGCACATCTTGGTCCATAAGCAAGAAAAAGCAATGTAAATGACCAAGCTGGCATCAAAATAGTATAGGCATGTGAGATAAGGCAAAAGTAAGCATAAAAACTTTGATTTCCAGAAAAGGGTCAAAATTCTCACATAAGGTCCATATGAAAGAACAATTGTTCAATTGACCTATTGATCATTGTGAGGATAAAAGAATGCAATTCAAGTTCAGAATATTCAATAAGACAATAAGAATGCAACTCAAGAACTCCCCCTCACTATGATCCTCAAATTTCAAAAAAAAAACTTTCAAAATTTCAGTTTCTCCCCCTTTGTAAAATCTTCTCCCCCAATAAAGAAATATCTTCTTATTAACACATCTTCTCTTCTCATTTAACACATCTTCTCCCCCTTTGACAATGGATTCATCAAGGAATCACGCCTTCCTCTCATCCAGAGATAACAAATATAGAATAAAGGAAGAAGCAGAAACAAAAGAAGCATAAAGAGGAATATGCATGAAGTGCAATGGAGTGGCTTCATTTTTAGTATTTTTCAATTTTTGATTACAAGAAGCTTTGGAGATTACCCAAAAGAACAAGCTAGTATCTCTAATATTGCACAAACAGCATATCAAGCCTGACAGCGCTAGCAAGATCATGGTAAGACATATATATCAAAGCTAAGCACAAAGGCTCAAAAGTAAAGCAGTAGATTTGATCAATTTAAGCAACGTTTCAAATTCAGCAAGTTCATCAACAGGGATCCTAAAGTGAAATTGGCTATGTCAAAATGTCAAAGTGAGATCAAAAATCTAACAAAGACCACATTAAGAGTCAATCAAGTCCCGTATTGAATCATTTTGCTCAATATTTTGTAAACGTCCATTTGTCAATATTTTTCTCATTTGCATTGAATATTGAAGTTGACTAATGATCTGACTTAGTGACAAGATCCTGGACTAGGAGCCATCCACAAACTCATCCTAAGCTTCGACCAAAAGTTGATTAAAGGTATATCTTAGTAAAGAAGATCCTGGACTAGGAGCCATCCACAAACTCTTTCTAAGCTTCTACCGGGGCGACAAATCTTGAGGTTCATGTCATTTCTGACAAGCAGTCCCCATGAGATCGTTCGTTCATCAAACTATCTCCAAGTTCATGTCATTTGACAAGGCCTCGTAAGAATAGTTTGGCACAATTTAAGCATAAGACAATCTTGATTTTCATTTTTCACATGAGCAGTTTTAGAATCTCATGAACACAAAAGCTCAAGTAATGGTCAATTTTAGATCAAAGAGCTAACAAAGCAATTCTGACAGGGCCAATGTCACAAGAGGAGCACTAATTGCGCAACTCGCTAAAACATCCACAAATTGCAATTTCTTAGTTCGAGTTGTTTTAAGGTTCTAGCTCATATAGCAAAGACTTAGCTACACATGTAAAAGCATGATAATTCTAGCAAGTCAAAGAACTAGACATGACATTGAGCACGAATTGAAGTACTAAAGCTCCAAAGGGTAATAGGCAAAGCTTCACCAATTTTAAAAGATAAGCAGAAAATCTTATATTACAATGCATCTTTTTGGATTTTTCATACCATTTGTTGTAACCACTTGTTGGAGTTTTCATATGAATGCAATATGACACAATGAGATGCATTTAAAAAGCCTAAAAACCTAAAAAGTTCGAAAAGATCACTAAGTTCAGAAAAAGAATAATAAAAGATCAAAAGAACAAGGAAAGATCAGAAAAGATCAAACTCCCCCTCAAACCAACCCATAGGGATAAATTACCCCTAACTCGCTTCTTAAAGAGGAAAACCTGGTTTGATCTAACGGCTTGGTGAGAATATGTGCCAATTGAGCTTCGGACTCTACGAAGTGCATCACAATATCACATTTTTCAACATGATCTTTAAGGAAGTGAAAGCGAATGTCTATGTGCTTAGTCCTAGAATGTTGCACAGGGTTTTTAGCAATATTAATAGCAGAAGTGTTATCACAGAAAAGAGGAACACTAGCAAAGTTTAACCCATAATCTTTCAAAGTGGATGTCATCCACAAAATCTGGCTACAGCAACTAGCAGCAGCTACATACTCCGCTTCAGCAGTGGATTGTGCAACAGAAGACTGCTTCCTAGAGGACCAAGATACAAGAGAAGTGCCTAGGAAGTGACAGGTGCCTGAGGTACTCTTCCTATCTAACCGACAGCCCGCAAAATCAGAATCTGAAAAACCTCTAATGGACAAAGCTGAAGAGCAGGAATACCAAATGCCATATAAGAGGGTAGAGTGTAAATACCTGAATCATCCGATTCCACGAGGTTGGAAGGAGGGGGTGCGTCTACACCGCGTGGTAGGAAGGATTTGACTACTCAACGTGGTCGAAAGAAAGAAGGATTCGACTACTCAACGTGGTCGAAGGAAGGAAGGATTCATTGCTCAACGTGGTCGAAGGAAGGAAGGATTCGACTACTCAACGCGGTCGACAGAAGAAAGGATTCGACTGCTCAAAGCGGTTGAAAGAAAAGAAACTCGAAAGTAGGGCCCGACTGCTCAATGCGGTCGAAAGAAAAGAAGGATTTGACTGCTCGAAGCGGTCGAAAGAAAAGAAAGACTCGAAAGGATTGCTCAACTGCTCAATGCTGTCGAAACAAGGAAGAACACGACTGCTCGACACAGTCGAAAGAAAAGAAGGGTTCGACTGCTCAAAGCGGTCAAAAGAAAAGAAAGACTCGAAAGGAGGGCCCAACTGCTCAACGCGGTCGAAAGAAGGAAGGACACGACTGGTCAATGCGGTCGAAAGAATAGAAGGATTCAACTGCTCGAAGCGGTCCAAAGAAAAGAAATACTCGAAAAGAGGGCTTGACTGCTCAACACGGTTGAAAGAAGCAAGGACACGACTGCTCAACGTGGTAGAAAGAAAAGAAGGATTCGACTGCTTGAAGCAGTCGAAAGAAAAGAACACGATAGAGCACAGGGCATGGAGAACTCACCAAGACGAGAGAGAGGCCGGAGGGAGGGGGTCTGCGTACGGTGAACAACGACGAGGAAGCTCGCAATCAAAGGTGAAGGAGGACGGTAGTGAAGAGGTCAGCCGGGACTGAAGGAGAAGAGGAAGGTGGTGGCTCCTGTGAAATAAAATTGAAGTGAGCGGGGGGATTGCTTAAAGGAGCTCTGGGGAAAGAAACGATGTAGGTAAAGGAGGGGACAACACCGGTGCAGCGAGGACCGAGAGAAGGTGCGCGGTGGCTTGATTTTGGAGTTCGCAGCTTCGGGCAACCACAACAACAAAAGTGAGAGATGGGAGAAGAAAGGGAGAGTTGAGGGGGAAACAAGAGGAGGCAAAATGACTCCCTAGTGCTCAATTTAAAGAGGAAAGAATGGGGGGTTGGGCGTCAAGATGGAGCGACAGGATTTGCGTTGACGCGGCGGAGACAACGGCAATTAACGCGCAGACGGCACTGCAGCGACAACAATATTTAATGCGCAGACAGCATGACAGCGACAATGACATTTAATGCGCAGATAGCACGATAGCAACAACGGAATTTAATGCACACAGCGCTGCGGAAAAGGAGAAGAGGCTGGCCTAAACCGAAGGGCTGGTCGAGACCGAAAGACAGTCGACAATGAGGAAGTAGTCGCCATTGATACCGGGCGGGGACAAGGTGCACGGGAGCGCGGTAGAGCGGGCACATGGTCGAAAGAAGCTTTCGACCACCTGGTCGAAAAGAAGGAAAAAGGGGCAGGGGGAGGAGTAGGGCCAGATGGGCCGGACTCAATAGAGAGGATTCGAAAGGAAACCGAGATTCAAGCTGAAACTCAAAATCCAAAATTTTGAAATGAGGCCGAAACCATAGAATTTTTGCAAATGCACTATACCTTGAAATAGGTTTTGGAAATCAAGAAGATAAACAAGAAGATACTAAACAACATCTGAAAACGGGATGTTACACTTCTAATTTATCACTTTCAGATTCCTCGCTGGCACTTTCCGAAGCATAACCATTACCTGTGAGCAACACCTTTCGTTGATTTTCGCAATCACACATCACTTGCCTTCTACCATTGCACTTGAAGCATTCAATTTCCCTAGTACGAGTAGTAGAGAATACACTGGAATTAACTTTGGATGCTTCTTTACCTTCATTACTTGCAGCCTTTGACGCCTCTTTAGAAACAATCCGGATTTACCAGTGTGATGTCACCACCTTAGAGTTTGTGCCAACATCGTCTCCTTGTAGTTGTGGATGCCTACATGCACTGGTTTGAGTGGTGCGACAACTCTTTTATTGCTTTCACTCCACTTGTTGTTCAGCACGTTCAGCTTGATGCACCATGTCTTGGATGTTGTAGTAATGAACCATGTCCACTCTATCTTGCACCTTCTCATTCAGCCTATTAAAGAAATGTGCTATAGTAGCCTCCTCAAGCTCCTCTGTCCATGTGCAGATCATCAACATCTTCATCGATCTCTTTATAGTACTCATGGACACTAGAATTACCTTGGCGTAGTTGTTGTAGCCGGTTATACAAGGTCCTAGTGTAGTGTTTAGGAACAAAATATTGGCTCGACATATTTTTCATTTGCACCCATGTATCTAGACACGCTCATGCACAACGTAATTAGTTCCACTAGACTAGAACGTACCCTATGAACTCAATTGTCGCCAAATGAATGTTCTTGTCCTCAGTGTAGTGACGGCTGTCAAAAATCCATCATTCAGAGGAAGGATTGGAGGAGTCAACTTTTGCTCTGGATGAGTTCTTTAATAAGGTTGATCATTAGGTTTTGTTCCCAGTCGGTTGCATGTACAAGTGATGAGTTCTGCTGAAGTTGTTTTTCATTCCGCTACTGCATTTTCTCTTTATTTGCTTAAGCCATGCTTAGTTAAGTAAGTGTAAACTCGACCATAAGATCATAACCCTTATTTGCTTATCAAATTTAGCTCGTTTATTCCTTTAAATCGTTTATATGGATTGATGTTCATCGATGTTGTTATTATGTGTACTAACGTAGTCTTAGACTAGTGCAATATACACAGAGTGTTCAAATTTGCATATTCGGAATTTGACAGTGAACATGAGTAAAAGTTTTTGGAGGCTATTCGTCACAACTGAACAATACATTTTTGTGACATCACATAATCGAAATATTCCAGGAGGAAAACACAAGCAGAGAGGTGGCCGTGTGTAAGCCTAGACCATGGTTACTCCCAGATATATATTGGTAGCATATATAGTTTTTCATGTGGCATAGATGAACAATATCAGGCGCGGGCTGCAGTGACGTTTGGGTTGGAGGGAGAATTAGATTATTCGGTTTTTACATCTTAAAGATGTTAACTCGAGCAGAATAACTCAAACATGTTTCGTTTGCAAATGAAATGCTGAACATATGATTTCTCGTATATCGTTATGCATAAAAGTTATGCTGAAATTTAGAAAACGATTTCTCTTGTTTTTTTTCAGGTATTTTTCAGGTGGTTTGGGAAGGAGGCTTCATCAGAAGGCTAATATTTTCAACCTCATCACTACGGGAAAGACTTTATGAGGAGTTTTTTTCCCCCTCATTTGGCACGTTTTTTGAAGCAAAATAGAAAAAATAGTACCCCGCTCATAGAATATAAAAAATGACACTTCTACTGCACGAAAACACTGCAGCGGGCCACATGCCGCCGGCCCAAAGTACAGCAAGATATGTGGCGATCTCCTAGCTGGCAGCAGGCGACCTGCCACTAATCCAGTCCGCAGCAGGTTACCTGCGTATGAGACCTGTCGTAAACTGGTTTAGTGGTAGGTAACTTACCACGACATTTTCACACGATAGGGAAGTTATTTTTGCTATTTAAGATAAACAAAAATAAGCTTCATGCTGCCAAGATTCGCATCAGTGCCACTTTTTTACTCTTCTTTCCACCTAGGCTGTTTGTGGCAGATCATTGCCGGATCCTCTGCCATAGCATGTACCGTTTTTACTCTTCTTTCCACCTTGGCTGTTTGTGGAAGATCATTACCGGATCCTCTGCCATAGCATGTACCATAGCTACATACTACGGTAGAGATGCACAGTATACACGTTAGGACTGCCATAGCATGTACCATAGCTACATACTACGGTAGAGGTGCACAGTATACACGTTAGGACTCATGTGGACCGTCCAATCGCTATAATACATGTAGGTGATACAGTAATAAACAGTAAAATTGCTAAGGTACTTTCTACGTGCAGAAAAAAACCTTCTTCGTCAGACTCATAAAAAACTGTTGCTAGAGGACTCAGATCCGATCATTGCTATGTTCACTACGAGGGTATTAATGATGCTAAAGCTGGGATACTAGATACTCGTGATGCTGCTAGTCGGTATTAATTAGGAAGTTTTGGAACACGGATTCATCACTGTTATCTTATATGTTGCGTCAACGCCCTGAATTTTTGTATGCATTTGAAACAAGAGTAAGTAAACACAAGCCCCTCTTAATTTTGAGATCGATGCGCTGGACTGTTGCATGCTGATCAACATAGTCTAGTTGATTTTTTTTTTTTTTTTGCTTTCTCTGTTGCTTATGTTGGATGCTTTTAGTCTTAATTTCTCTCTTATTTTGACGAGAAATTACAGTCTAGTTTCCAAATCACTAAGTGAATTGGCTTGTTGACGAGCAGTGCTTCTACGAATCACCGCAATACTTGGACAAATCTTAAAGCAAGGGAAGGGATAAGTAATCACCATCCACCCTTCATTCATGCTTCAATATTTGTGCAACTTTGAAATAGTGATGCATAGTAGCACCTTCGGCTTTTGACTTTTGAGATATACCCTTTCCCACTCGAATCACTTGACAAACACTCAGGCTAATAAGTTGTCTATTTGGCCCTAGTAATCAGTTTATAAGTGTAATTACCATAAGTTAATTCTAAACCTATGCTATATGTACTTTGTCATTGCTGAGAATTTTACTGTGTCGTTATGCAAAAGGAAAACAAAGTTACATTGTTTGTTTGGATTATGGGAAGAAATTGACCAGAGCATGAATTTGACAGATTTAAGATATGGGACTTGAAACTGAGATCTGAAACTTTTGGTTGCTATAACTGGTATAAACAGAATGAAATTCTCATTAAGTTTAATAAAATTCCATTCTAAAATGTGATCCGGGATCCAACAAATGTTCAAAACTAATCAATCCAAAAGGTGCACACTCAAAAGTTGCAAAACCACAGTTCAGAGAGCCGCACCTCCACTGGGCGCATGTTTTGCTTTTCAGCGTTTGTCATAAGGTTGAATGTGGGCTGAATTGCCATTGAGTATTATGGGCCAGGCTGGCCAGTACTCAGTTCGTCTCTACCTGAATACTTTTTTGTTGAGAAAATTCCTTCCATGCCGCTTCGAGCTACCCTAATCTCGGATGTGCCACTGAAAAAATCATTTTACTTCCATACCACCGAGTTGCTACTTTTGTTCCTTTTGTAACACTTCCATTAGGTTGCTGCAAAAGCACGTTAAGTGGGCCGTGAAGAGACACTCTTTCCTTCCTCTCTTCTTCAACCTTCTCTTCGACCCCAAGTCAGACGGCCGGTCACAACCCAACCCCGACCCGCCCCTTCCTCCCCACACACCCCCAGCCCCCTCCTCACAAGTCACACGATACCTCATCTAAGCAAAGTCCCTTCGCCTAATTAAGAGCTTGTCATCCTTTCCCTCTCTTATTTCGTCTGTGCCCTATTTGGGCTTCACCTCCGTCATTGGTCTATCCCTCCCAAGCACTACATGGAGATTACGAAGGCGCACGGTGCCGTCCTCACCAAACTATTGGTGATATACCCTAGAGGCAATCATAGATATGATTCTATCATATCTATGTTTATGAATTATAGAATAAATGTTATTATATTCCTATGATTAATTATCATTTATAAAGATTAACAAGAATATGACTTGTTGGTGAAACTCTTTAAGTTATAGGATGTCATTCTAAATGTATTCCTAGTCGGATGTCACTAGTTAGGACACTAATGACTTATCAACCAGCATATGTATGGATTGATGATCATGTTTCACCTGTCGTGGATATGGTGATAACAAATTAATAATGTGAACACATGTTAGAGAACATGGCGTTGGATTGACCCACCTTGAGATACTATTGAGACTGTTATGCTTTTGTATGTCATCAGTTGGTCTCAAGCAATGATGATGTATAATCCTTAGACCTAAAATCAGTAGGTTTTCTACATGTGTAATAGTACACTTAGGGGTTGTCATATGCTACTCTACAACACGGTAGTCATAAAGGCAACTTTTGGGTATGCTATGAAACATGCAGAGAGATATGACTGATCAGATATGTGATTTGCTCCACCTAACATAACAGGAGAGATATCTCTGGCCTCTCGATGTGGTCGGATAAAAGAAAGTGCATGGTCATGGCGCTAAAAGGTTGAAGAGTCAACCATATGAAGTTATACGTCACTAGATCGAAAAAGTATTAAACAGTCTATGGTTGACATATATTTCACCTAGAGTTCAATCAGATATCGTGAGGCGAAAGGAGAATACGCAAGGAATTTGTTTACTCGGACCAGATACAAACTGGTCGTATGGAGATACGGATTGATCGTGAGCTGGTCATACATGATCACTAATTGGTCGACGAACTGGCCGTAAGTTGTTACGAATTGGTAGTACCTAAATATGAGCTGGTCGTGTGGAGATACAAGATGGTCGCGAATGTAAGAACCTGATCGCATATCATAATGCATAAGGTGCATCTGATATAATAATTATGTATATCCGGGAATCGCTATGTCCTGCTAGGAACCGCCAACGACTTGTCGTCGGAAAGGAGTTTTTGAGTCACAACCGATTACGCATGAACCTACCCCCGACACCGCCTGCAGGGGAACAAGAGCAAAGTCTCAAAATTAACACAAAATTTCGGACCAAGCCACACTCCCAAAACTTTCGGAACAAGAGCAAAGCTCAGGGAAGGAGGAGGAGGTCATTAGCGCTGCCAGCTGCGTCGAGGAAAGAAGGGCGCCTTGGGGCCAGGCGGTGTCTGGGAGCATCTACCGCGTCGGGGCTGGCGGCGACGACTCAGGGGGGGAGGAGAAGAAGGGGAGCGGGGGTCGCTGCGGTGACTTGAAGGAGGACGAAGAGGAGGCGGGGAGAGAGGCTCAGGGGAGAAGGAGGGGAGGGGGCGACACTGCTTGAGGGAGGATGCCGGTGCGTGGACGGCGGCGGCTAGGGCAATCAGTGGTTTTGGGCAATTTTGGCAGGGCGCATGAGGCAAGTAGAGCGCAACCAAAAAAAAAAACTGGCATGGTGCCTAAAAAAAGTGGTGCGCGTAGCAAAAAAAAGCTGAAGGCAAAATGAAAAATACATTCCCTACGGTTTTGCCCATCCGAGTAGAGAATGTCGCCACCATGATGTTGACATGGCATAATCCATTTTTCTCTCTATAGTCTTTCCTTAATAATTTCTGTAAACAATAGGGAACGATTTCTTTCCCTATGTTTTTTTACCTCACCACAGAGATAGATACTTTCCTTTTGATTATAATTTCACTACTAGAAAACATTTTAAACCATAGGAAAAACAAAGATTTTTAGTAGTACTCAGCCACACAAACAAAATAAACTAAGATTTGACAAGCCTATTAGGACTAGGATACGACAAAGGACGCCTCACCTGTCCCTTCCCCTCCACTTTATTTCACCGCCGTGCCGTCTCCAGATGTAGCCGAGACCGCTTCGCCAGAATCATGATCTGAAATGACCTGGCCAGAATTGCCTCTACATCGCGCTCGCCACCTCCCCGCTGGATTTGAGCTGCCTGGAGTGGTTCCCGGCAAGCCTAGCGACTATTGTGGTCCGGCCGGACTAGAGAGAGAAAAGACAGGAGTAGAGTGGAGGAGGAAGACGCGTACGAAATTTATCAGTGACAGCCGATGTGGGGACTTTTCTTGATGACATGCATCACCTACTTAAGTTATTATCAAATAATTCACACTGTAATGCTCTATCCGTCACTAAATATGGGGTTTTTTTTTTACTTTAGCAATCTTCAGACTTTGATTATGGTTTTCGATAAAACATACTAGTAACAATAATAAATATTATATTGCAAAACGGCGGAATTATTTTCCAAGGCAAATATAATGGCAATTTTATCATATGCTCAATCCATGTAGTTTTATGTATATGATTGATGAAAGTTTTAAAAGCTTGACTGTTTGAATCCAAAGGTAACTTACATTTAGTGAGGAAGCACATGTGCACATGTTCTAGGACAAGCACCAATGAAAATCAAAACATGTATTACATCCTGAGGTTGTGCATTTATCTCTGGCCTCTGTTATTTTAGATATATGCTAAAGAGGTACACTCATACGTGTGTACATGTGGTATGCGTTCATAGTGATATGTATAAATGTACATCTTTCTTGTAATGAAAAAAAAAACTTGCAGCAAAAAAAGAGCTACGAGGAAAGCGTCATTGCTCGCACTTAGAATATCCCCGATGGGCCACTATGGATGGTAGCCATAGCCATCTATGTAGGAAAGAGATGGCAAATTGTGGATATCATGGGGATATGCTCCAGATCTTAGGATGATGTGACAATTGGCAATGACGTTAACGGTTTGTCGTTTCACGAGTTTTCGACAAAGTTTCAGACTTTCTGGACAGGGGCGGTCCGACCGGTCCCAAATCGGTCGGACCGGCCATGTGCGCCGGTCGGACCACCGTGACTAAAGTGGTCGAACACGTCTTTGGGCCAAAAATAGAGGGTGTAGGCAAGTGAGGGGATCCCATTGCTCTTGGTCCCATGATTTTTGGAGTCTCCAGTCAAAAGTTCTATTGGTTTAAAGTTTCCAGTAGGTTTCGGATTTTCAGAGGTTGAAAATCGGCTAAGTCCTTTTGGGCGGTCGGACCGGCCTATGGCTGACGGTCCGACCGGCAAGGCCGCCGATCGACCGCCCGAGGAGCGGCTCGACCGGTTGTCACTTGAACGTCGGCCTTCGTGGCGGCGTTGTTCGTTGGTTAGGTCAAAGTCATGAGTTTCAGTGCATATGTGTTGTATGATGCATGTTTTAACTAACGTGGGTCAAGTTGTGAAGAATTTGTTCCCGGATTCGATTTGCTTGTCTATTGTTATGCAGGTTGCTTGGTGGTCAACGACGGTCAACGGCGAGGATGACCGGGACTAGGCTTGGAGAGCTGAGGTCCAGAACGATCGACGATGCCGGGGTGAGGTCAATGAACTCAAGTGTAGTGCAGAATAGACAAGGATGACCGAACGGACAGTTCGGTGCGACTGGTTTGATCAAGCGGCGTGGGAGTCGGTACAAGTGCCATGGTGGTTTCGGTGGGAGCCGGATGGGAGAGACTTGCCGACATGGAGAGAGCCGTTGATCAACCTACACATGGCGGAGCATGCGGCAAGCACAGAGATGGACTCGGTCTTCGGAGAAGGACCGAGAAGGGGTATTTTGGTAATCTTACCAAATACCACCCAGGTGACCTTTTGCCAACCCGCGGCGCAAGACGACGCAAAGAGAAGCGGTTAGGTCAAGAGGTGTTGAAGACGGCGCTTTAAAATGCGTGCGTGTGTGACCTGTTTGTGTTGGGCCTTAACGGGAGCCCATTTGAGTTAATCTTCTAGAAGGTCTAAGCCTCCACTATAAATAGAGGAAGGAGGTGGCTGCACCCCCTTGAACCCTTTCATTATTGTTGAAACTCTAGTTTGGCTTAGGGAGAGGATTAGTGGAGGTTAGGGTTCTAGAGAGTTTTGATTTGATTTCGTACTCTTGGATTGAGCTTTGTCCTCTATTGATGGAGTGGCTGTAAACCCAAACCCTATCAAATCAATCCAAAGAAAGTTTGCTCAAAGATGTGTCTTTTTGCCTTTCTTCTCTCTATTTGGTGATTTTGAGTCTTTCTTTGATTCTCATATTTTTGATTGATTTCTTCATGTAATCTAGCTTGCTGTGACATGTGGGAATACATCTAAGATCATCTTGATCATCAATCACCCACGAGCAAGTTTTTGGATCTAGTTTTCGTTGTGACTCGGTTTTGAACCATCCTCCTCTCAAACGAAGAAAGGTCATAACTTTTCCAAGGATCTTCATGATATTTGATTGGAATAGGTTCCTGACATCCTAGAGAAGGTGTGTTCCAAGTTTCATCAAGTTTGAAGTTGTAGATCAAAAGTTAGACCTATTTGTAACTTCGTTTTTCGGGCTGATTTCACTGTTCATCAGGCTGGAGGTCAGACCGCCCTACACAGAGGTCAGACCGCCCATGGACCGGTCAGACCGCCATTAAATAGAGGTCAGACCGCCCTACACTTAGGAAATTAAGTTTTGGTTGTTTTTGGTTGTTTTACTTCGGAGTTTTGATTGGATTCAATCCTAGTCTTCCGCTGTACTGGTATATTGATCTTCATAGCTTCTATAGCTATTGGAGTGAAATTTGTGTTGAATCTGATCTTAATTGAAAAAGTGAGTGTGATCCTATTCACCCCCCTTTAATCGCCTTTTCGGTCCAACACAAATAAAAGAGAATTGACGGTTGCTTAATGAAGCTAGAACAGGTTGGATTAAATGATATGAGCCCAGCTTGGGGCGATCTCCTTCCCGTGAGCAACGAAGATAACAGATTAGTATGGTAGTTTCACTACAGCGGCGTATAACAATAACCCAACCCATGTCCTTTGCTTTTTTTGCATTTGATGGCCCGGATGGAGCGGATGGCGCCTCGGCCTTCACATTTGCGGAGGACACTGAGCGGGTTATCGAAACATGTGGGCTGCCGGGGTGCCACGAAAAAACTCGAGCAACTACACACAGTATTCAGATAGAGCCAACCAAATTTACATGTCCACTACTTGTCGCCATCACAAAGGGCACGGCAGATCTGATACTCGATCTTCCCACCTGAAGCAAGCCAGTTCTCTCACCTCAGACAAGGAACAAATCAAGTCGCGCCACCGCGATGCAAGAAGAAGAAGAAGAAGAAGAAGAAGAAGAATCGTGGCACGCGTCCAAAGGAAGGCGACATTCTGATTCTGAGTAGCCATTGACATCCAGCTTTGCACAAGAGTCTCCTTTAATTTCTTTTCCTTCTGTCTCTACTCCAACAGATGGTTCAGGTTCAGGTATATCTCTGCCGAATCTCGGCCAGCTAGCAGGGCGATCCTCGGAAAGTGATCATTATTATTGTTTAGAGCAGCCGGGCGATTAGTTTAGGGTTAGCACCGTGTTTTGATGTCGCTCGCTCTATCTAGCCTCGTTTTTTATTCTGTCTGGGGAAAGCAAGAGGGGTTCCTGTCCTTGTCTTGCCCCGCACAAGGATTTCACAAAACGGGGGAGGGGAGATTTTGTTCCTTGTCCCTAATCCCTGTGGTACCATGGGTGCTTTCCCCACCTTCCTAGCTGGGACTAGAGCTTTACTTTACTTTTGTGTGGATTTCGAGAGGTTGTCATTTTCTTCCCGCTTGCCAAGAAAATTGGGCGTCATTCTCCTTGGACTAACAAGACAATTGGCCACTCCAGCATTTTGGTGGTAATATTTGTCGGACCCTATATTTCTGTATCCGAATCCTCTGTGAAATCACTGTGCTATTCCCTGGATCAGTAGATAGCACTTCGCAAGCACATTGCTGAATCAAACCATACATGACGTAAAATCATTGCATTCATTAATTTACACATCAGAGTTTACATAGACCGCTTCGGGTCAGTTTTTACAATAAAGGCCGGACAGGCCAAATGAATACATTACAAAAGATAGCGGAAGCGACAACGGAAGCAAAAGGGGTGAGGGCACATTTTACCGCAGGCAAGTGACTGGGGAACCTGTGTACACCCGATATTATCCGAAAACCTTCGGACAATATAGGAGGTACACAAGAACCGACGGAGTCAGCTAGACTGGAGTGAGACTAGAACAACTAAGGACTAAACTACGCTCAATGTGACCCTTGGGTCCTCGGACTTACGGATCCTCGTAGTAGTCGTAGTCTTGTGTCTTCCTACTTCTGAGGAGTTGGGAAAGAGCGAGGATGAGCACAGCTACCGTGCTCGCGAGCCCACACAACAGATGCAATAATATACATGCAAGATGTAACAAGGTTGGCTCGGGTTCTTTTATTTGCGTAAAGCAGTATTTGTAATACAGATACTAGAAAATCCTACCACTTAGCATTTTAACCAAATTGCATTTTTAAAGAGATTAATTGTGCAATAAGTAATAACAAAGAGAGGTTCCTCCATCTAAACTCGTCTCATGCTTCATTTGTTAGAGCTACCTTCATACATTAACAACACTAGATACGACGATCCAGGGAAAAGTCAAATCTCGTGCCCGACACGGTTTTCATACCACCCACAAAGGTTTTTGAAATAGAACTAACTCAAGTTAAGTTCCCATGTCCGCCTTTGACCGTAGGCGCGGTACTGCTTAAACAGTTTTGACTCTGCAGAGGTTATACACTTTACCCACAAGAGACAATCATACTCGTTACCCCACATGATTCCGTAGTCATGTAGTTGAGTGATCGTCACAGTAACCTTTCAATCTACTTCGCCCTTTCCATCATCTCACCCAAATGGGGTTGCGCCCATAAGTTGTGCGGGATGTTCACCACTACGACGAGCGTGGTGGCGACCTCACCCTGTCCCTTCCCTACCATGCTTGCACCGCCTCTCCTCCACCAAAGGAGATGACTTTCGTGGTTCGATAAATTTACTAAGCCAAGTTGCATTTTGCGCACTTGTGGTTGTACTTGTTTTACACGGAGGTCATGACAAGATTAAGTCCTTAATCCACCCAAAGGGTTCATACCACATACCAATCGCTCTCGTGCACGACAAAGACTCCACCATTCTCTCCATCCGCCTGCATGTAGTATTAGCAAGTTTTAGGGTTTTGGAGAAGTATAAAACCAATTAACCAACCAGTCCAGTCATTCTCCCTCAATGACTGCCCAAAACAATTGATGATGATTAAAGGATGATAATTTGGGGTAGAAATACCCCGGTACTTAAACAAGTCTAGCATGGCGTTTAAGTACGACCTATAACTAGTAGGTTACCAGATATTTACTAGGGCAACAAGGATATTGGGAGTTCAATTTTCAAGGAAATGGAATAATAAATTATTAATCAACAAGTAGGTATTTAACTACCTTAGAGTGTTTGACATACATTTGCATAGAAATTAAAGCATGCAATTTGATACTTTAAAAGAATATAATTTGCATAAAATGTGGGATCAATATGATCAAAGTGTTGACTCGCCTGGGATAAAGGTAGAAGGGTCTAGGTATTCTTGAGCTTGTCCGAAGTGGAGGTCTCCGCGCTTTCAACCCTACTCGGACAGACGTACCGGAAAAGATACAACAACAAAAGAGAGCAAATAAATACAAATCACCAAGTAAATAAACTCCTAATTAAACAAGACCAGTGCCATTAGCAAGATCTTGATTTTAGAAAATTTTAGGAAAAAGATTCATAATTTTTGGAGCTATAATGAGAGAGTTATGGATTTTTGAAGTTTTAAACAGGATTTGCAATTGAATAGAAAATCGTAAATGGTCGGAAAATCCTGGTGTCGACACGTGTCGGGCTTGCATAGGTGCGGTGCAGCATCCAAGATGGCGTGGGCCAAAGGCCAAGACGACGCCGCCGAGTCCACGGTGCACGGTCTCAGAATAGTGCCTCGCCCACTTGTCATTCTCGCAGAAATCTCGCTAACCTTGTTTTAACCGAATCGCGGTCCCACCACCGGTGTCACGAGGGGGATTAGCGCCGACTAAACCGGATTAACCCTTAACATAAATAGTAATTGCCGCCATTTTCGTCCGGCAACAGACCGAGGAGGAGGAGAGGCGCGCGCGCTCGTCGCCGGCGGAGGGAGGGCGGCGCGCGGGGTTACTAAAATGGGTTCCCCTCGGTGAGGCGGTCCCGGTGACGGTGGCGGCGGCGTCGGAGAATGGCTGGAGCGGCGGCACGGCATGAGGAGGCGGCGGCGGGAGCTCGGCCGGAGCGGAAGAAGACGACCGGGCACGGCACTTCGGAGAAGTGGGTGAGCACGGGGTCGGTGGAGTCCTCCGCAGCTTACCTGGCCAACAATGGCGGCGGGAGCTGGTCGGGTGAGGGAGATCGACGGTGGAGAGGGAGGCGGCCGGGAGTGGGGAAGATGAAGCCGATCCGGAGCTACGGTGGTTCAGAGGCGACGGGGTTGGAGGGGAGGTCTCCTGGGAGGTGGTGGCGCACGGTGACGGGGGTGGCGGCGCCGGGAGATCGCCGGAGGTGGAGATCGGCGGCGAGGCGGATTCGGCCGAACCGGGGAGCTTCGGGCGCACGGAAATATCAAGGGTGCGCTTACCTGGGAGCGAGGGGGTGGAGCAGGGAGGTGAAGGGGCTCCTCTAGGGCTTTTATAGGCGGCGGAAGGGGCAAGGGCTGAAGGGAGAAGGCGGGGCGGCGCGGAGTCCCGAGGATGCTCGGCATGGGCTCCTGTGCGCACGGAGGAGCAGGTGGAGCAGTGGCATGGGCGGCGACGACTCCGGGGCCTCTGCTGACTGCAGCCGGTGGTGGGGAGCAGGAGCTGACGGGGTGGCGTCGCTTGGACCGGGCGGGGAGAGGGCTCGGCATGGGCGCGGGAAGGTGGTGGCAGGGAATGGCGGTGCCGTGGAGCCGGTGGGGCAGGCAGGGAGAGGACGGGAGCTGATGCTGGCACCGCACGGGGAGAGAGAGGGAACGGGTGGGAGCGGCGCTGCGTGAAGAGAGAGGGGAGGAGAAGAATCGGGAGGGGGAGAGGCTGTGCTGGGCCAGCCCTGGGGAGGAAGAAAGGTCGAGCCGAAGCCAGAGGGAGGGGTAGCGGGCCGGCTGAGGAAGGAACGGGCTGAGCCCAAGGGGAAGGGGGGGAAATGGCTAAAATGGGTTAAGGCCCCAAAACCGAAAAGGGAGCTACAAGCTTGAATTTGAAATTTTGAAAACACGGAAAGATTTGAAACACAAACCCGAGCTTAACAAGAAGTTTGAAATCTTTCAAAAATATTACAAATTGAAATCACGAATTGAAAATAGGGGTTGAATAGTAAATACTATTCATTAACCGAAAACGGGGTGTTACAATATTCTTGCTGTTGCTCTTTCAGATACGTGCCAAATAAAATGCATATGCAAACCTTTTCTAAAAGAAGGGAAATCAACAAATAGACCAAGCTGCACCCCCAAAAAAGATGAAACCAGAAGTCGACTGTGGCAAGATGGCTAGGCTTGCAGGCGTGCAATGCTCCCAGCCCACAAGGGTTCGAGTTCTAGACTTGGGGTTGGTGTCTACCAATTTTAGAAATACACATACGTATGCGTGTTTAGTTGAAAAATATGTGCTCATGCTCTGTTGGTCTTAAGTTGCCTCCGATAAATTCATAGCGTGTGTATGAAACAAACACACGTGTCCGCGCGTGGGTACTTTGTATGTAGTGTGTGTTGAGTGTGTGTCTGTCTTTATAGTTGAAAAAGGATGGAACCCTCCGTGCAAGATAATCGACTTATTTTGGTCTGAAAAGATGGTGCACCAAACTTGATCCCCAGTGATTATTGTTTATAAGTGATATCACCTCAAGTAATGGTGTACAACTTGTTGATCACAAATGTGTCACTTTATTGGCTTGTTGCATATCTTATCTCTGCTGATGCTCCCTTCATTTGTGATTTGCCTATGATTATCTCATTTTGTAATGTAGGACCAACAGCTAACGTCAATGTTTCTCCACACTTGAGTTAATCTAGCAGTGATATTTTGTTGCTCGCAAGATTGGTAGAACCTGACAGTAAAGCTGCATAAATCTTGCTTTGTAGGAATAAGCAGTATATGTATGCATCATCAGTACAACAAGACCGTCCCCTTCTCTCTAATAAGAAAAAACAAGATCCTCTGAATTCCTTATTGCATATCAATAAACACGGTACCTAATTAAAACTATGTTTTGATTGTCACAATTCAGTAATTCACAAGCACACTCTGCAATTTTTTTTAAAAAATAATTTTGTATCTGAGACGTTTGAAAATGACCAAAGTTTGAATTCATGATCTAAGCCATTTACTGATGGGAGCCGGAACGGGAATTAGCTTATCTTAATCCTACAATACTATACAGGTGATCCCCACTAACTGCAGTTTTTGTTAATTCACTCCTCTTATGCAACAACATCATCTCTAGTTCTTTAGCCTTTAGACGAGCATTGAGTGAGCCTAGCCACGGTGATCGTCCCTCAGCAGGTCCTCTCTCTCGATCTCTCTCCATTTGGGTTCCATTATTTAGTTCTAACTTGATTGCTACAGTGTTCGATTATACCTTCAATCCGACATACTGTGCCATCAATTGTATGGTTGCTAGAGATCTACACTTGGAAATTAAGGTACCTAAATCAGATCTCGGCCTGTGTTTCATTCTTCTTTTCCTGATAAAACCTTCACATGGGTTTCAGATCCCTTAATTAATTTCTACCTTCAGATTTCAGTTGGTCCCCCGGCCCCGCTGGAATGGTACATCCTGATTTCTTTTCCTTAGGAGTCGGATTAGCTTTAGGAACTGCCTTTGTTACATTTTCCGTTGTTGTCAACACCAATATGAGCTATGCGTTAATCATGTAGAAAATTTCATTCCAGTGATGTAATCGTATCATCTGATTTGTTACCGGCAGTGCGTTTTTGATACGAAGCTTTCTAAATAATCGGATATATCCTTCGCCGTCGGTGAGCTCGGGAAGCTCTCTGCCTTTGCTTCCTCTTTGTTTCTCTATCTCTCAAGCAGGCCCGGCAACATTTGGATTAAGATTACAGCTAATTACTTTGTTTGCGACAAGTGACATGTGGGACTGATAAGACAAAGTGATAGGTTTTGTAATTAAAACTATATTTAAGCTGCAAGACAATGACATGCGGAACCCGCAGCTCTGTGGTGGTACTCTTGATATAGAGTCTAGAAGATCACCACTAATCCTCAAGGTAATGAATGGAAAAAAAATAGCATGTCGTAATAAAATTAATTTCTTATTTTTGATTTTTGGAATGGAATATAAAAAATCCGATTTTCTGGGTCTAGTAAATAAATGGATAGAGCTTGGATCCAATTCTAGTAAAATAAAAGGCAACAAGCATAACTTCTTAATTGAAATGATTCCCCGATCTAATTAGACGTTAAAAAATAGATTACTGCTTGGTGCCGGAAAGGTTGGGTTTTCCCGTGAACGGGCCCTTGATTTGTTTGTTTAGAAATCATAATTATTCTTGATTATGGATTGAAAAGGGTAAGTATAGACCCATCCACCGTAAACCGGCCCTATCGGCCAGTCTAATGACACAATAATATCTGGTTTTCCTTTAGAAAGAAAAATAAAAAATAAATTCAAAACCTGAAAACCTTTTAGCACAATGTTTTCCTTTCTCTTTTTCTCGGTTTTTTTCTCTCCCAGCAAAACTTCTAAAGGCTCATTCTCCCTCATACGAACTTCGATTGATGCATTTCTTGTTTCCAAACACTACTACAGAAAAGCTCATCACAGACGGTTCGTAACAGTCATCACAGACAGTTTTTGAACCGTCTGAAATTTTATGTCTGTGATAACAGGCGGTTATCACAGACTGTTCCAACAAAAAACCGTCTATGATATGATAGTATCACAGACGCAGACTGTTCCAACAAAAAACCGTCTATGATATGATAGTATCACAGACGGTTCCAACCAAGAACCGTCTGTGATATGATAGTATCACAGACGGTTCTTGGTTCGAACCGTCTGTGATACTACAGAAGTACGGTTGACAACCTTGTGTATTCCGGTTTGCAGCTAGGGAACAAAGGTTTCCCCGAGTCCTCCATTAAGCCCTCGAATTTACAAAACTCTCTCTCACCGTAGTTCCCTTCTGCATCGCGTAGCATCTGATCCAGATTATCATCATGCGACCTATCCTCATCAAAAGCACATTCCATATCCTGCATATCATTGACTTCCTCGGCGATGTCGTCATTACTGACTTTCGGTATAATCTGCTCTTCACCGTGACTACTCCAACATGTATATCCTTTTTTGAAACCCCTTCGTCTTAAGTGAGCTTCGATCTGCGCCGGGTTGTTAAACATTTTCATATTACCGCAATCAATGCATGGATAATACATAAATTTTATCCCCTTCTTCACCATATCCTGCTCGGCGGCTTTTCTAAAAGCAAACATGCCATTAATATACTCTTCACTCACACGGTTCTCAATGTACATCCAGATTCGGTCCATCTACATGTATACGCACATAACAAATTAATTAGTGTTAAATTATATTAACAAACCGCAAGTACCCTTCATAATGATCAAACACATTAGTGATTAGTCTGGAGCAAATATAAAGCGTTACAGATCGTTACACATTAGTGATTAGTCTAGAGTAAAAATAAAGGGTTACAGATCGTTACCCTTCTCTCCAAGGTGGCGCAATGTGGGAGGAGGCAGCAGGGTGTCGAATGGGGAGGAGGCGGGGGTGACACTCAAACGGAATGGGCAAGAAGGTGCATGGAAGGAGGCGCAGCAGCAGGTGGCGCACGGGGTGGGAGGTAGCAAAGAAGATCGGTGGCCAATGGGGAGGAGGCAGCAGCAGCAGCAGGGTGGCAGCGCCTCAAATGGAATTGGCAGGGGGGCCTGTCGGGAGCATCTCTTTATAGTGGTTGTACTTCACAGACGGTTCGTATAAAGAACCGTCTGTGATTCTATGTGTTATCACAGATGGTTCTTTCGTATAAAGAACCGTCTGGGATACGGCCATATCACAGACGGTTAACGAAGAACCTTCTGTGATAATTTTATCACAGACGGTTCCCAGACGTCTTTTATTGCCTGTTTTGTTGTAGTGAAATTTGCCTAAAATAATGAACTTCATTGCTACACAAAATTCATGAATCCTGGTCTTTGTTTGAATTTATTTGGTGTTTATTTGTGTTCCTTGGCTTTTCTCGTTTAGATACCGACGCGTCGGAAACATTTGAAGTTGGCCCAGAAGAAGGCTCGATGTTAGAAGAGCAAGGCAAGCACCCTATTGTGACCATGTCGATCCTATATTTCAATGTTATGTATATTGTTTGCTTATTTTGGTTAAATTGCCATGCTATTGCTTAGAATTTAGGTATCGCTAATTGTTGCATTGATCATACCTTGAAGCTTTAATATCCTTATTGTTGTCAGTTTAGAAATATTATCCACTACTGTCCTGCATATATTTAGGGTTTTAAAATGGTATGTGTGTTATATGCTTAGCCATGCTTAGGTAAAAAATGGTAAAAACGGTGGAACTTTGGGGATAACTATATTTGAACACTTTGGAAAATATTTTAGCTCGGTTTGGACAAACGGGTTACCTCTGCTATTTTGTCTGAAAATATAAAACTAAAAATGATTTTAGCTTGGGCGAGTGGTTTGTTGAGACCGGTGCAGTTTGCACGAGAACTTGGTTTGTGGTTGTCTCGCCAGGGTCATTAAGGATCAAACTATAGGGCCGTTGATCCAAGCATTTTCGTACTACCATAAGTCTAGTGTGGGATGGATCTGTTTAACTAATTTGCAATGTTTCCACTTTGATTTTGCCATCCGGTTGAATGTGGGTGTCGGTGAGACATTATATTCCCACACGGTGCAAGAGGGGCTTATGTGATTTAGCCCTTACGGTGAAACCTTAACAAGTGGAATCAGGCTGGGATAGCACATTTTAATGGCCTTGTTATAGTTGCTCAATTGCATAGTATTGTATGGTGAGTCATGGTAGATCATGGTAAGCTGACTACTTATTGTGGGTAAAGTTGTACAACATCTGCAGAGTGTAAATCTATTCGAATAGTCGTGTCCCCAGTCATGGACATCGCTTGGTTAAACCACATTAGATTAGATTTTATGGTTTTAAAATGGTTTCGGGTAAAGTATGAATGGGTAGTCCATGCTAGTGTAGTTTTGGTTTTGGAAAAGGTATGGATGGTGTAGTCCATGCTAGTTTAATTTTGGCAAAGGTTAGTCAAATGGATGATGTTGTGGCAGGGGTAAGACACATAAATTATGTACTATTGTTGTTTATTGTTACTTTAGATCGTTGTCAATTGTTTCTACAAATTGTTCTTTACAAATTACTATGTCTAATGCAAATGAAAGCTCGCTTTGTGCAAAATAATTTAGTTAGGACAACCACATTTGTCTCATCTTGCATATATTATTAACTTTGTTTCAAAGTCTTGCGGAGTATAATTTTGTACTCACAATTACTTGTTGAACACTACAAGAGCTAGTGGAAGAACATCACTCGGTTGGCTACTTTCATGCCGCAGGATATGGTGGTGGTGATGACGTCGAATACTAGGGCGTTAACCCAATCAGTTTCCCGTGGGTTGTGGCATACCACAATGGCCCTTTTATCTATATTTACCATTTATTTCTGCTGCAAGTACTATCTTATTTGAACTATTTGGCCGATCGGCCCATTTGTGTAAAACTTGGTCGTGTAGACCAATGTACGATCACTTACTAATATGTGCTACTCTGTTTTATTTACACGATAAACACATAGGATTTGGAATTAATTTTCTGTGTCCGACAGACGCAGTCAAATTGCTCCAACCTAATTTGATAGCACGAATAGATACAAAACTATTTAAATGGATCATGTAAAAATGTTGCCATTAGATTTTTTCAAAAAACTAGTAATGATCAATATTACGCATTGGAGTATGTATTAATGTCCAAATGACAAAATCACCACCTAGCAGTCCAAAGAATACATATCTCTAGTGAGACTTTAATTTGATGATGTGGAGGAACCGAACTAACCATGCCTTACTAAGACTATGTACGACTTGATGTTGTGGAATAACCAGGGGTGATTCTAGTGGGGGGCTTCATCAGGCTTCAGCCTACCCTCCACTGGCACTGGAACCCACCCCGCCCCCCCAATCAACCCCAACCTCCAGTAGATGATGACCATGGCCGAGGGCCCTCAAGCTCAACGCATTCATTTTGCAGAAGTGCAGAAGGAGAAGAAAGGAGACGTAAGACATTCCTACATGGGCCTTTGCTGAAGCCAACCCCACTCGGCCCACTTGCTCACTTCCATCCCAGATCCCACATCCTGACATCCCCTACCATTGCAGCTCATGTCCCCATTCCCAAATTTCCTCAATCGAAAATTCAATCCAAAATTTCCTTAATCCAAAATTTAATCGAGAGATCTGAGGAGGAGAGAACGCGCCTGAGGGCCAAGGCACCACCGAGGCTGGAGGAGCGAGGAGCTGAGGAGATGAGCCGCCAAGGAGGGAGCTTCCGCTGCCCACGGCCCATCGGTGGCCGGATCTTGAAGGAGGCAGGGTGGAGAAGTGGAGGCGAGGACTGAGGAGCTGCGGCCTGCGGAGGAGCTAAGGGAGTCAGCCGGGGAGCCCAGAGGAGATGGGGAGAGGAGACCGGCGAGGGTGCGATGCTGGAGGGGGCTATGCACTGCGGTGAACTAGGGCAGCCATCGTCTACCGATGAGGGAGGCCAGAGGCGGACTGGGGAGTGGGGACTGGCCGCTGAGGAGTGGCGGAAGCTGAGGAGTGGAGCTGAGGCTTGAGAACTGGGTGAGTAGGTGACTGGAATTTGGGATTTGGGAGCTGAAGTTGAGGAGTGGCCGAGCGAGTGGAATTGGGAGCTGAGGAGTAAACAATAGAAGCTTGCTGTCAGCAATACCAAGCCTCGTCTTAGCCGTTGAATCGCTGATTGCTAATCTGTTGTGTCTTTGCTGAACTGTTGATCTATTGTGTCTTTGCTGAATTGCTTGTACGTATGAACTCATTACTCAATTAGCAATTTATTTGCGTGTTAGAATATAGTCTGGTATATACACAATTAGTAATTTATTCATAGGTTTGCAATAATGGAGAAACGAACTTTGCATAATTGTTTCATAAGAAATGCATGTAGTACCCCCCCAGCCGATGAGAGCGCAACTCAGCCAAAGAAGCCTCAACTAGAATTTAATCCGAATGAAATTATTGTCGATCCGGCGCATCACATACCAATAGAAGAAATGTGCCAATGAAATTAGATATAAAGTGAGGAGGGCATATTTGTTGAATGGACCAAGTCCAGCAATTGGGCATGCCTTTCGAAAGACATTGGATGGTAAAGTGCACAAATCTTTTCAAGAATCATGGTTTAATAAGTTTGATTGGTTAGAATATAGTGTGGAAAAGGATGTCGATGTTTGTTTCTATTGTTTTATTTTCAAGAAACCGTCACAACCTGACACATTTGGTAATGATGTATTTACAAAAGTTGTGTTCTCTCGTTGGAAGACGGCTATATTTAGATCCATTGATGATGATAAAATCATAAGATCCTTCCAAGGCATGAGATCTCGCAGAATGAATTTACCTTGTGAAAGTCGTGATTCAAGCTAGCACCTTAGTGGTATAGTTCTTTTATTTTGAACGTTCATGATTATTTAAAGACAATGTGCTGTTGTATCACTAATTTTTTCTAATTTTTATGTACAGGTTGTTGCCCACTGGAACCATATTTACATGTTTTGGGGATGCACTACTCGAAAATGGAGAAAACCTTACGACCGTGAATTACGCTAACGAGCCCACAACGACTGTCAAGTTTTACACGAATTACGCTAACGGGCCCGCAAGGACCATCAAGTTTTACTATTTTGTTCACAGGAATAGTAACTCCCTCTGCAGAATTCCCAATTTCCTTACGGTTATAATAAAACTGTTAATCCAATATATTTTCTTGATGGTTACAACAGTTAGGTTAAGTGGTTGGGTCATCTGCGCCAAAAAAAAATTGATGTCGCGGTAATAAAAATTGATGTTGTGCGCGCGGCACATCAAACAAAAAATAACCTAAGCCGAGCAACACTTCCTTAGTCATGTACCAGTCAAAGCTAAAATCCCCAACTCTCCCCAATCCACCGTCTCTGGCCGCAGCCACTCCCTCCTCTCCAAATCCCTAGCTCCCTCCTCAATCCGCAGCCTCCACGCCATCTTCGGCCGTGCCCGCCATCTCCGGCTGCACCCGCCACCTCCACGCCATATCCGGCTGCCGACACTACCTCCTCTCCAAATCCCTAGCTCGATCCCCAAACTGCCGCCTCCACGCCCTCTCCGGCCGCGCCTGCCACCTCCACGCTACCTCTGGCCGCAGCCACTCCACTACTACAAAACAGGCAATAGAAGACGCCTCATCACAGACGGTTCATTGGGAACCGTCTGTGATAAAATTATCACAGACGGTTCTTCGTTAACCGTCTTTGATTTGGACGTATCACAGACGGTTCTTTATGCGAACCGCTCAGGAAGTATCACTGCACGGTTCGTATAAAGAATCGCTCGTGATAATGGTACTCATCACAGTCGGTTCTTTATACGAACCATCTGTGATTCTATGTCTTATCACGCACGGTTCATATAAAGAACCGCTCAGGATATTTATTTATCACGCATTTGCGGTTCTGCATAAGAACCGCCTCGTGATAGGTATATATCACGACGGTTCTTTATAAGAACCGCTCGTGACATACTACCTCTATAAATAGATGCTCCCACAGCCTTCCCGCCCATTCCATTTGAGGCGCCGCCACCTGCTGCTTCCGCCGCCTCCTCCCATTGGCCACCCTATCGCCGCCGCCTCCCCGCTGCGCCACCCTACTCGCCGCCGCCTCCTTCCATGCACATTGCCGCCCATTCCATTTTGAGTCGCCGCCATCGCTTCCTCCTCCCCATTGCGGCACCTCTGCGCCTCCTCCCACATTGCGCCACCTTGAGAGAAGGGTGATTATCTCAGAACCCTTTATTTTTGCTCTAGACTAATCACTAATGTGTAACAATCAGAACCCTTTATATTTGCTCTAGACTAATCACTAATGTGTTTGGTCATTATGAAGGGTACTTGCGGTTTATTAATATAATTTAACACTAATTAATTTGTTACGTGCGTATACGTGTAGATGGACCAAACTGATGTACATTGAGAACCGTGTGAGTGAAGAGTATATTAATGACGATTTGCTTTTAGAAGAGCCACGAAAGGTGATATGTTGAAGAAGGGATAAAATTTATGTAATCGTCCATGCATTGATTATGTAATATGAAAATATTTAATGTACCAAAAGCAGATCAAGCTCACTTAATACGGAGGGGTTTCAAAAAAGGATATACAAGTTGGAGCAGTCACGGTGAAGAGCAGATTATACCGGAAGTCAGTAATGACGACATTGCCGAGGAAGTCAACGATATGCAGGGTATGGAATGTGCTTTTGATGAGGATAGGTCGCATGATGACAATCTAGATCAGATGCTACGCGATGCAGAAGGGAACTACGGTGAGAGAGTTTTGTAAATTCGAGGGCTTAATGGAGGACTCGGGGAAACCTTTGTTCCCTAGCTGCAAGCCGGAATACACAAGGTTGTCAACTGTGCTTGAACTGCTGAAATTGAAGGCAAGCAATGGATGGCCCGACAAGAGTTTTACGGCGTTGTTAGGTCTCTTAGCTGACATCCTTCCGGAGGGAAACGTGTTGCCCAGCACGACCTACCAAGCTAAGAAGGTTATTTGTCCATTGGGAATGGAAGTACAAAGAATACATGCATATCCGAACGATTGTATCCACTACCGTAAAGAGTATGCAGACATGCATGTATGTCCAGTGTGCAAAGCATCCCGATACAAGCATAAGAATACTGCTAAGGCGAAGCAAGGACCTCCTGATAAGATGTTGTGGTATCTGCCTGTGATCCCACGTTTGAAGCGTTTATTTACGAACCGAAAGGAGGCAAGATTGATGCGTTGGCACTCGGAGGAGCGTAAGAAAGATGGGAAGCTCAGACACCTCGCGATTCTCGCCAAAGGAGAAACTTCGATCGGAGCTTCGAAGAGCTCGGTGCGGAACCGAGGAACATAAGGTTAGTGTTGAGTACGGACGGAATGAATCCTTTCAGTAACATGAGTAGCCGATATAGCACCTGGCCCGTGAATCTATGTATGTACAACCTTCCTCCTTGGCTGTGTATGAAGCGGAAATACGTTTTAATGTCACTACTTATACTAAGGCCGAAGCAACCTGGGAACGATATTGATGTGTACCTAGCACCATTACTGGAAGATCTTATGACACTTTGGAACGAAGGGGTACAAGTATGGGATGCGTACAAACGAGAGAACTTCACTTTATGCGCCATGTTATTCTGCACCATCAATGATTTTCCTACCCTTTGTAACCTGTCGGGGTTTAGTACAAAAGGAGCCAAAGCCTGTCCGCACTGCTTAGATGGTACCGAGAGTATATGGCTGAACAACTCGCGTAAAACTATGTATATGTGTCACTGTAGGTTCCTTCTTAGGATTCAACCATACCGCAAGATGAAGAAACAATTCGATAGAAATAAGTAGGACGGTTCAGCTTCAAGGGATTTTAGAGGGAAAGAGGTATATGATATGGTTAAAGATATCGATGTTGTGCTTGGAAAGGGACGTAAATTAAGGACCCCTCAGAAAAACATCTGAAAGAAGCGGTCAATTTTTTGGGACTTGCCTTATTGGGAGCACTTAGAAGTTCGCCACTACATCGACGTCATGCACGTGGAGAAGAATGTTTGTGATAGATTGATTGGTCTCTTACTGAACATTAGTGGCAAAACAAAAGACGGTGTTAACGCACGGCGTGACTTGGTTGATATGAACATAAGAACCAAGTTAGCACCGAAAGAGACCGATAAAGGACGAACGCATTACTTCCCCAAATTTTGCTACACTTTGTCCAAGGCCGAGAGAAATGAACTGTGTCAAAGCTTGCATAGTGTGAAAGTTCCGTCCGGTTACTCCGCCAATATTAAGAAACTTGTTTCCATGAAAGATTTGAAATTAATTGGTATGAAGTCTCATGATTGTCATCTGCTGATGACACATATGCTTCCTGTTGCAATTAGGAGTATCTGGCCAAACAAGGTCCGAGTGGCAATCTTTAGGCTGTGTTATTTCTTTAACTTAATTGCTCAGAAGGTCATCGATCCCGAAGGACTCGACGCTCTGCAGGCCGAGGTGGTGACGACTCTATGTCATCTTGAGATGTATTTCCCTTCGTCATTTTTTGATATCATGGTCCATCTCATTGTTCACCTTATGAAGGAGATAAAGATATGCAGCCATGTGTTCCTACGTCATATGTACCCTTTCGAGAGATACATGAGAATTCTGAAGTCCTACGACGGAATCGATCTCGGCCGAGGGCGATCATCGAAGGTTATGCAACCAAGAGGTCATTGAGTTCTGCGTCGACTACATGGCTCGTGGAACCGATAAATGTGCCTCTATCTCGCCACGAGGGGAGACTGAGGGTATCGGACCATCGGAGGAAAGCAATCACTCCCGATCTAGATACATACACGCAGGCCCATTTCACGGTCTTGCAACACATGACCCAAGTGTCTCCGTACATCGACGAGCACAAATACATGGTAAGCCAATGTAATCCGCACGGCCTGAGGTTTGGATAACGAGAGCACAACCGCTTGGTCAACGAATGGTTAAAGATGCGATTCACTTGGAGGTCATCAAGTGATGAAACGTCGCTATGGTTGGCCAAAGGACCAAAATTTACAATTGTGATATGGCAAGTATAATGACATAAACGGTACACATTTTATACAAAGACTCGTGATAGGAAGAGCGCATCTAGAACAAATGTGTCCGCGTAGATGCATTTCACGAGGGTTCAATATCGCGGGGCACGCGGTTGAACTCGTACTATGGGTTCAGAGGAGATTTGGGAGCTCGACTATGTACTTTTCAAGATCCCCTATTTTGATGTCATTGGGTTAAACTTCCGCAGGCGTGAAGGTCGACAAGTACAAATACACCACTGTGGACCTCAAACGTGTCGGATATAAGGATCTAACCATTCGCACTCGCTAAGCAAGTTCTTCAAGTTTTTTGTGTAACGAACCCAACAAATAAGAACCGCCACGTAGTTCTTCATGGGAAAAGAAGGATTGTCGGAGTTGAGAATGTCGTGGATGAGGAAGAGTACAATCAATTTGACGAGTTGCCTCCTTTCGAGACAAAGATCGATCGAGGAAGAACCCAAAGAGGAAGCTAGCTATATGCGCGTCGATCATCATGAAGGACTATATTTCAATTAAGCATGTATTCCATTGTAATTTGATGTTAACATGTGTTATGGACTTGTCATCTCTAATGTTGATGTTAATGCGGACTTGTTAGAGTTATCAACTTGTTGAGAATATCATCTTTGAAACCTTGTTGGAAATGCACAGAAATGGGCAAATGTGTTTTGTCATTTGAGCAAAGTTAAAAGTGCATTGCTTCGTGGTCGATCGCCATGTGTCAAGCTGTTGACCATTATTTTGGCGGTCCAACCGATTTACGGCGACGATCAGACCGACAATTAGTTGTGTTTCAAATGTATGAAAATAAGGATAAATTAAAACTTTTTTATGCATCCTTGTTGTCATTTGAATTCTCTAGAATTTATCTCCTTAAAATGTGGACTTCAAATTCAATTAAGGTTAGTGACTCGAAGTGTTGCAATTCAAGGTCTTCTAGTCAAACCTTATGATCATCCTTGGGAAATATTTTTACTAAATTCTTGATCATCTGGGTAACCTCGCTGAGAAATTTCATAATTTTTAGAAATTATTTGCTATTTCTTAAGGGCTGGTCAAACCTGTTGTCTCCCTGGTCAAACCCCCTAGCCAGCAGCTTGTGAATTTTCTAGCGGGCAATGGACTGCATGAGAAATTCTAGAAAATTCATACACGGTTGATCTTGAAGTCAAGATCACTCAGTAAAAATTTTAGAATTTTTGGAGCTGTGGAGCTACCTCTGGAAATTCTCAAATCATCTCAGCCTCTCAATTCAAAATCTGGAATCACTTTTCCTCGGGCTCGAACCCGAGTCAGACTCCGACCCGAGTCTCGTGGTTCAGCTCAACCGCCTAACCCCGTCGTGTGTGAGACGTCCGATGGAGATCCTCCGGTCCAGATCTCGTACCCGTTCGAACCACTCGGGCCTTCCCGCTCCTAGATCCAAGCCGTCCTATTTGGAGATCACGGCCTGGATTAAGTGGCCGATCGGATCGGCCGATCGCCCCTTTCACTTGAGCTGTCCGATTTGGAGATCAACGGCCTGGATTGAGTGGCCGATCGGACCAGCCGATCGCCCCGTTCACTTGAATTGTTCGATCTCGATTACTCACAGCACAGATCTGCACAGCACAGATGGTTCTTTAATGGAACCGTATGTGATTACTCACATCACAGACGGCTCCATTAAAGAACCGTCTGTGATATTAGTCTATATAAGTTGAGAGACCATGTGAGAGGTGTCCCCATGCGAATGATGAGTATTTGACGCTTTTGTTGAAAAGTTTGTGATTTGATTCACTGCTGTTTTGATTCTGTTCTGTGCGGAACTTCCGCCCTGGGATTGTGGAAGTACCGATTATCGGAACTTCCGCCCTGGGAAAGCGGAACTTCCGATTGACCTGAGCAGTGTGTTGTGTTTTGGTTTGTGCGGAGCTTCCGCCCTGTGAATGCGGAAGTTCCGATCTTCGGAACTTCCGCCACGGAGAAACCGGAACTTCCGTTTTTACGCAGAACTGACCAGTGAGTGCATAGTTTTGATTTTGAGTTCATGAATGATTTTGAGTCTAATGCAAATGTTGATTCTAGTATCTAGAGCAATGCTATGTGATGTGTTTCTTGTCTGTGCTGGTTGGAGGACGTCGAGGCGGAGTCGTGGCGAGACACGTGGAGACTGGACTAGACGCAGGCGGCGTTGAGGTTAGAACGGTCAAGGTGTGTCGAAGACGGCGTGAACTCGAGGTGGTTGCGAGTCGTGGACAACAAGGAGTGCGGGACCTTCCAGAAGGTGCACGAGGGGCGAAAAGGTAATTTCGCAAGGCGGCACAAGTGGAAGCGGGATCCGTTAGGGTTTAGCCGGCGTAACGGGTTGGAGACCCGTTATCCAAGGGCTATAAATAGAGATGAAGGCCTGGTTGTTTTGTGAATTTTGGGAGAGAATGAATTAGGGTTAGCTAGTCAAAAGAGGCTTTGAGAGGTAGTTTTGCTTTAAGGCTTTAGTTGTTGGGGGAAGACAGGATATGACTCTCTGTGTGTTCCTCTCTTCTTGACCTCCTGGCTCTCTTTCTCATTTTTGTGTTTTTGTGTGTGTTCTTGAGATGGAGAGGGAGAGGATGGATTGAGTTCTTTGTAATCATTCCTCTGTGTGTGTCTTTGTAATCCATTGGTGCAAGAAATGAAAAAAATTTTGTTTACTTCCTGTTCATGTCTCTGTTCTTATTAAGGCTTGATTCTTGAGATTTTGGTTTTTGGCTTGATTCTTATTGAGAAGTGCCAAAATGGGTTGCTCTGTGTTGGGATGTTGACACAAGATCATTTGATCGACTTTTCCCAAGAGCAAATCAACTGTAATCTTAGTTCTTGTTTTTTGTTTTCTCTGTTCTTTCTTCTCGTACCTAGGTTTTGGATGAAAATCTTGTTTCCCTTCTTGACATGGCATGAAACTTGGCATGCTGAATCTATAGACTATTAAGTAGCTACCCACAAAGTTTCATCACTCAAGAATCCAAGAATCATCCGAATGTCAAGTTTTTGGTCTTTCTTGCCAAATATTCAAGAAATCCGATTTTGCTTTGATTAATGGATTTTTGTCTGTGATTCCTTCTCAATGAGGTCAAGATGTTGTTTAGGATGATGTCCTGTGAGACTTGACCCGAGAAGAGCAGCAATTTTTGAGTATTTCGGATTTTTGAAAATTTCCAGTACGTGTTGTTCTTCTTTCTGGGACAATCGGAACTTCCGCTGCGTACACGCCGGAACTATCAAGCGCGGAACTTCCAGACCGAAGACCGAACTTCCGTAGTCGCGGAACTACTCAGAGATAATCTAACTTCCGATTTCGGCGTAATGCTTCAGATTTCATTTCCTTTTCTGGTTTTGGTTCATTTCTTTTCTCTTGATTATCTGAGTGTATTGTTTATAAGTATGAATACTTAAGAGGGGAAGATCTTAATTTTAAGGCACCATTCACCCCCCCTCCGTTGCCATTTCGGTCCTTCAATTGGTATCAGAGCCGATTAGCTCTTCTCGATAGATCTTTAACCGGTGTGTGAGCCATGGCAACAGATAAATATTCCACCAAGCCTCCCATCTTTGATGGCTTGGATTACCCTTTCTGGAAGAGCCGAATGGAAACATACATCCAGGCTCAGGGGTATACCATCTGGCGGAAGGTGAAGGTCAGATTCGCTGTTCCTGCCGATGAAAACATCAATGTGGGGAACAAGCGCGATGTTGAGGCCAATGCAAAGGCAAGGAACATTATAATCCAGGGTTTGAGCCGAAGCGAGTTCGATCGCATCTCTCATCTGACGTCGGCTTTCGACATCTGGGTGACCCTCGATGCATACCATGAGGGCACCACCCAGATCAAGACAGTTCGACAGGACCAATTCAAGCGAGATTACAACAAGTTTGAAATGCTCGCTGGCGAGTCCCTTGATGAGTGCTTTGCGCGTTTTCATAAGATTTTGAGTAACCTCCGAGCGGTCGGTCTCGCATACCCCGACTCGGACAATGCTCGTCAGATGCTCGTAGCTCTTGATTTGCGCGTTTGGGAGATGAAGGTGACTACCATCAAGGATACAACGGACCTCTCGACTTTGACTCTTGACGCACTTTACTCGCGCCTCAAGACTCACGAGATTGACATAGTCTCTCGAAGGTCGAAGTCACAGTCGATGGCCTTAGTCACCGATCCCACTTCTGGATCTTCTTCTACTGAGCCGATGTGCGGATTCTCCCTTGCTTCTCTCTGTGACATAATTGATGATCAGTTAGAGCAGCTTGCGGATGAGCAGTTAGCCCTCCTAGCTCAGAAGTTTTCCCATGCTTACAAGAGAAGGAGGGATGGAAAAAGAGGAGGACCCGTGATTTGCTTCGAGTGTGGTGGCCCCAACCACATCCGAGCAAACTGCCCCAAGCTGGGGAAGGGCAAAGGTGACTACGGCGGTTCGGGCAAGAACGACTACATCGACAAGAACCAAGAACACGAAGCCTTCAAAGACTCAAGGCAAGAAGAAGTTCCGCAACTTTGGGAAGGCCAAGAAGCTCTTCCATCGTGTCCTCACCGCCTTCGACGACATCAACTTCAGCGACGTGGAGGGATGGAGCGACGACGAGGGCAAGGATGATCAAGATCTCAAGGACGGTGACGACTTCATCGGCATGTGCTTCATGGCCAACCGAACCGACGTCAGCGACAGCGAGCTTTACAGCGACTCCGATGAGGTAGGTCCCTCCTACGACCAGCTCAATGATGCATTTCTTAAGCTTGGAAAGTTTTATGCTAGATCTAGAGATAGGGTCGTTGATCTTGAGAAGGAAGTAGATAGACTATCACGAGAGCTTACTTCACTTAGATCTGCTCCCTCCCGTGATGATTGTGATACATGCTGTGTCTTGATTGGTGATATGGAAAAATTAAGGACCTCGCATGATAGTCTGACTTCTGAGTTTGATAAACTTAAGGTGAACTAGAAATGAGTAGGGTAGCACCTATTTCATCGACTATTGTAGAGACTACTTCTTGCACCTCATGTGAGGATAAGGACAATACTTTTAGAGGTCTTTATACCATGTTGCTTGATCTGCCCGAGATTTGTGAAAGCTGTAATAATCTGAAGATGAACCTAAAATGGGCAGACCATAAAATTACTGAATTACAAGCATTCATACTGGAGCCTATAGCTTCATGTGTGAATTGTCCCAAACTTACTGCTGAACTTGAATCTGTCTCCAAACAGTTTCAAGAACTAGTTGATGAAAATAACAAATTGGACAAATTTGCTTCTAAGGACCCTGTTAGCTCACCATGCGATCATTGTAACAAACTAAAATATGAATTGATTGCTCTAGATGAAAAATGTGTAAAGCTAACTAAGGACCTTCTAGAGAAGCAATCATCTACTTGTGATGTGTGTGCTGGGAAGAAGCATGAGGGTGTGGTAGAGACGCCTAGCGACGTGAACCAACTGGCTAGTAGTAGGACTGTTCCCTCAGAGTCGGCTGTGCATGCACAAGCCAATCTTTCCTCTGCTATTGGTTCTTCTTCTGCTCCCTTACCTTCTGCTGTCCCTTCTTCCCCCTGCTCTTCTTGCACCTCTCTCTTTCGGGAGTGCCAGTATCTTATGAACACTCTCGAGAGGTTTGTAGGAGGCAAGAAGAAGCTCAACCTCATTCTAGACCAATCTAAGATTTGCAGATTTAATCAGGGTCTAGGATATGATTTCCGTGAGGACATGAGAAAGCATCCACCTGTCGTGCTCAGAACCATAGCACCAGGTGTGATCAAGACTAAGCCCAGGACTGAGAAAGTCAATTTTAATTAGCGGGCTTTGTTCAAAGGATCTCTGACAGTAAGGTGATTCCACCTGCAGCTTCGGCCTCTCAGAAGGCGAAGTATCATTGCACCTTCTGTCAGAAGGATGGACACTTGTTCGATCACTGCTGCAGGCGTGCCAAGATCGCGCGTAGAGACCGTGTTGAGTCTCTTAGGCGAATTCAGGGTCAGCCCCAGACCTTGAGTGCACCTAAGACCAACACGAGGTCTAGGCTTACTCCAGCTGATGGTTTTGGGCAGCATCGAGGTCTTGGTTTTTCCGAGCTTTCTGGTTTTCGTCCTTATGCTTCCTTTGGTCGTGACTTCCGTCGTTTTGAGGGTAGATCTCGTTTTCCCTTTCGAGATGGCTACCCGCGACGAGATCAAGATGTTGCCGATTCGACTCGCTCTTCCATAGCAATGGATCCAAAGAATGGTTCAGTCCGCATACGCACCTTCTAGCTTGTTGAGTGACAGAGAGCGTAGGGTAGATAGAGGTCAGTCTTGCTTGACTACTTCATCTGTTCGACGTGTTACTCAGTATTGGGTGCCAAAATCACTTTTGATTCACCCCAAGATCGAGACTTTACTCTGCTTGACTCAGTTCACGGCGAGGAAGGGAAAGGTTTGGCTTGTAGACTCGTTGTTCTCGCCATATGACCGAGATTCTCGCTGGTTTTCTTCCTAGCCCGTACTCCAGGTGATGAGACGATCACCTTCGGAGATGCTTCGTTTGGGCGCGTCATCGCTAAAGGTACTGTGCGCATTAATGACTTATTTATTTTGAAAGATGTTGCCTTAGTGAGTAAGCTGCAGTATAATCTGCTTTCAGTTTCTCAGCTCACCGATGACGATTTCGAGGTGAGTTTTAAGAAAAACAATTGCAAAATTTTTTATTCTTCGTAGTCCGTTTATGGATTTCGTTATGGGAGGATCTTTCGTGCTGATTTCTCTGAGTCTTCTGGTGATCCTCTCCGGCGTTTAATTGCTTCTGAATCCCGTGATTTGACCTTCTGGCATAGGAGACTTGGTCATATAGGATTTGATCATTTGACCCGAGTTAGCGGCCACGATCTCATTCGTGGTTTGCCGAAACTCAAGATGGTCAAGGATCATGTTTGCGCTCCATGCCGGCACGGCAAGATGGTTGCCGCTTCTCATTCTCCAGTCACAGTGACAATGACCGATGCACCAGGATAGCTGCTCCACATGGATACAGTTGGCCCAGCTCGAGTGCAGTCAGCAGGAGGGAAGTGGTATATTCTTGTTGTGGTCGATAACTTCTCGAGGTACTCTTGGGTGTTTTTCTTAGCCTCGAAGGATGAGACGCTTACACATTTCGTGGTCTTTTAGTAGGCTTTACTTGAGCTCCTAGGTGCATTACGAGCAATTCGCAGTGATAATGGCACGGAGTTCAAGAATTCCTACTTTGAGAGTTTCGTGGTGAGACAGTGTAGAGCACCGCCTGCGTCCCGCACGCCCTCAAAGAAATGGTGTTGTGGAGAGAAAGAACCGTACCTTGGTCGAGATGGCCAGGACGATGCTAAATGAATATTCTACACCTAGGAAGTTTTGGGCTGAGGCTATCGTCACTGCATGCCATGCTTCAAACAGAGTTTTTCTTAGGGCAATCTTGCATCGCACTTCTTATGAGTTGAGATATGGGCGAAAGCCCAGCGTCTCGCATTTTCGTGTGTTTGGTTGTAAGTATTTTATTCTGAAGTCTGGGAACCTAGATAAGTTCGAGTCACGATCTTGTGATGGGATCTTTCTGGGTTACTCAACTTCCTCTAGTGCCTATAGAGTCTGGAACTGCGAGTCTAGCAAAATGGTAGAATCCTGCGAGGTGACCGTCGATGAGGCTAGTCCGGGGACTAGGCCTGATATCTCAGGTTCTCTAGAGCAGTCTGAGTCCATCTTCGTGGATGATGAGGAGGACGGAGATGAGGGTTGTCTACCCGATTCCGTTCCTTCTCCTTCTCTTGAGGCGCCGTCTTCCACCGCACCTCAAGGAGATCAGCCTTTGCCTTCTGCTTCTTCTGAAGCTAGTGGCTCTGTTCCTATCTCATCTGCTCGTGAGATAGAGGCCACTTCTTCTTCATCTCAATCTGGACCTCCTAGACACATTCAAAAGGACCATTCTTCAGAGCAAATCATTGGAGATCTTTTTGAGCGAATCACTCGTTCAAAATCTGGCATGTCTCTCTTCTGTCTCCACTCTGCCTTTGTTGCCTCATTTGAGCCCAAAGACGTTTGTCATGCTTTCTCTGATGAGTCATGGATTAATGCCATGCATAAGGAATTGGCAAACTTTGAAAGAAACAAGGTCTGGTCGCTTGTTGAGCCCCCTCGAGGTCACAATATCATTGAGACCAAGTGGGTGTTTAAGAACAAGCAAAGTGAAGATGGGGTAGTCATTCGAAACAAGACTAGACTGGTAGCTCGGGGCTTCTCTCAGGTTGAAGGTCTCGATTTTGAGGAGACTTTTGCCCCTGTAGCCAGACTTGAAGCTATTAGAATCTTGCTTGCCTTTGCAGCTTCTAAGGGTTTCAAGCTTTACCAGATGGACGTCAAGAGTGCCTTTCTCAATGGAGTTATTGAGGAAGAAGTCTATGTTAGACAGCCTCCAGGTTTCGAGAACCCCAAGTACCCAAATCATGTCTACAAGCTTTCCAAAGCTTTGTATGGACTTAAGCAGGCCCCTAGAGCCTGGTATGAAAGATTTAAGTCCTATCTGTTGAGTCATGATTTTGAGATGGGTAAAATAGGTAAGACCTTGTTCATCCGTCGGCATGGCACTGATCTTCTACTCGTCCAGATTTATGTGGATGACATCATCTTTGGCGACTCCTCGCATGCTCTTGTTTCCCAATTTTCCGATGTCATGAGCTTGGAGTTTGAGATGAGCATGATGGGCGAGTTGAGTTTCTTCCTTGGCTTCCAAATCAAACAGATTCAGGAAGGTACATTTCTGCACCAAGGCAAGTACACTCGTGATCTCCTGAGACGCTTTGACATGAGTGATGGTAAGCCAGTGTCAACTCCAATGGCGTCTACAGCCTCACTTGACCCAGATGAAGACGGCGAGCCAGTTGATCAAAAGGAGTTCAGAAGCATGATTGGCTCTCTCTTGTACCTCACAGCCTCGAGACCAGACATACATTTCTCCGTGTGTCTTTGTGCTCGGTTTCAGGCTTCTCCTCATGTATCTCACCGCTAGGCGGTGAAGCGCATCTTCCGGTACCTTCGAGCTACCATTGACTATGGTATCTGGTACTCTTCCTCTTCTTGTCTATCCCTTAGAGCCTACTCCGATCAGATTTTGTTTGGTCAGAGGATAGAGAGGAAGAGCACTTCCGCACTTGCCAATTCATTGGCACTTCTCTCGCCTCCGGTCTTGAGGAAGCGATCCGGTGTTGCCTGATGCACCGCAGAGGCCGAGCACGCGTTCTTGCAGCCCGATTCTTGTAGCCAAGTGCTTTGGATGGTCTCGACCCTGCGGGACTTTGGGTTAGTGATCGACCGTGTTTCACTCTTTTGTGATAACACGTCTGCGATTAGCATTGCCAAGAATCCAGTGCAGCACTCTCGGACCAAGCATATTGATATCAGATATCACTTTCTTCGAGACCATGTAGAGAAGGGTGACATCATGCTCCAGTTTGTGGAGAGTGACCACCAGTTGGCTGATATCTTCACCAAGCCTTTGGATAACTCTCGATTTTCAGCTCTACGGGGAGAGCTTGGGGTGGTGTGTCCTTATGGACTGTTGTGAGGGGGAGTTTGTGTTTTTCTACTGTATTATATTTTATTATGCTTTTACTCCTTTCTGGTTGCATAGCAGTTGGGTGCATTGGGTATAGTTCTTCTAGCATAGGTTAGAGTGGTTCTCTTGCTGAGTTGCTTAGACTGCGTGTTCTTATCTTGTGCTTCTAGGATGCTTCTTATTAGCTGCTTCTCTTCTCACTAGGTTGAGCTTACTCACTTCTTATAGGTTCTAGCAAGGGTCAGACCACCCTTGGGTAGACAGGGATAGTGTTTGCTCCTTAGTATGTTAGTTGACCAGCTGATAGTCCTGGAATCATATGGGGTAGATGAGATTCAGTCTGAGCCTTTGTATCCTCTATATCTTATCTATGCTCTAAGGACCGCTCTTTCTGCTTTTCTTACGCGCTTTCTCATTTTTGTTCCTTTGGTTCAGGGGGAGTTCATCTTGCATCTTCTAGTTCTTAAAATTGACATAACTCAACCTGAATTAAAAGTGCATTAGGGGATCTGGATTTTCTTGCATCTCATTCTGCATTGTTATATAATTTCATGGAGCCTTGATTATTATCCCTTATGATCTGTTTTTAATATCTTACATCTTGCCATGATATGTGCTAAATTGCTAGATTTATCATGAATTTTTATGTGTAGTCTAGTCTTTGCCATGATAAGGTGACTAAAAATGCTCAACTTGAATTAAAATCTTGCCATGATAGCTCTTGAGAATAGTCTGTTGAAGTTATCCCTTTATGATTCTTGCCATGTCAAGTAGGCTGAGTTGAGTCTTGAATCTCTATTGAGCTTTAGATTGGGCTATGTCAGTTTATTAAGAAGCATGAGTTATCATTAAATCTTTGGTCTAAAACATAAAAAAAGATCTCTTTTGTGCGAAAAAACTGATCTCACCAACTCTTTTTCATGAGACCGCTTGCCATTGCACTAGGCATGTATTCAGGGGTAGTCTTGGATGACCTAAGATCACTTCCTTAAGTCTGTTGCTTGGAGTGATCGCATAAGGCTTGGGATCTAGCACATGGTTAAGATTTGAAAAATGGTTGAAGCTTAAGAGGCAGTTGTGGATGGCACCTAGTCTAGGACTTGCTTTACTAAGATAAAGCCATAAATGATTTTCAGAAACAAAAAAAATGTGCTAAATTTGCTTCTCTTCAAACAGACCAAGTCCTTGATTAAATGAGTCATTCTTAAAACTGATATTTCTCTAAACTGTTCAATTTTTGCATCTTGGTTCCACTTAGAGTATTTTACATGGCTTGTATCATCCTTGGATACCTTTAGCTAGACTATAATCTTGGTTGAATTGACATGCTACGAAATTGGACCAATTTTCATATTATGACTTCCTTGGTTTAGCTACTCTATAGATCAATTGTTATGATCTTGATAGCATTCTTTATGTGTTATGGCTTGGTGTAATACTCTTATAGTCATGTTGGATAATCCTCATGGCTCCAAATGCTTAAAATGAATTTCATATAGTCATTCTCTCTCTTTAATGCATCTTGATGTGTTTATTGTCAAAAGGGGGAGAATTTTGAGAGAAAAAGACTTCTGGAGTTTTTGCAGAAAAAATTTGCTCTTTCATTGCCTGCTCCGGTCTTTCTCTTTTGTCAAAATGGTCTTGAGCTTCCTTGTTCCTAGTTTAGACCATGTTTGATCTTCATCACAAACTTAACTTTATGCTTTTTCGGTGTTTGTCAATATACTCACCAAGGGGGAGATTGAGAGACCATGTGAGAGGTGTCCCCAGGCGAGTGATGAGTATTTGACGCTTTTGTTGAAAAGTTTGTGATTTGATTCACTTCTTTGTTTGATTACATTTCGGCGGAACTTCCGCCAGGATTCGGAAGTATCGATCATCTAACTTCCGCCAGGAAAGCGGAACGTCCGATTGACCTGAGTAGTGTGTTGTGTTTTGGTTTGTGCGGAGCTTCCGCCTTGTGAATGCGGAAGTTCCGATCTTCGGAACTTCCGCTATGGAGAAACCGGAACTTCTGTTTTTACGCAGAACTGACCAGTGAGTGCATTGTTTTGATTTTGAGTTCATGAATTATTTTGAGTCTAATGCAAATGTTGATTCTAGTATCTAGAGCAATGCTATGTGATGTGTTTCTTATGCGTGCTTGCGCGGGCGCCGAGTAGAGTCGTGGCGAGACACGTGGAGACCGGACTAGACGCAGGCGGCGTTGAGGTCAGAACGGTCAAGGTGTGTCGAAGACGGCGTGAACTCGAGGTGGTTGCGAGTCGTGGACAACAAGGAATGCGGGATCTTCCAGAAGGTGCATGAGGGGCGAAAGGGTAATTTCGCAAGGTGGCACAAGTGGAAGCGGGATCCGTTAGGGTTTAGCCGGCGTAACGGGTTGGAGACCCGTTAGCCAAGGGCTATAAATAGAGATGAAGGCCTGGTTGTTTTGTGACTTTTGGGAGAGAATGAATTAGGGTTAGCTAGTCAAAAGAGGCTTTGAGAGGTTGTTTTGCTTTAAGGCTTTAGTTGTTGGGAGAAGACAGGATATGACTCTCTGTGTGTTCCTCTCTTCTTGACCTCCTGGCTCTCTTCTCATTTTTGTGTTTTGTGTGTGTTCTTGAGATGGAGAGGGAGAGGATGGATTGAGTTCTTTGTAATCATTCCTCTGTGTGTGTCTCTGTAATCCATTGGTGTAAGAAATGAAAAATCTTTTGTTTATTTCCTGTTCATGTCTCTATTCTTATTAAGGCTTGATTCTTGAGATTTTGGTTTTTGGCTTGATTCTTGTTGAGAAGTGCCAAAATGGGTTGCTCTGTGTTGGGATGTTGCCACAAGATCATTTGATCGACTTTTCCCAAGAGCAAATCAACTGTAATCTTAGTTCTTGTTTTTGGTTTTCTTTGTTCTTTCTTCCCGTACCTAGGTTTTGGATGAAAATCTTGTTTTCCTTCTTGAGATGGCATGAAACTTGGCATGCTGAATCTATAGACTATTAAGTAGCTACCCACAAAGTTTCATCACTCAAGAATCCAAGAATCATGCGAATTTCAGGTTTTTGGTCTTTCTTGCCAAATATTCAAGAAATCCAATTTTGCTTTGATTAATGGATCTTTGTCTGCTATTCCTTCTCAATGAGGTCAAGATGTTGTTTAGGATGATGTCATGTGAGACTTGACCCGAGAAGAGCAGCAATTTTTGAGTATTTCGGATTTTTGGAAATTTCCAGTACGTGCTGTTCTTCTTTCTGGGACAATCGGAACTTCCGCTGCGTACACGCCGAACTACACGTCGCGAACTTCCAAGATCGAAGACCGAACTTCCGCAGCTTGAACTACCGCAGAGATAATCGGAACTTCCGATTTTCGACAGAACAAGCCTAGATTTCATTTCCTTTTCTGGTTTTGGTTCATTTCTTTTCTCTTGATTATCTGACGGTATTGTTTATAAGTATGAATACTTAAGAGGGGAAGATCTTAATTTTAAGGCACCATTCACCCCCCTATGTTGCCATTTCGGTCCTTCATAAGTGCTCCGCTCGAATTGTTGCCCTAGTTCTTAACACTTCCCAGAATCGCCCAACGCCGCCTCCCCCGTTCCGGCCAACGGTGCTCCTTTGGCCGATTCGGTGCCGCCGGAAGCTTCGCCCCACCGCCCTCGGCCATCCCCGCAAGCCGGCCGTGCGCCTCCCCTGTTCCGGCCAATGGTGCTCCTCTGGCCGATTCGGTGCCGCGGAAGCTTCGCCCCCTCGCCTCGCCATCCCCGCAAGCCGGCCAGCCTCCCTCCGACCGCCTCGGCTCCCGTCGCCGGCCCGCTCCGGTGCACCCCCGCCTCCACCGAAGGCTTGGTGAGCATCCCCTCTCCTCCCTCATGCCCTTGCACACTTTTGGACTTAGCATTTTTGGGAAAGAGGTCTGGCCAGGTTTGCTTCCGCTAGCTTGTTTGGTCGGAAGGAATTGATAAGGGAATTGGAATTTACGGGGTGAATGGATATTAAATCTTTTGTTTGGTTGTTGGACATGAGAATTTATTTGGGATGGGGAGAGTCCAACTTCTATCATTTTAAACAAGGTGAGGGTAAGAATTGAGAGGAAATTGTTGTTTTGAAAAAGAGCAACAGATCTAAGTCATTTGTCGTGACTTAAGCTACGATATCTTGAAAGTTATAAATTAATTCCTTATAATGTCTCATCTCTATTGCCAAACAGGGGATTAGAACTAAAAATTAAGATCGCATGTCTCATCCCACTATCAACTCCGTCCTCTAAACTTCCATTACCCTTCCCAATTGTTGCCAGACGGCCGTACGTAACCCAGCTTCATCTTCTTTTAATTTCCAAGTGTGTGTTGTGCTACTAACCAATGTGGTGCCTTTTGATCTTGTCACTAAAGGTAATGGTTTGTGTCATACTATTGCGCATTAGATGACTTTATTTGTTGATTGTTCAGGATTTGATCCCATAACCAACCTTGACCTATTGTTAAGCGATGCATGCATGTATCCTAATGTGTTGTACTAAAAGGTAATGTAACTGTGTGTTTTTAGACTATAGCCATTCATTTAGAACAATCCATTGGTGTAAAAACAAGTTATGGGACAACGAATTTAAATTCCAACTCCCACATGCCTAGGTTTGAATTTGACTTAGGGTGAAAGCTGAAACAGTGATGAATTACTATGGCAGTTGGTGCAGTGTACCTTCTCCAAACCATTGCTCATAGTCGTGGACGATAAGATTGGACCATGGTAGCTAAAATCAGTGATCAAATTACAGAGATTTGATGCTAATGAGATTTTTTTGTCGTCCATATAAGAAGGAACCCAACAAAAAAAGTGAGAGAGGTCGACTAAAAAAACAACAACCACGATGGGACTCGAACCCACAAACTCCCTCGTCGCCGGCCCGCTCCGGTGCACCCCCGCCTCCCCGTATGTGTGTTTGTTTGTTTGCAATATTTCCTTCTCCTTTGCAGTTTTTTGTGTGCAATTTCATATATTTTATTTACTATGTATCATATATTTAGGTTCAATGGGTAACTTCTATTTGATTATGTAATCATTGCGTACGTAACTTATATAGATGGCAGAGGCACAGTCTTCATCGCCGTCAGCGACGTCGCCAAATGTGTCTGGATCTCCGATCAAGGTGGTACGCAGGCGAGAAGGCATAGGAATCTCCAAATTTCCCTCGGGCCGCATGACGATCACAGAGGTCCGTGACGTCGGGATCCCGCTGAGTCCCAAGAAAGCAGCTGCGAGATTCCGGACCGTCTGCGGGGTACTTGCAAGAGCGGGTCCCATCACCACCCCAACACGGAAGTCTCGGCGGATGTCTGAGAGACCGGTTGTGGACTGAACTTTCTGCCTCGTTCACTTTCCCCGAAGCAAACCAGGCACGTGTGCGATGGCACGCGCTGCTCGTGATGTCCCACGCGTGGAGGACCTTCAAGAGCCTGCTTCTCACGCTGTACGTGAACACAGGTCAGACGCCCTTCACGACGTATCAATTTTTGTCGCGGGATACATGGGACGCATTCGTGCAGATGAAGACGACGGCCAAATTTCAGGAGCAAAGTGCGGCGCACAGAGCTATTCAGGCACAAAACACTCACCCCCACAGACCAGGCACCGCTAGGTACGTGGGTAATGCCACGCAATGGGCGGCGGATGACGAGACCGCTGCCCGACCGTTTGCTGAGATGTCAGACGAGCGTGCTCAAGCCTAGTTAAGAGCGAGGGCATCAGCCACGTCTTCGGGCAGCATCTCTTTCACAAACTCGGCAGACGAGGCAGTGTCTCAACGCCTGGTAAATTTGTCGAACCACTTAATTGTTAATAAGTCCATAACTTCACGGTGTCTACAATAACATGATGTCCTCTTGCAAGAAGCATTGACTTCCGCATCTTCCCAAGGTTCCTTCGAAGTAGACAGGGAGAAGGATGTACTATCTACGGCCCTGGGAAACAAGGAGCACCCGGGTCGCACACGAGGCGTTGGGGTTTACGTACCTTGGAGGGATGGATTCCCACGCAACTCTGACACATATAGGAGTAGGAAGAGATCCAAGGACCAGCACGACGCTCGGTTGGAACATGTGATTATTGAAAAATTTCAAGAACAAATAACAAACTTGCAGAACCAAATAAATCAACTCATGCAGGTGCAAACCGCCCCTGTTAATTTGGGAGCAAGTCCTGCTCGACATCGGAGTAGCGCCGCGTCCACACATAATTCTGGACATGACGACGTGCAATTACCGATCGACGACATCGAGGTAATGTATATCTCTGGAATGCTCCAAAGATAGACCTATAGGACACCTTAGCTAATTGTGTACCGTTTTGTAGGGGCCGACGCCCTGCAAGCTCCAAGTGAGGATGGTTGGGTCGATTCCTATTGAGGATGGGCGGGGTTTGGTGTATCCATACCAGGATGGGGTAGTGCAGCACGGTGCCCAGCTGGCGCAGGGTTACGCCAGGGTGCAGGTGGACATGGTACATGACAATTTCATGGCCATCCCGCTGGAGATTCCCCCGAACGAAGAAATCAGAACACTAGTTGATGCCACGCACACTTTTATCCAGTGGCCCAAGAAGGACATCGCACTGGACCCTTCAGTGACGCGATATCGACAGTACACTGCCTCTCCAATAGGACCCTCGATGAGTCCGCCTCAACCAAAGCTTCAGATGGCCGCCACATCGCTTCCCGTCGAGAAGACGGCGAAGGGACAAGAAAAACGTGTCACCATATCAGTTCCTGAGGCGTCTCACGGGAAGACTTCCCTCAGCTGCCTCGTTGAGGAGAAATCGAAATCAAAGAACATTAAGGCACCTCCTAAACCCTTGAAATACTCCCTCGGAAGTCCGTTGGTCTTCGGCGCAGAAAAAAAGAGCTCAGGACTAGCTTATCAAGCTTTGCATGATTGGTACTTGCGCAAGACCCGAGAGGAGGGGGGCCATACTGGAATCACCATCAGATACGGGAGGGAGCATTTTCTTCACGAGCCTGGCCACTTCGTCGTGGGCTTCGAAGACTTATTTGACCTATACAATACGAGGACTTCCTAGACTTCACAAGCGATCATAGAAATATGCGACTTGCTATAGCAACAGATGGTTTCACACCATTTAGTTTGGGTGCTACTTCTTACTCATGTTGGCCAGTGTTTGTGGCTCCATTGAATCTTCCCCCAAGCAAGCTCTTGAGGCCAGAATACATATTCCTTGCCCTTGTTATCCCTGGTCCTCAGCATCTAGGAAAGAAATTAAATATTCTAATGCAACCTTTAGTTGATGAACTTATCAAGTAGTGGGAGGGGTAGAAACATGGGATGTTTCACTCAAGCAAAACTTTATAATGCAGGTAGCATATCTATGGTCAGTCCATGATTTTTCTGCATATGGTATGTTTGCTGGTTGGAGCACACATGGTTCATTTGCTGTCCAGAATGCTTGTGTGAAGGCAAAGCATTTCAACTTCGTAATAGTTGCAAGGCTTTCTGGTTTAATTATCATAGATGCTTTCTACCTAGGGGCCATGAATTCAGAACCTAAGCTTATGCATTTCGAAATAGCACAATAGTGCTTAAGGAGGCACTAGGTATTTAACGGGAAAGAAAGTCGAAGCCCAAATAGACAAATTTGTAGCTGATACAAAAAAAACTTTAGTAAATTGCACAATTGGACACACAAAAGCTGCTTTTGGCAACTTCCATACCATATTAAATTGAAGCTCCGACACAACATTGAAGCTAGATGGAACACATGCTTCGATATACCACATAAGACAAAACATAATGCTAAGGCAAGACAAGATTTAGCTAAGATTTGTCACCATCATTCACTGCATTTGGAGATGAAGGACAATGGGAAGTGCCACAAGCCTAGGGCTCCATTTGGCATCAATAAGAATGACAAGACCACTATCCTTAAGTCGTTTTAAGACTTAAAGTTTCCCGATGGATATGCAGCCAATATTAGGCGAGATGTTAACATGATGCAAAGGAAGATTTTTTGCCTAAAAAGCCATGACTTCCATATATTCATGGAATGCTTGCTCCCAGTTGCATTTCGTGGGTTCCTTCCAGAGGATATATGGCTATGCTTGGCTGAGCATAGCTTTTTCTATAGGCAGTTGTGTGCTAAAGAGATAACCAAGGATGTCATAGTCTCACTAGAACAGAATGTTGTAATGCTTCTATGCAAAATAGGGAAGATATTTCCTCTCGGTTTTTTTTAATCCTATGCAACATCTAATCATATGTCTTCTTTATTAGGCTCAACTAGGAGGCCCTGTTCAGGCCCGCTAGATGTATCCATATGAGGGGTAAATATAAGTGTTTCCACTATTTTTTCTTTCTAGCCTAACAATACATCTAATTAATTGTTCGATCCTTGTGGGTACATACAAAAATGTAGGAATAAAGTGTGTAATAAGGCTCGAGTTGAGGGTTCCATTGTTGAGGCTTACCTAGTTGAGGAGGCCACAAATTTTCTATCACTATATTTTAACCCAAAAGTTCTGTCAATTAGAAACAAAGCACCTCGGTACGATGATTGTGCCTCTACATTTCAAAGTTCATGTGACCTTGACATATTCCAATACCTAGGTTGATGCATTTGTCGTTGGGGTTGTCATGATCTCACAATAGAAGAGTACAAGGTTGTCTTCTTGTACATACTGAGGAACTTATCGGAGATGGATGGTTTCTTTGAGTATGTGCTTAAGTTATGTAACCTAAGTCACTTTTCTATAATTATATTTGCATCATTCTAACTAATCTTGTTCATGTAGTAAATTTTCTAAAGAACAATGGAAGAGCAGAATGAAACTTCAGGAGTTGAGGTTAAACAGTTGGAAATCAGTTCAACCTATGTATCATGGACCCAATTTTTTCGATTGGTTCAAAACTCAAGTAATTATCTTAAACGCTAGAACTTGAAAAACCTAAAAATCATCTTTGTAGCAATCTGAAACTAATACAAGTAATTGCCTACTTGCAGTGCATGAAGTCATCTACCATTCCTAATGCCTTATGCCAAATGTCTTATGGTTTTCACAATAGAGTTAGCACTTATGGATGCTACGATGTGAATTAATGCCTATAGATTCCGTTTATCAAAGTATGAGAGTGAGAAATCTGGATTGACTACAACCAATAGTGGTGTGTGTGTGTGTGTCTAGTTATGATGACAACAACAATGTGCTATAGTACTATAGTGTTATTCAAGACATTATAAAGATTACTTCGAAAGGCAGCATGCAGCTTGAGCTGGTTTTCTTTGGTTGCCATTGGTTTGATCCAACACCTAATGGAGTTTGGCGTACTGAAAATTTGAGCTTGGTAGAGGTCAAGCACACATCTAAGCTTTCAAATTTCGATCCATTTGTCATGACAAGTTAGGTTACATAGGTCTATTACTTGCCATACCAGTGTAAGACCAGGCCGGATCTATTGGAATGGTCAATTGCATATCATGTAGCTCCACAAGGATATATTCCTCCAAATAACAACAATGGTGATTTGAACCCTCCTATAGGACCAACTGAACAAATGGAGTTCTGTCAGGGGGGTGGTTTGCAAGGCACCTTTGTCATTGACATAGGGGATGACTTCAAAATTACTCCTCTATTGATTTTGGATGAGATAACAAATCCAAAAGATTTAGAATTTTTAGAACGGCGAAATGTTAATCCTCAAGAACATGAGCAAGAAATTGATGAACATGAGGATCTAGATGAAGAGCTTCAGCCTCCAACTTTTGATCGAAATGATTTCTGACTTTTGAATTGTTGTCCTTGAAGTGTTTCTTTACAATGCATTGTGTAATTTGTACCTGTGTTTCATGCTATGACAGTGTTTTGATGTTCATTGTTGTTCTAACAACTGATCCTTTAATTACACTCGTTTTCATGCTATGTATATCTAGAATGGTGGTAACTTGGCACTAATTTCATATTGACTATGCAGAATATTAATCATATTCCCTCCAAATGACGTGGAGGTCAGCAGCATGGAGGAAATGCCTCCTAAAGGAGCAGTATTGCTGTTACCAATAGCAATGTGAATGCCTCACAAAGGATTAGTGCCGGGGGCATTAGCTGCAATGGAAATGGCTCTCAAAGGAGCAATGATCATTCCAGTGGTGAAGTCAATGGAGCTGCTACAAAAAGGGCAAGGAAGAAGAAGTCGGGAACTCAATTGAAGATACCTTCACGTGCTGGGAAGATTGCCTTGAGTCCTAATGGTGACAAGTATAGACATGTGCACTTGAGCATCAAGAAGTGTTGTTCTATTTTTTTTCGTGATTAGATTAACATGGCCAGCAATACGTACAAACATTCTCATGCTTAATTCATGTATTGTAGGCAATTCAAGTATGCCAATTATATGCCCTAAAAAGACTACACATATCAAGCACAACTTGAAGCTATTCTTAGACATGAGTACCCAGGTGTTCTGGACGACAAGGATGAGCAGAGTAGAACCTTTAATACTCGCCCTGCGTTGACATGGGATGATTACTTTGTTGATGAAGACGATGCTGGAATGACTACTGCAGATCGAGTGAAAAATGAGTTTTGGGTAAGTAAAATATGGTAAATCCACTTTTCACAGCTTTGAATGAAAGGTAATTAGTTGGCTGTTATGATGTTAGCTCTGTAAGACATACCAGTTATCAACAGTTAAGTTGATTTTTTACTGAATTTTGCAACATGATTTTTAAGGATCTGCTGGTGAGGCCTAGGCTTCCCATATAGCTGTGTTAAAGCTTGTACCCTAGTTTTGCGGTGGATATATTGTATTGTCTGTAGTATAGATGGAGAAATGTGTTTAGAGTTGTCTTGGTGGAACGGTCACCTTAACTTCATTGGTAGTTAAATGGCAGAGTTGCTTTGCAATCATCTGAATGTCTACATAGGATGGGTTAGCCAAGAATATGTGAAACAATTGAGATGTAGCATGCATTGTACTTGGTTATTTGCTTCATATGGGTTGACAAATGAAATGGTAGCGCTCTTTGAAAACTGGAAGTAGATGAATGTTTTTCTCTAATCATCTACATTTAGCTTCATTGCATTTAGAATTTACTAATTCCCAGTGGGGGCTCCAGTTGGATACATGAATTAATTGTCTACAAAATAACCTTAAACGCACACGCTCCATTGCATTAGCCAAATTATTGTGATAAGTCTGCTGCTTTGGCAAGCTCAGTATGAAATTGTCTCGCACAATACAATGCTACATCTATTCCTGAAACAGAAAACAAATAACTCACTGGCCATCTTATATTACAGCAAAAACAAGGATGCATCGACAATATTCCTGTGTGAATAGAAGCTTATATATCAAAAGAATGTTATGAACACCAATAGCTGAATATCCCTTCGGTAGGTATCATTTAAAAGAAAGCATATACTGGGCAGTCAACATATTGCTGATATAAACCTAACCTCTCTGATAGTCTGATATACTGGTATCATTTATGACTCAACTCCCATCCATGAAATGTTTGGTCCCTTGTAATTTCTTAATTTTTTAAAGAATTGTGTCATCATGGTTACCTTTTCCATCGGTAAACTTTGATGTTACAGGACGGCTGTTAGATGCACGCATGGTCGGCTTTGCTTTCCTAAAAAAATCTACTGTGGATACAATATCGTACTATTTGTACAGTACTATTTTCTTTTCCGTTCTTTTCAGTTTGATATATTATGACTCGTAAATGCAAGTTTTTTTCCCCTCTATATATAGCATTTATTCAAAGTCAGAGAAGACGACAAGGCAGAAGCAGATCGAGTGCTTGAAAATTATGCTTCGAATCGTTTGAAGCAAATGATGTATAATGCTCGCTACGATGCTATCAATGAGTACTACGAAGAACAAGAAGAGGAGATTGAAGACACGTTGACACGTCTAAGAGAATTAGAGTATGAGCAATATTTGATTGGTAGGATTTGCTGGTGCAATGAGCAAGTATGGCCATATCTTTGTCTTAACTGGTGCAGCGACCAGTTCTTGAGAAAACGAACTAGAGATCATGAGGCACGCTTAAAATCTGAAGATGTTGCTCAAAACCGATCAGGTTCATGGTCATACTCGGAAACCCAACAATACCTGGTATATTACACATGTTGTTCCCCTCTGTTTTTTTTTTGTTGTTATAGTTATTTTTAGGCTAAGTAGCAAGCAAAATTAATGGGCCATGCATGCACTCTGGGAGGAATGCATAACAAAGAGAGTCAATTGATCATGTTGTATTGCCATACCACTAGGCAAGTTTTTTTTTTTTTTTAACCATGAGCGTGTAACTACAGGATGCTGTGCTACTTCAACGACATTGGCGAATCCAGCCTGCAATGCTTCAGGAATCTGATAGTGAAAACTTTGAGAATTATGACATGTATCTTAGCTGATAAAGGTTATAATTAAACATATGACATAATATGCAAGAATACGGTACTTCAGTGCACTTTGCATTAGAAGGAGAGTGCCACTTTTCTTTTCATATTAGCATTTTGCTGGCCTTTAATTCACATGTACTATGTCTTCCTCACATATTTGATTGGGTTAATTGTGTTCTTCACCGTGTTGTAAGAACACAAGTTTGGAATATAAAATGCTACATGTATGAAGACATATATCGTAATGAAGTCTGGCATGAAAAATATGTGGACAGTTGTAACACCCCAGACCCACCTGAGCCTGGAATGCTACCACACTAACAAAATTACAAATTAAACTAAGATATTTTACTAACTTTCGGCAGGTTCTCCTTTGAATAACTAACCATACCGGGGGTTTGCACAGCTAACAATAGGAATAAACAATTATCCAAACGCATAAAGCATAAATATAAGAAACCTTAAGCGGTTTACTCAGATTATAAACTATCATTCAAATTGTTTATTCAATGGAGAATTGGTTCGTGCCAATGTGCATCCAAGCATAAATCTACTCCCTCCCATGCGTGCTATCCACAAACGGGGTACCTAAAAACACAGTAACAGCAAGAGTCGGTCCAAGACTCAGCAAAGTACATTTAGTAAGACAATAACATAAACAACTGTAACTACCATCATCCATCCACAATTCTCAACAATAAATATTTCATATGCTCACGCTATGCAAATTGCTCAAATGCACTTTTCTTTCCTCTTTTGCATATACCGGTATTGGGGAGTGTTACACCCATAGGTGTTCACTCGTGCCCACATTATCAAATGCGGGGACGCATTGCCCATCCTTTTCAGATGAGGACCCATTGCCTATATCTTAAATATAGGGATCTCAATGCCCACTCCCGTGGGTATCTCATGCCAACATGCATGATTGATATGAAATGACATGGACAATCCACAATATGTTCTCATAAGAATTATCAATTATCGATCATCATATAGACAATGTGAAATAAGCACTTTCATCACGCATATTCATATTAAGCACGCATCAAATCAACCATATTGCCCAACACACAATATCGTACTAAAATTGTACTTGCCTTTTTCCGCTACAGTGCGCGAAGAAGCAAAGATGGTGCCTCTACTCCGGGAGTCCGCCTCCTACACAAGAATAGCGCTAATAATAAATACGCTGAAAAGAGGACTCCGTTTACGCCCCTTAACCCAACTCCTCAAGACCTAGGGTTTGAATCTGATTTTACTCCACCTTCCCGGCGGTCTAGGAGAAAGGACTACGGAGACGGCGCTAAAAATAACATAACTTTTACTACGCAATACGGAACGGGGTGATCTTGGACTCTCTGCAATCACGATAAAACCAGCTACAATAATCTAGTTGGGCAAGTCCCCTGATTCGGCCTCTTACTAATTCTTATATTCATGTGAATTTTTCCGTCCTTCAATCGAAAGTCGAAAAAACAGCGGTAAAATTCCATAACTTTGATTTCCAACTCTAAAAATTGTGTTCTTTATCAACTTGGAAAGCTTACTGAATTTTCCACATGTTTCGTGTTGGGTGACCTAACTGATTCTGTGGATATCGTGAGGATATGTGCACGATCTCAAGATGATGAGTCAATTGGCAATGGCGTTGTTGGTTTGCAAAATCTCGCGTTTTCGGGTTTGCTCGAGTGTCGGACCACAGGCGATCGGCCCGGTGTGTTGGTGATCGGATCGCTTGAGTGGAGGAATCCGACCGGCCATGGTGGCCGGTCCGACCGCCAAAATGAATTTAGGTTTTTGGAGCTGGGCCAAAAATAAGTTGTGTAGGCAAGTGAGGGGAGTCTCCTGGATGTGGTCCCATCATTTTTGGAGCTCCCAGTCAAAAGTTCTATTCGGTTGAAAATTCCAGAAGGTTTCGGATTTTCACGCTTGATTTTTGGCTAAGTCTTTTTGACCGGTCTGACCGCCGTTGTGGGAGCGGTCCGACCGGCCTGAAATCGGTCGGACCGGCCTTGTGGGGCGGTCAGACCGGCAGTAACTTGGAGGTTAGCCAAGTTTGCATTGAGTTGATTTGATTGTGTTTATTGCTTGAACTTCAATGCTTTATTGTTGTATATTGCGTTGCGGAGCTAACGTGGGTCAAGTTGTGAAGAACTTGTTCCGGAAGCGGTTTGTTTGTCTATTCTGTGTGCGGTGGCTTGAAGGTCAGCGGCGTCAGCGGTGAGTGGATCGGGACTACGCTTGGAGAGCCGAGGTCGAGCGATCATGGATACCGGGTGAGGTCGTGTGACACAAGCATGGTGCAGAATGGGTAAGATGGATCGAACGGGTGGTTCGTTACAGCTGGTTGGATCAGGCGGTGCGGATATCGGTGCGAGTCTCTGGGAGGTTCCGATGGGATTCGGACAAGAGAGGCTTGGCGACGCGATGAGAACCGCTGATCAACCTACACGTGGTGAAGCAAGCGATTGCTTCAATAGTTATGTGTGTGTGGGTCCCATGTGTAAGTGACCCCAAAAGTGAAACCCTAGCTCTCTAGTATAAATAGAAAGGGGGGAGATGGAAAACCCCCTTAAGCATTCATTTAGCCCCTTCTTCCTTTTTCTAGGGTTTGGAGGAGAGGAGAGGAGAGGAGAACTAGGGTTTGGAGTGTGCTACTTGTTGAGCTCTTGCTCTCCTTGTTGGAGAGGCTTTGTAAGCATCTAGTGTGATCAAACAATCTTGTGATGCTTAATTGAAAGATCATTTGCTCCCTTTGTGTTCTTCTCCCTTTTTGGATGAATTTGGTGCTTCCTTGATTCAAAGGTTTTTGCTTGGTCCCTTGGACTAATTTATCTTGCTTTGTTGTGTGGGGATACTACTAGAGTCATCTAGATCATCAACCTCCATGAGCAAGTCTTGAATCAAGAGTTTCATATTTCTAGGGTTTGTGCACTTCTTGGTTAAATCCTCGAGAGATCGTTTCTGCGGAGTGGATCTGAAGGATCGTCGCTAGAAATAGATCTCTAATATCATTAGGGAGGTGTGCTCGAAATTTGGTCAAGTTTCATTGGTTGAATCAAAAGTTGGATCAAATTTCGTTTTGGATTTGGGGTTCTTTTTGATCTTGGGTCGAACCGGTCGACCGGTGTTTGAGCGGCGGTCCGATCGCTCAGTATATTCGAATCGCTGATCTGCTGGTCGAACCGTCATCCACCGGTCCGACCGCCGATTAGTTGCTTGGTCGGATCATTGGTTGACCGTCGGTCCGAACCGCCTGTGGTAGCCGGTCGGACCGCTTTGTGCCAATTTGCCCGTTGAGTTTAAGTCTCCACTTTTGTGTCGTGTGGTTGTCGGGGTTATCGAATTGACACAAGGCTTCATTGTGTGCTTCTTGATCTTCTTAGCTTTCATAGCTAAAGGAGTAAAGTTCGTGTTGAATTTGATTTAGGCGAGAAAGTTGTGAAAGCGCCTATTCACCCCCTAGTCGCCTTTCCGGTCCTACAAGTGGTATCAGAGCCGGTTAGCTCTTTTCATAGATCTTAACCGGTCTTTGGAGCCATGGCGACTGACAAGTACTCAACCAAGCCACATATTTTTGAGGGAGTTGACTTTGCATACTGGAAGGCTCGTATGCAAGCATATATCGAGGTTCAAGGGCACGCTATTTGGCTAAAGGTGAAAAATCCTTATGTCGTGCCAGCCGATGACGATATGATCACTCGGATGTGGAGGCCAACAAACAAGGCTCGGAATTATTTGATCCAAGGCCTTAGTTGATCTGAGTTTGAGCGTCTTGCTCACTTGCGGTCTGCTCATGAGATCTGGCGGACTCTTTGTGACTATCATGAAGGGTCCACTGCGATCAAGGAAGTGAGACAGAACCAGCTCAAGAAAGTATACTCAAAGATTGAGCAAAGGCCTGGTGATTCTTTGGATGAGCTGTGGGGAAGATTCTCTAAGATTCTTCATGATCTTGTATTTGTTGACTTGATATTTTACGAATCTGAAAATGCACGCCACTTAGGTGCTCTTGATGTGAAGGTGCAGGGAATGAAGATCACTTCCATCAATGACAACATCATTGTCATGAGTGAGCTTACCATGGATAAGCTTTACTCGAGGTTGAAGACACATGAGATTGATTTTATCTCGCGTCTCCCCAAGACAGAGTCGATGGCATTAGTGGTCGACAAATCCAAAGGTTGTTCTTTAGAGTCTCTTGAGTGTAGCTCATCTGGTTTTTCATTATCTGCTTTACATTCTTTAAGTGATGAGCAACTAGAGAAACTGCCCGAGGATGACTTAGCCCTCCTTTCCACCAAATTCACAAGACCGTATAACAAAGTGAGGAATAGGAGGAGAAGTGGACCTATCACGTGCTTCGAATGTGGTGAGCCAAACCACATTCGCTCCAGGTGCCCCAAGCTAAAGGGCAAGGAGGAGAAGGAGACACGAAGATATCCCCAGGAGAGGGATGCTAAACCCAAGAAGATAAACTATCGCAAGTTTGTCAGCCGGGTCCTTGCCGCTCTAGAGAATGTCAATATGAGCGATGTGGACTCGGAAACGGAGGACGACGAGAGTGACTCTCGTGGCAAGAAGAAGGCGCATGACTTCACCGGCATGTGTTTCATGGCCAAGAACAGCCACGACGGCGACTCCTCCAACGATGAGGATCCTTTTAGTGATCCTGATGAGGTATGCCCTTCTATTGCTGACATGAAAAGGGCGTTAGTGCTTGCTGAACAGAAATTGCACAAGCAAGTAAAAATGATTAAGAAGCAGGATATTATGATTGATAATTTGAACCTAGAAGTTGTTAGGCTTAAATCTATTAATCCTGATGATATTTGTGAATCCTGCATTAGCTTGCTTAATGACTTGACAAGCTTGAAATCTGCTCATTCCTCTGTCACTAATCAACTTAAAGATGCTCTCGATGAACTAGAATCTCTCAAGTCTAGTTCTGCTTGCTTAGATGTCATTTCACTTGATGTGACTGCCATGGAAGCTATCCCTTTAACTTGCTCAAATTGTGCTTTGCTTGAATTAAAACTGGATAGCTCCTTAAAAGAATTGCAAAAATTTGATGCTAGTCACACTTGCTCTCATTGTAAGAATAATAAGATTAAGATGCAAGAGATGAAAGAAATGCTAGTTTACTCTAGAGTTGCATCTTGTGAAAATTGTCCCAAGCTTACTATTGAGATTGAAGCCTTAAACAAGACCCTTGAAGAAAAGGCTAAAATTGAAAGATCAATGTCTTTTACTGCTTCTAAGAAAGTTATTGATTCTAACTCTTGTGCTTTAAATCTTGAAGTTGAAACCATGATTAATCGATTCAAGAGGCATTTAGAGTCAAATTTAAGGAAGCGATTGAATAGGATTAGAGAATCCTATTGTGTGTCTTGTGAGGCCTTCAAAGTGGAAGTGGCCCTTCTTAAGAGTAAGAGCAATGAGGTAATCAAGTCTAGCAAGTGCACTAGATGTGAGGGTTTAATGAAAGAGAATGATTACCTCAAGGTGACTCTTGAGAAGTTTTCAAGTGGGAAAAAGAAACTCAACATGATTCTTGATCAATCCAAGGTGAGCGTGAAAAATAGTGGTCTAGGTTTCAATCCCCGAGAGCATTCCAAGAAAAACCCACCTAGGATTGCTAGAGTTACGAAGAATGGTTTGTTTGAGCTAGAACCTCCTAAGCCATCCGGGTTGTTTTCAAATCCATTGGTTTTGCTCAAACTCTTTACGGCAAGAAAGGTGCTTTCACTCATTCATGCGAGACCTCTCAAAAGGTCGATGCCATTGCACCTTCTCGCAAGAAAGAAGGCCATCTTGTTGAGTTACCTTCCGAGAGCAAAACTTGAGAGAAAAGAGAGGATGAGCGTCCTAAGATCCATTAGAGGAGTCCCTTCTCCAGCTGTAGTCTCTAGAGCTAGGCAGCCTGTTTATCGCACCACACATAGGCCTAGATTTGTAGAGAACTTTGTAGACTCTTTTGGTGGGTCTAGGCGTGTTGGATTAGGACATCGTGAGGAGAGACCACGGGTAGCACCTAGGCAGGGGAGTATCGATCTTTTGGTAGATCGTTTGGGAGAGGTCTAGGTGGTTCTCATGTGCATCCTTATGATTTTATTCTGATCATGTTTACGCTATTTCTCTGCTTGCTCCCGGACATCGTGCTTCTCGATCTTTGGATTCCTCGATCATTTATCACTAACCCTAGTACTGAGGCACGAATGTTTTCTGATTGTGCTTTTTAGGTCCGTCGTGCGAGGAAGGAGGACATATGGCTTGTTGACTCCGGGTGTTCTCGACATATGACCGGAGATTCTAGATGGTTCTCCTCCCTCACACGTGCATCCGGCAACGAATTGATTACATTTGGGGATGCTTCTACCGGGACCGTGAATCGCAAAGGGCACCGTCTTGGCGTCAACGACAAGTTCATGCTAAAAGACGTCGCTTTGGTAAGTAAGCTGAGGTATAATCTTCTATCTGTTTCTCAGCTACTTGATGAGGGTCTAGAAGTGAGTTTTAAGAGAAGTGAGTGCAGAGTTCTAGATTCCTCGGGTGAGCTTGTTTTTGAGATCTCCAGATTTGAGAAGATCTTCAGTGCAAATTTGATATTTCTTGATTTCAGTCCTAGGTGTCTTGTAGCCTCGATTCTCATGACCTTGTCTTGTGGCATCGTAGACTTGGGCATATAGGTTTTGATCATTTGTCTAGAGTCGGTTGCAAGGACTTGATTAGAGGTTTGCCTAGGTGAAGGTCATTAGAGATCTTGTGTGCTCACCACAGACATGGTAAGATGGTGTCCGCTTCCCACCCACCTCTTACTTTGGTAATGGTGATGGACAGGACAACTTCTTCACTTAGATCTGATTGGTCCTTCTAGAGTTCATCACCGGTGGAAAATGGTATGTGCTGGTGGTTGTGGATGATTACTCCAGGTATTCATGGGTTTATTTCCTTGCTTCTAAGGACGAAGCATTTGGATTCTTTAGAGATTTGGTCCTTAGAATTGCTGTTGATATACCTGGAGCTTTGAGAGCCATTAGGAGTGACAATGGGACAGAGTTCAAGAATTCTTCTTTTTCTACCTTCTGCACTGATAGGGGAATTGAGCATCAGTTTTCTTCTCCTAGAGTTCCTCGGCAGAATGGTGTTGTAGAAAGGAAGAACAGAACCCTTGTAGAGATGGCTCGGACCATGCTAGATGAGCATTCTACTCCTAGGAGATTTTGGGCTGAGACGATCTCTACTGCTTGTTATATCTCCAATAGGGTTTTCTTGAGATCTGTGGTTGGAAAGACTTCTAATGAGCTTAGATTTGGTCATTCTCCCAAAGTCTCTCATTTCAAGATTTTTGGTTGCAAGTGTTTCATTCTTAAACATGGCAATCTTGATAAATTTGAGTCTAGATGTTTTGATGGCATATTTCTTGGATATCCTGCTCATTCTCGTAGCTATCGTGTTTTTAATGTTGATACTAACAAAATTGTTGAGACTTGCGAAGTCACTTTTGATGAGGCTAGTCCTGGTACTAGACCCGATGCTCCAGTACAGGTTCACGAAATTCAAGGAAGCATTTTAAATGATGACTCGAGGATGAAGAACCAAACCATCCTCCAGCTACCTCTGAGAGGGGTGGAGTGCCTGCTACTACTACATCAGCTTCAGCTGAGTAGCCTCCTCCTATCCCCACCGACGATCTGAGTGGCTCTGTTCCTACCTCCACAACTCATGAGGTAGAGGCCATACGCACCAGAGCACCTCTTCGCATCTGGCGACAACATCCACTGAGTAGATGATTGGGGATCTTCAAGAGCGAGTCACTCGCTCGTGTTTATTCTCCCGATTCTCATGCACATTACGCTTTTGTCGTTTCTTTTGAACCCCGAGATATCACCCATGCTTTATCGATGCCTCTTGGGTCAATGCCATGCATGAAGAGCTTGAGAACTTTGAAAGAAACAAAGTCCGGACTTTAGTTGAGCGACCTTCGATTCTCATGTTATTGGAACAAAATGGGTTTTAAAAATAAGCAAAGTGAGGATGGATTGGTTGTTACGCAATAAGGCTAGACTTGTAGCTCAAGGTTATTCCTGTAGAGGGCTTAGACTTTGAAGAGACCTTTGCTTCAGAGCAGATTGGAGGCCATTCGCATTCTTTTAGCATTTGCAACATCCAAGGGTTTCAAGCTTTTTCAAATGGATGTTAAAAGTGCTTTTTGAATGGCTTCATAGAAGAAGAGGTCTTTGTCAAGCAACCTCCGGGTTTGAAAATCAAAATTCCCAAACCATGTTTTAAACTCTCTAAAGCCTGTATGGATTGAAACAAGCTCCTAGAGCTTGGTATGACAGGCTTAAGAGTTTCTTGCTTGAAAATGATTTCAAAATGGGAATGGTCGATAAAACCTTGTTTACTCTCAGGCATGGCAGTGATTTCTTGCTGGTTCATATTTATGTGGATTATATTATTTTGGTGGTTCTTCTCATGCTTTGGTGTCAGATTTTGATTCGATGAGCGGTGAGTTTGAAATGAGCATGATGGGAGAGTGACATTCTTCCTTGGCCTACAAATCAAGCAAGCGAAAGAAGGCACCTTCGTTCACGAGTAAGTATACAAAGGACCTTCTTGGCGCTTCAATATGGGAAGCGATAGGCCAATGTCTACTCCCATTGCTACAACTACCGTCTTTGGACCACGATGAGGATGGAGAGTCCGTGGACGGAAGAGTACCGCAGATATGATTGGCTCCCTCCTCTATCTTACAATACGAGGCCGACATACAATTCGCCGTATGTCCGTGCGCTCGCTTCGAGCTTCCTCGTGCTTCTCATCGTCAAGCGATGCGCGCATCTTGGTATCTTCAAGATACGCTTGACTTTGGACTCGGTATTCTTCTTCTTGGCTCTTTCAATTCGAGCATTTTCGATCTTTGATTTCACGGATGTAGAGTGGATAGGAAGAGTACTTGGCACTTGTCATTTCTTGGGCACATCTCTTGTTTCTTGGTCTTCTAGAAAAGGTCTTACATTGCCTGATCTGGTGAGGCCGAGTATGTAGCTGCCGCCAGTGGCTGCTCTCAGGTTCTCTGGATTTTATCTACGCTGCGGTACTATGGGTTATCTTTGGGAAGTGTTCCTCTTTTCTGTGACAACACTTCTGCAATTAATATTGCCAAAAACCCAGTGCAACATTCCAGGACTAAACACATTGATATTCGATTTCATTTTCTGAGAGACCATGTTGAGAAAGGTGATGTTGTGCTTCACTTTATAGAGTCTGAGCAACAGCTTGCAGATATTTTCACTAAAGCTCTTGATTCTTCTCGTTTTGCTGCTTTGCGGGGAGAGTTAGGGGTTATTAGTCCTTTTGGGCTGTTTTGAGAGGGAAGCTGCTCTTTGTGCATTCATTGTATCATAGTGCATGTTTATATTCATTTGTCTTGCATTGTATAATAAAATTAGTGGAGCTTTGATTATTATCCTTGTATGACTTGATTTCATCTTCTATACCTTGTCATATCAAGTGATAGTCTGCTAGACTTCTTTTATGGCTCTTCGTGTGTGGCTTAGCTTTTGCCTTGCTAGCTTTATATCTGTGAGCAAATTGAATCAAATCATGTCTTGTTGGATCTTGTGACTAGTTTTGCTCTAGTGATCCTCTAATGATTCTTGCCATGTCTTACAGGTTGAATTGAGTCTTGAACTTATTTTGAGATGAAAAATGGGCTTTTTATCTTATTAAGTTAAGCAAATGAAAAATGAGATTTTCTGTGCAAAAAAACTGATCTCACCAATCCTTTCTCATGAGACGGCTTGCCATTGCACTAGGCATGAACTCAGGGGGAGTTTTGGATGACCTAGATCATTCTTTTAAGCTTTTCGCTTGAGATGGTCGCGGCAAGGCTTGAGATCTAGCACAGTAAAAAAAAGGGGGAGAAAAAGAAAAATTGCCCAAAAAGGGCTAAGTGCTTGAGCTTTGCTTCAAAAGAATTCTCTTAATGCTCAAAATGCCTCAATTCTTGTTTTGAGTCTCTTTTTACTTATAGACATGGCTTGACTCATTTTTGGTTGCTTTGAGTGAATCTATGTTATTGTGCAACCCTTCATGATTTTAATTCTGTTAGTCTCAGATTGCTGCTATCCTGGTTTTAGCTTTGCAGTACATATTTTGCCATAATTGAATATAGCGTCTACTCTTTATATGGCTTGGTATAATACTTGTACTGTCTTCATGTATAATAGTCATGGCTCCTTTTTACTGAGTTAAGTCTTATGGTTCTATTGCCTTTTCCTGATTTCATTTGCATTTGAAGAAGACTCACAGTGATCAAAGGTCAAATAGAAAAATTGTCTTTCATTTGGACCTAAGTGAGATTTTTGGCTACTTTCTGGAAATTGAATCCTTTGGTGCTTTCATTGCCTTATCTCACTTGCTTATACTATTCTGAAGCCAGCTTGGTCGGTTCCTAGGCTTTTTCTTGCTTATGGACCAAGTTGTGTCTTTATCTAAAACAATGAAGTTTTTACTTTTCATTTGAAAACCATATTTTCTTGAAAATTGCCAATGTGTTCATCAAGGGAGATTGTGGATATCGTGAGGATATGTGCACGATCTCGGGATGATGAGTCAATTGGCAATGGCGTTGTTGGTTTGCAAAATCTCGCGTTTGGGTTTGCTCGGTGTCGGACCACGGTGAGGTCGGATCGGTTGTGTCGAGCGGTCGAACGCGCCGTGGAGGAGTCCGACCGGCCATGGTGGCGGTCCGACCGCCAAAATGAATTTAGGTTTTTGGAGCTGAGCCAAAAATAGGTTGTGTAGGCAAGTGAGGGGAGTCTCCTGGATGTGGTCCCATCATTTTTGGAGCTCCCAGTCAAAAGTTCTATTCGGTTGAAAATTCCAGAAGGTTTCGGATTTTCACGCTTGATTTTTGGCTAAGTCTTTTTGACCGGTCTGACCGCCGTTGTGGGAGCGGTCCGACCAACTGAATCGGTCGGACCGGCCTTGTGGGGCGGTCAGACCGGCAGTAACTTGGAGGTTAGCCAAGTTTGCATTGAGTTGATTTGATTGTGTTTATTGTTTGAACTTCAATGCTTTATTGTTGTATATTGAGTTGCGGAGCTAACGTGGGTCAAGTTGTGAAGAACTTGTTCCCGGAAACGGTTTGTTTATCTATTGCTGTGCAGGAGGCTTGCAGGTCAACGACGTCAACGGTGAGTGGATCGGGACTACGCTTGGAGAGCTGAGGTCCAGAACGATCATGGATACCGGGTGAGGTCGTGTGACACAATCATGGTGCAGAATGGGCAAGATGGATCGAACGGGTGGTTCGTTACAGCTGGTTGGATCAGGCGGTGCGGATATCGGTGCGAGTCTCTGGGAGGTTCCGATGGGATTCGGACAAGAGAGGCATGGCGACGCGATGAGAACCGCTGATCAACCTACACGTGGTGAAGCAGGCGATTGCTTCAATAGTTATGTGTGTGTGGGTCCCATGTGTAAGTGACCCCAAAAGTGAAACCCTAGCTCTCTAGTATAAATAGAAAGGGGGGAGATGGAAAACCCCCTTAAGCATTCATTTAGCCCCTTCTTCCTTTTTCTAGGGTTTGGAGGAGAGGAGAGAAGAGGAGAGGAGAACTAGGGTTTGGAGTGTGCTACTTGTTGAGCTCTTGCCCTCCTTGTTGGAGAGGCTTTGTAAGCATCTAGTGTGATCAAACAATCTTGTGATGCTTAATTGAAAGATCATTTGCTCCCTTTGTGTTCTTCTCCCTTTTTGGATGAATTTGGTGCTTCCTTGATTCAAAGGTTTTTGCTTGGTCCCTTGGACTAATTTATCTTGCTTTGTTGTGTGGGGATACTCCTAGAGTCATCTAGATCATCAACCTCCATGAGCAAGTCTTGAATCAAGAGTTTCATATTTCTAGGGTTTGTGCACTTCTTGGTTAAATCCTCGAGAGATCGTTTACTGAGTGGATCTGAAGGATCGTCGCTAGAAATAGGTCTCTAATATCATTAGGGAGGTGTGCTCGAAATTTGGTCAAGTTTCATTGGTTGAATCAAAAGTTGGATCAAATTTCGTTTTGGATTTGGGGTTCTTTTTGATCTTGGGTGAACCGTCGATCCGGTGTTTGAGCAATGCGGTCCGACCGCCAGATATTCGACCATTGTTCTGTAAGGGTCGAACCAGTCCCACCGGTCCGATCGCCCGATTAGTTGCTTGGTCGGACATTGGTTGACCGTCGGTCCGACCGCCCGTGGTAGCCGGTCACTCAGACCGCCTGTGCCCAGATTTGCCCGTTGAGTTTAAGTCTCCACTTTTGTGTCGTGTGGTTGTCGGGGGTTATCGAATTCAGCACAAGGCTTCCACTGTGTGCTTACCGATCTTCTTAGCTTTCATAGCTAAAGGAGTAAAGTTCGTGTTGAATTTGATTTAGGAGAGAAAGTTGTGAAAGCGCCTATTCACCCCCTAGTCGCCTTTCGGTCCTCTGATTCGGTCTCTAAATATTTCGTCTTGGCGGACAAGCAAGCGCCAGATCTCGTCGCTCTCCTGGACAGTCGTACAAAAACTGCCATAAGTTCTAATCCGTGACTCCAAATCGTGTGATCTCAGTGCCTAAAGAAAGCTAAAACCGAGGGCTACAACTTTCTAAGAGGTGGTCAGATCAGAAAACTTATGCATTTTACCCAAAACTGACGAGCAACAACGCTGAACAAAACTGATCTGCTACCTCCTCTTGGCCAGCCCTCCAACGGTGGTCTCCTCGCCTTTCTTCCAATGGACTGCAGCAAGGAGCTTCATCGGGGAAGATGGGGGTGCTGCCGGGGACGTGGAGGCATAGGGGAGGCGTAAGAGGAGGTGGGGGTGGCGGCTCAAGAGGTAGGGGCGGCTCCAAGGGGAAAAGGGGGAGAGAAGGGGTGGGACTAGGGTTTTGGGGGTGGAATCCCCCCTTTGGCCGACCACAAGGTGGATCCCTCCTGGCCCGCGGCCCGCGGCTCAGGTTGTCGAAAATATGCAAAACCCCCCTTTTTTCAGGGATTTTTCTCTTCTTTTATTGTTCTTTCTTCTCCCGACTAGCTGTCTAATTGCCCGATTAAATTCTGGGGTATTACATTCTACCCCCCTTAACAGGATTCAACCCCGAATCTAAGCTCCAATCTATACAAAATGAATCTTGCGTTTGGGAACTTGATGTCAGAAACACGTACCCGATGCCAACAACCCTGGTTAAAGCTCACGAATGCGATTTCCGAAGTCTCAAGTTTCGACACACTTCGACCTTCACGCACACCAACGACTTCGTCTCAACCTTTGCAGGTTCTCTCAACACACAAGACACGAATGTAAGGTCTTACTAGTTGACCAAAGGCCCTATCGAAAACTAAAGCTTTGGGCTTCTCAAGTACTCACTCAGCGCTAGACATACAAGACGTTATGTACTCCGCGCATGGCCTCGAGACAGTCTTGGCTATGCACCAACCTCCAAAATCAAATCCATGTACCTTGGGCCGACCTTCCCTTCGGTACCAAACCAGAAGTCCTACACACGGCACACGGGACTCTTGTTCCAACTCTCAATCGAGCGCTTCACCGAAACAAGGAATACCTCCTTTAACGAGGAACATATAACAAAACTCTCTTTGAACAATCTCTACTATAAAAAGAGTCAACTGAAAGCAAAGGATTCTCATCGCAACCACGCCATGCCAACTCCCCAACAAAAAGGTCAAATCCAAAATCAAAAATTCATCACAAAAACTATTCCACTTTCTAATTAGGCAGTTTGCAAATGAACACCACGAAAGCTAATGGAGAAATCACTCGAATACTCAAATCAATCTTTTCCTTTATTCCTTATGAACCGGAAAGAACGACACATACCAACATAAAGCCAAATCAGATTGCAACTGACACTCGTCATAACACGCAGCTCGAACAAGAGTTAAGAGATCATTCTATTATCCAAGAAAACACTATTCTTCCTCAATCCCTATTTTAGGAATAATCCTTCATTTAAATTCTAGGATTCCCAATTATCACCCTACTCCTTTCTCTTATCCAACAACCTCAAAGCGTTGCTTAACCCGAAAGTAACACCCACACTCATGTAGAGAGACTCTACTAATCCACAAATACATGCTCTAGCCAACTCCTCTACCAAACGAATCACTTTGATAAATAATTTCCAACGTACCTCAACATAGAATTCTCCCACGATCATATCTTCTCAATACTTTAAGAATAATCAATTTAAAATTCGCATCACACACACTCATTTACTACACCCAAAGAATGCTACCAGTGATCATTGCACTATTCAAAATCCACTTTGTTTCACTATTCTTGCACAACCTCATTAGCCTCCAAGGTCCTAGCATAGAACACCAAGCCAAAATTTTCAATCTCCAAGGCTCATGTAAATGTATTTCGATGCAACTGATACGAAAACTCTCGAATCCGATGACTAAAATTCTCACAATCTAAACATATTCATCCATTAACAACCACCTGAAAACATATTCTCAACCAAATTATCTTTAGAGAGATTCTAACTCCTAGAGGGTTACTCACTGAAGCCAAGTCGTACCGGGTAATAATTCAACAATCCATACTATCCCATCAACTGACATTACAATCAGATTACTTCGCTAATCCTGCTCTCATTAAATTATACCTTCATATTTTCAACGGCCATCCATCCTCCTATTCAGAACAACCAAGGCAAGGCAATCACCCCCTTTGATCATATTGATTCTACTATTTCAATTATTGTACTTCTTTTTGAAAAATCTATTATGCATGCGTGTATGTTGATGCAATATTGCTATGTTTGGGATATCGGTAGTTGTAATCCTAATTGATGCATGAATTTTCTTGAAATATTATTTCCCTTATTGTTGTAGCCATTAGGATATGGTTTAGGATATAGATAATGTCAAATTGAAAGTTTTCAGTGTGAACATCGCACAAATGCCTACTAGAGCGATAGTCTTTTCTAAAACTTGAAAAAGGATGGTATGATATAGATGAGTTTGCGAAATTTTGAAAAGAATGTCGAGGGGGTTGTACCTCTGTTATTTTGCATAAAAATAAAAAAGCAAAACCTATTTTCGAACACAGACGAGTTATATTATATTATGAGTTGCGTGAAAGGTGTATCTCACAAGTAGATAGGGAGAGATTCTTGACCGAATGAGTTAAGGACCGAACGTCGATATATCCGACCTAAGCGTCAGCGTACAATCACATGTGTTGGTATGGGATGGTATTAGCTAATTAAGTCATTTGAAAATCCTTGCACGTTGTTAGGCCGTAGTAGTGTGAACATGACCGGTGTAAGCATGTCCAAAAGGCGTTGGGCACAAAGCTTGACGACACAACGGCGAATGCCTCACTAAGACAGGGGTGTATCCGGATGAAGTGAGGATGTCCATTCCCTGGGCTGGTGCAAAGGTAGGACTAGATGATGTAAAGGCTTTGACACGTGCTCTAGACTGCTTACCAAAAGTAGTGGACGGTGATATCGATGGATGACAAATAGACTAGAGAATTTATGTGCTGTGGGTAAAGCTGTACCCCTCTGCAGAGTGTAAATCCATTTAAATAGTCGTGCTCGCGGTGATAAGCGTGCTAAGTGTAGTATTGCGGGGTATAGTCTTGATTTTCATTAAAAAAATAGTTTCATTGAAAAACATGGGAAATGTTTCGTTGGTTTATATTTGAGTTAAGTGCTATGTTTATGGTTGAAAATAAAATGTTCCTCGCAGTCAAGGAGTGTTGCGAGTTGTTGTTATTTATTCAGTCACCCACTTACTGTCCTTTATCTATTTAACTACTCATTAAACATCCGTTGAAAAATACTACGTATTGTTATTGCAAATAAAATTTGCTTAATGCTGAAAACAACTTGTAGTATATAGCCTCATCTCTTGTTAGCCTTGCATTTATATAAATTTTACGATACACAACAAGTCTTGTTGATTACACAATGTACTTAATCTTACTTAAATTATTGTTCAAAGTATGAGGATAAGCCTACGCTAGACGACGTTTTCTTCGCAGCCAGAACTGGTGGGTTCTGTGACCGATCTATCTACGATTTGTCTCTTGTCGGTTGCCTATCAATGTTGCGATTGTGTGTACTAGTCACTGATCATAGGACTAGTACGATACACACATAATAGCTTCGGGTATTCAAAGCCCGGGATCCGACATCAGCGAAGGGCTGGCGACAAGCACTGGATCGGCCTCGCCCCAATGAAATCCTGGCCTATCGGCGTCGAGTCAGCAGGCTACATGCCTTCTCCTCCTCATCTGCGCTGGTATGCTTGCCGGGAACCGCGATTAATTCCTTCTCGCCTGGTAGGTTGTTTTGGACGTTATATAAATTTGTTTCAGTACCTTTATAATTTGTTGCAGTGATTGTGTGATTTGTTGCACCTAAGCATGTTTTTGTTGCAATAAAATATTGTGGTTGTTGCTTCCTTTGTATTGTGGGTTGTTGTAGCCGAGTGGATTTTTGTTGCATGCTTTGTAATCATTTGTGTACCTATGATTTTTTTTGCTGCGTCATGGGGCTCTAGATTTAGATGAAATAGTAGCAATAACAAGCGACAGAGGTGTGTGCAAATGGATGATTTGGTTGTGAGTTCTCGATTCTTCGGGTTGGGGTGGACATCAAGGGGGAGGTGGTATTCGTGTGGGCGAGGTTGAAAACGCTTCCATGGGTGTGTACATGTTGAAGAACATGAGGTGGAAATCCGACGGATGAAATCAGGTCGCATGATGATCTAACAGATACCCTGAGCGTCTGATCCTAGCGCCCGGATAGGATGGCGACTAACAATTAGTGCTACGATATATATGGATTATGTGGCGTACCATTTGATTCGTGTATCAGAGCACTTTCTTATGATTATGGTTTCGTGGCTACGAACAACATACCGTACAAGAAATTAACAGTTCAAAGTTCAATTTTAGAGTCCGCACGAGTTAAACGGATGGGAGTACTAAACCCTTTCAAATAACTTAGCAGTGAGCTTGTGAGCGGCGGGGGGACAGGGCGATCTCCATTCCTGATTCCGTGAGCTGAAACTGGACATGCACATGGGTTGACCAGGTCCACGTAATTTTTTTTTTTAATGCTGCGTCACGATGGCAGTACGAAACAATGGAATAAAGTCAGGAGATCGTCAGGAAACTTCGTACCCGTCTCCTTATCGGTATCTCCAGTCTTTTAATTTGCCGGTTCAGATTCTCTGTATTATTTAGGATTCAGGAACATCTCTCAAACGAGATTATATACTACATTGTTGTTGTTGTTGTTACGGTACAAATCGGTCTCCACTGTAAAAGTGGGTAATATTGCTACTGTGAAATCCAGTACACACTGTGCCAGACTTAGATTGTTGTGCGCACGGTGTGTCTGTGGTACTGCAGATAATCCGGATTGCAGTGGCCGCAGATCCAAGCTTCAGATGCACACTGTAACCAGCTTAGCTAGCTAGTAGGTCCCCATTTTAAATTTTGGATCATTTTATCATTGTCAATTGAATTTTCCATCGTGTAGTAGGTTGGTACCCGTTAATTTTTGTAGGACCTTGCTTGTCCTCTGCCGTGAATGCATCGAGTGTGTTCCGATGAGCCGTTCGATTAGAAATCAAATGCATCCGTCGGAGCCGGGACGGGGTTGAGTAGCATAATGCTCCTGGAAGAAATGTTAGGTGTGCACGGCTCGCTTGGGTACATTCATCTCCAGCATTGATTTCCAATCAGGAATGCCACAAATCATAATTTGGCAATAGTGTGTGTGTGTGTGTGTGTGTGTGTGTATATATATATATATCTCACGGCTCCCAAATAAATCACTAAAAATATCCCAAGGAGAAATATGGAAATCCTTTTTTTTCTTCTTAAATTTACTTTTCAATCATATTCTTTAAACTACATTTCCAGCATTTCTTATCCATGTGGAGGTAATGAAATGAACTACAGCAATACTTACTTTCACCCACTTGAATTGCACGTGCTAGACCATAGCTAACTAGCTATGCAATGCCACACTGACAGTACACCAGAAGTTCAGAAACGAGATCAGAAAAGATCATCAGAAGATTCAGAACCCCTCATGCTAACTACGCTTTAGTTTGTTCCATGAATTAAGCTTAATTTGTAGAATACCTAATTAATTAATCTCTATGGTTTCGGATGGACCATTTAATTTCACGCCTCTAAAAACCAAAGGACGTGATGAGCTTAGTAGTTCCACACAGACGGGTCCCAGAGCAACCCCTGGGCCCACTCGTCATTGTCTGCAGCGCATCCTTCCCAGACAGGTGGGGCCATGAGCATGGCCTCGGCCAGCTCGGCGGCCTCGGCCCACATGATGGGCGATTCGGCCGCCAGCTCATCGGCGCCAAGCAGGACGTCCCACGCCGCGTCACCCAGCCGGTCCGCGCCGGCGACGCTGCCGCAGCCGCCGGGCTGCATGACGAGGTCGGGCCTAAACCGGACCTGTGCCGCGGCCTCGAGCGCCGCGGCGCGGACGTCGTCGGGCTCGGCCGTGGCGGGGCGGCGGAAGCGGTGGACGAGGCCAGGGAAGTTGAGCCTGGCCTCGCGGCCCCGCAGCCGGAGCGCGGCCACGTCGTGAGCCACCGCGGCTATCTCCGGCGACTCGAAGCTGCCCAGCCAGATGCGCGTCTTCTTGCCGGGCTCCCTGATCTCCGACACCCACTTGCCCCACTTCCTCTTCCTCACCCCACGGTACTGCCCGGCCACCTCGCCCGCCGCCGCAACGCCGCCGGCATTGTCCAGCACCACCTCCATTACTTGCTGCAATGTCGAAGCTAGCTACCAAACCTTGTGCTGTGCCTGTGTTATATCAAGAAGTGGTCTCTTTTGCTTGTGCAAATGTTTTGCAATGCTGCAGTGTGAGTGTGTATGACTTGGTGATGGGATTTGGATTTGGATTTGGATTTGTTTGGGAAGTGTAGATGTGTGTATATATATATAGAGAGAGAGAGAGTGAGGTGTGCAGGAGTCAAGAGGAGAGAGAAGGAGAGGTGTGTTGGATGCATGGATGCATGCATGGGTGGAGGACAAGGGAGGTGATGTTTGAGCTGGGTGGAGACAGCTGGAGGCTAATACGTGTCCTTTTCCCATTTCCCCTAAGTTCATATGTATATAAAAATACATATAAAAAATTGAGAGAGAGAGAGAGATTGTGCTGATGCATTATCCACCGGCAGGAGGATACAAGAGATGTTGGTTTGCTTTTGTGTGGGTGGTGGGAGGCTTCCTTGAAAGTGCAAACGTTCTGGAGGTTAGTTCAGATGTAATGTTTTCATTTTCATTTTTGCACTGGAGTTCTATTTTTATGCATGCATGCTTCAATGGAAGTTGGTGCTTGTAACTCTTTAAACTAAAGAACCTAGTTGTCCAATTTATATTTCATTTGCATTTGAATTATACCAAATTGGGAAATTTGAGGACTTGCCACCCCAAAGAGGTGCACACTTTAGGATGTGCTACCACATTATCTTACTGGCATATTGCCCTATGACTAGGGATGGCAATTGTACCCGATTACCCGTGTGCCCGCAGGCGAATACCCTAATGGAGGCGAGTATGGGCGTCTTGCTTTGCCAACGGGCATGAAAACGGGCACAATTACTTACCCATCAGGTAAACGGGTGTGGGTATGGGTAAGCTCCACTCGTACCCGCTTCGCCCGATTACCCGTAACCTACCCGCATGTGTAAGAAAATATGCAAGTTTGTATTTTTATTTTTATTTGTTGAACTTGATTAGTTGTCTTGTCGAACATGATATGCGAATTGTGATGAACTTTATTAGTTGTTGAATGTGTGATGCACCATTAATGTGTGAATTATGATGAACTTGATGTATGCATTGCTCGCGGGTAATGAGCATGTCCGCGGGCAATGGGTACCCACGGGCGGCGATGCATTATTCGCTAGTAAATGGGCATGCTCGCGGGTAATGAGCATGTCCGCGGGCGATGGGTACCCACAGGCGGCGATGCCTTATTCGCTAGTAAATGGGCATGCCCGCGAGCAACGGGCATGGGCGAGGTTTTTCGCCCATCGTCCTTCGCGGGTATGCCCGTGGGTGGAATTCGGGGTCGCGGGCATTGGTGTGGGCGAGCACTACCGGTACCCGCCGCGCCCGATTGCCATCCCTACCTAGGACCCACAGTTAGAGACTCAACGAGTTGCAAATTCTGAAATAATCTTTAGGGTGGCGAATAATTAATTACCCATGTAGCCCTTTAACTAACTCCTCATTTGCTTTCAGGGGTTGTTTAACAATTTCATATTATAAAAATGGATTATGAAATAACCCGAATTTCTGGAATTTTTGAAGTTTTTAAATTTTTTGACTTGAATTTGAATTTCCTTCGCAATTCAAAAACTCCTAAACCAATTTCGCTTTCCTCTTTGAGCCCTTCTGTTTTCCTTTATCGGAAGTGACTTTCCCCAAAGTCGCCACCACCCTATTCGTGTCTGCCCATCGTCGCGCCAGAGGCTGTCGTCCACAACCGCCTTCCGCCGCTCCGCTCTGCACCAAGGTCGTGCGAGTCATTGCCACCTCCCGCACTACCTCTAAAGGGAAACAGGTAGGCTACGTAAACCAGGATACCAATGCAAGCAAAAGATCATATATCGTTACCACCAGATGCGCAATGCAGCGGAAGATGAGTTGGAGCAGCCTGATCCAACGTAGAGAGCGTCGATGAAGCGGTCGAAGTCGATCGTCCAGCGTAGTCGACCGTCCTCGGTGGCGATCGTGTCCTCCAACAACCAATCGAGTTCCTCGCCAAGGTCGTGGATCGTCCTCAACCGCAATAGTAACCGCAATAGCGCCTCTACGGTATCCACACGTCCAGAGAAGGAACATCGTGTGCCAGTCTCAATCAAGTGTTGGATAACTTAAGGTGGTCAAACTCTTCGACCACTAGTGGCATGGTCATGCACTTTCTTTATCCGACTACATCGAGGGGCCTAGAGATATCTCTCTTGTTATGTTAGAAGGGGCAAATCCCATATCCGACCAGTCACATTCCTCTGCATGTTTCATAGTATACCTGAAATCTACCTTTATAATTACCCAGTTACGGAGTAGCATTTGGTAACCCCAAAGTGTACTCTTACACATGTAGAAAACCATACTGATCTCAAGTCTGAGGATTATACATCATCATTGCTTAAGACCAACTGATGACACATGAAATCATAACAATCTCAGCACTGTCTCAAGGTAGGTCAATCCAACACCATGTTCTCCAACATGTGTTCACATTATTGATTTGATATCCCTATATCCATGACCGGTGAAACATGGTCATCAATCAATACATGTGTCGGTCAATAGAGTCACTAGTGTTCCGACCAGTGACATTCAATCAGGGATACATTTAGAACAACATCATATAAGTCAAAGAGTTTCACCACCAAGTCACATACTTGTTAGTCTTTTATCAAGATGATTCATTCAAGGAACAGAATAATATTTATTCAATAGCTCATAAACATAGACGTGATACAATCATCTCTATGATTGCCTCTAGGGCATATCACCAACAACCTCGCCTCGCCATCAATGCGGGCGATAGCCCCAATCCGTCGGGTGCCACCATCGCATCGCGCTGCGCCTGCTTGGCCTCCCATTGCGTCTGCTCGCCGCATCGCGCTCGCCGCACTTGACCGTGCCAGCACACGCTCTCGTGCTAGCTAGACAAGCACGCCAATGCGACACCACTATACCATTACAATACCACCATCTTGCCCTCACCCGGCACCGTTTATGCTCTGCCAACCACCTCGCCGCCACACGCCGTGCCCACCACACCCGGCTACTATTGCCACTGCCTCATTCTGGCTATAAAGCCAGCTAATTCCAAGCAATAGACTTCATCACTACTCACTCACCATTCCCGAGACATCTCTTCTCCCACAACTCTGGCTAATTGCAAGAAATTCTGCCGCCTTCATCTTCTTCCCCGACGAGCCCGAAGGTAAATTCGCCGCCACCGACCTTCCCTTTCCCTCCCAACCTCGTCATCACCACCGCCTCACCACCCTGAATATTTCCCCCAACCTTCCGCCCCTATCCCCATCGCCAGCTTGCTGGTATTGAGCTCCACGGTCGTGCCTTACACGGCCACCATCGATAAGCCACCACAAAGCCTCCCCCCATTCCATATTCACCACCCCTGAAACCTCCTTTACCTACTGATGCTCATGCACGGGCCAATTTGGCTGGAGCACCATCGAACCACCGCCGCCATCGTCCCCTGCTCTGGCCGTGCGCCACCCCCGCAGCCACCCCCTCCCCAAACCACCATGGCCCAAGCAAAGCCCCAAAATGGGTTGCTCATGCCAATGTGGAGGTCGTCGCACCACCCGGTGCTGCCAGAATCACTATCGGCTTCCCCTCCCCTGGCTTGGAAGCACGTCCCAGCTCCTGCCTTACGGCTCAAGCCACACCTATGCTGGGCCTTTAAGGCCTGGCCAGTGGGCTTGTAGCCTACCTAGGTATTGGGCTTAGCGCGGCACTGTCTAACCCAACACTATTCATTAAGACATGTTACTATTCATGAACCCTAATGCACTATGAACAGTATAAAAGTGACACTATGCATTAGGTCCCGACTTCGACGACCAAGCTCTAGAGAGCGCCAGACAAGATGAATTAATAGAAAACTTTGAGCAAGGAGTCAAGTCAGATTCCTTTGATCATTTTGAGCCTATATTTTATGTACTTTTATTATTACTTTCATTACCATATTTATGCTAATTACTTTAATATTCAAATAATACTTGTGAATGTCATGTTAATTAGATATATCCTATCACCCCATATACAAGGCCTCCTATTCTTTGTAGGTCATATTCACCTTGACAAGTTTAGGTCACACAAAATGATAGCTAAATACTTAGCATTGTCGCACAATGTGTTTTTAAATTCTGAAAATAGTATTGGCTAACCACCAATGGTTTTGGTGGGGAGTTGATGGTTGAGACCAAGAGTTGGATGTAACATTCCAAATTTCTATTTTGGGGGAGATATAGTGAAAATAAATGAGAAAGTAATTTTTGGGTATTATTCCTTAATGAAAACTCATTTATGCATGATTGAACTCTTAGTATAAAATAAATAATAAACTTTCATACAAACATGAACTTGTAAGAATTTTGAGGAAATTAGAATTAAAAAATAGGCGAGAGAATAATTTTAGGCATATTTACTTAGGGAGAAATTTATTGAGCACCCTTTGGGAATATTCATCTAAAGTAATAATGCATTTCATGAAAAACATAAATTTGCAAGAATTTATGAGAAATCCATAAATGAGATAAAGTACTGTAAAATTTACATAAGAAACTATATTAAGTCAGGATCCTTCATAAAAATTCTCATAAAATTCAGACCTAGTTTACTCAGTACAAAAATTCAGCAAATCCCTCATCCACTTAAACCCAAAATCCTGATTTATTTTCTCTCTCCTCTCACTGACGTGCGGGACCCACACATCAAGAACTTTCTTCCACCTAGCTCTTCCCCTCGCTGGCTTGCGCTCACGCAGACTCCACCCGTACACCCATGGGTTTCGCCATCCACCCATCGTTTCGACCTCCAACCACACCCATTACCTCCGCCAGCTCCACCTACCTCACATCCACCCCATTGATAACCGTTTTCCCCACCCATACGGAGAGAAAGCCACGAGAAACTGAGCTGGCCACCTCTCACGCAGACTCCACCCGTACACCCATGGGTTTCGCCATCCACCCATCGTTTCGACCTCCAACCACACCCATTACCTCCGCCAGCTCCACCTACCTCACATCCACCCCATTGATAACCGTTTTCCCCACCCATACAGAGAGAAAGCCACGAGAAACTGAGCTGGCCACCTTGATCTCTTCATCATTCTTTTCCCCTGCTCAATACTTGAAGCTCTCCCGAGCGTGTCAAAACACTTCAGTTACCTTGCCATTTTCGTTCCTCCCCTCCTCGGTAAGTTTCATCCACTCACTCTCCTAAAACACTCTGTGGTCCCAAGCGCCGGCGCATGCACTCCATCAAAGCAAAACCGTGTCCCAGTGCCCTAAACCCTCGACGTGCATGTCATCTTGTGCCATTTTCCTAACTTAATCATCCCCTTACTTCTTTGCTCTTCAATTGTAGTGTAGCACTGCAATTAGATCTTCTTCCTCATCTCCAGCGCTGAGGTTGACGCAGAAGATCTCCAATCTTGGTGAGACCCCGTCGACTTCATGCCTGGTTTGAGCATCGCCTCACCTCACTTTACCTTCTCGCACCACTCATTTCAGCCATCCTCGCCCACACAGAGCTGCCACCGTGAGTCTCCCTGTCTCCGCCGCCACCGTCAATGAAAATGTCTCTCCGGTGAGACCTTAACATCACCGAGGCAGTTTCTCCATCTATGAACCCTCCAGAGGATATGCATGCACTTTATTTCAGTTGATTTCCATCAGGGCGATCCGTCGTCATCAAGCTTGTCTCCGCTGCCACTAATCATCGCTATCAAGCCGTCTCAGCCCCTCTCCAACCTTGCTCTTAGCTTCCTCGTGATCATGGTGAGCTACTGGAGCTTAAGTATCAATTAATTTGAGTAATGTATAATATTTGTGTTGAATTCATCAGTGAGGCCTATGGCGCCACCACAGGAAGTCATCGCTAGCTCGCCTCAGGCAACCCTAAGGCCCAGAGCCACACCCAAAACCTTTGCAACAGCACCCCAAGCCGATTTGAGCCCCAAAGCCACCTTGGATACGCTCCTAGCCCAAAGGCCATGTCTCACCCGAGAGTCCCCACCACCACTCACCGTTAGCCGACTCCGTCCATATCTCCAGCCACTTTCACTTCCCCTTGCATCGCCTTGGTTACCTCTACCCATTTTCGAACTTCCCTGAGCCTTTCCAAGCGAGCTTATCTTCCTCGCGGCTACGCGCGCGCTCACTGCTCATCTCTCTCTCTCTCTCTCTCTGCCAGTGGGACCCATGAGTTTAAGGGTTGATTAATCCTTAATGACAGTGGTTAAAGTTAAGGAGTGAATGACAGGTGAGACCAGCTGGATAGTTAATCGAAAATCTAATGCTAAATGTTTTTAGTAAATAAGTCTATAACATGTGGGATCCCTCTGTTTTTATAAAATAAAGTCAATAAATCAAAGGAATGAGTGACTCAAAAGTTGGCCCCACATGTAAGATTTATGAAAATCCAAAAAAAGAGAAAGCACCTTTAGTTATAAGAAAATACGCTTCTCGGTTGGAAAGCGTAAACCTTAGTAAACCTCAGAGGATAATACATTTTCTCTACAAAAAAGCATAAACCTCAATAGAACGTAAAGAAGAGTACACTTTCTCTACTGGAAAGCGTAAGATTCAGAAATACGTCATCGACGTCACCTTTTCTTTTTCAAGATTTTTCAAACCGAACCAAATTGAAACCCTAATAACTTTTGCATAAAAATTCCAAATGAGATGATGTTTTTTTTTCTAAATTCATCTAAAATTGTGCTCTACTAGAATATACAAAAATATTTGTATTTGGTTACTGTTGAAATTATTTTTCCTTATTTAATTTGTTTTCTGCTCTTTTGATTAGACGTTGATTGTTCGAACGATATTTTCGATGACCATCTATCCTCCTATTCAGAACAACCAGAGCAAGGCAAGCAAATATTTTAATCATGTTGATCCTACTATTTTAATTATTGTACTTCTTTTTGCAAAATGTATTATGCATGCGTCTATGTTTGGTGTATGTAAAATGTGCTATGTTTGGGTTAACGATAGTTGTAATCCTAATTGATGCATGAATTTCCTTGAAATATTGATTCCCTTACTGTTATAGCCATCAGGATATGGATTAGGTAATATATAATGTCAATTTGGGAGTTTTAAGTGTGGACTTCGCACAAATGGCGATCAGAGCGATAGTCTTTTCTAAAACTTGTAAATGGATGACACGGTGAACATGAATTTGGAAGTTTTAAAAAGAAAGTCCAGAGAGGTGTAACTTTGCTATTTTTTATAAAAATATAATGAAAAATCTGGCTTTCGACACGGGCGAGTTATATTATATTATGAGAAATGTAAGAAAGGAGTCTTGCAAGTATATATAGGGAGATTCTCGCCCGGGTAGTTAAGGACCTAACGTCGGTATATCCGACCTAAGCGTAAGCGTGCAACCACATGTGCTGATATGGAATGATATTAGCTAATTAAGTCATCAAAAACTAGCCTTGCACGTTGGTAGGTGTCGGGACCCAAATATGCAAATCTGGACCCTCTGTGTATTCTGCACTAGTTCATGATCACGCTAGTGCACACAGTGTCAACATTGATGAAATATCAACTCCATACAATGAAATATTAAATAAACGAGTAATTTGAGTAACAAATAACTGTGGTGACCTTAAGGTCGAGTTTTACAATTATTAAGCCATGCAAGGCTGACAATAATGAAATAAACTGCAGTGGAAACAAAGTAAACTCCAGTGGGCTCCAATCAATTTACCACAGGCAACTGACTGGGATCAAGACCCAAACGATCAACCTTCGTAGAATTCCTCTTCAAAAACTGGTGACGACTCCTCCACTTCTGTTGATTTATTTAGCAAGAGTGAGTACACAACCGTACTCATAAGTCATACCACAGAATGCAATTATATATGATGGCTTATTCCAAAGGAATAGCTTCTGTGGTTATTTTGTAGAAATACAACATTTGCAATTTAATACAGATAATAGATTGAAACGTAATTGAAAACAAATAAGACGTACTGGTCTTGGAATAGGTCTAGGTACTGGTCTTGATCTTGAGGTGCTCCTTCTTCTCAAAAATTTCCCGAAGTATCGACGTCTACTAGCAAACGAGATAAAAGAAACAAAAACAAATAAATAATAGAGTAAAAAAAACTCCAAAAATCAAATAAAATTCACCATTAAATAGATCTTGATTTTATATGAATTTACAAATTTGAATGGGCTCAAACGAAGGTCGGATGCAAAAGTTATGGGCTTTGGAAGATTGGAAATCAAATAAAACCCTAATTTGGATTTTTAATGAATTTCCTGAATTATTTTTATAAAGGAAAATCGGATTATTGCGCAATGCTTGCGTCAGCCGAGAATTTTCGGAAAAAGAAATAGATTTAAAAGAAATATGACATGTGGGCCCCACATGTCAGCGATTGGGCTCACGGTGAACTAGGTTCACCGAGCCAAGTGAGATCTGGCGCAGTGGACTGGGCTATGTCCGCGCTGATGGCGCAGCCGCGTGGGCGACACGCCAAGATCGAGGATGTGGTCGCACGTGAGGCGCCACGGCGCGTAACGCCATGGCACTCCGGCGACCACGGATCCAGCAGACGACGGCGGCTCAGCGGCGGTGGAGGTGTACACTAGCATCAGCGTGACCTGGCGATCCTGGTGACGCGGTCACTTCCCATCGGAGTCGACCAGAATGGCGGCGGCGGCACGAGGAGCGGCGCGGTCGAAGGCGGCGACGGCGAGGTAGGGCTTCCTCAGGGCAATGAACGCGCGGATTGGGTTGCCCGCGACGCGGTGAACTCGGGGGTGGGCGCGGCGACAGTTGAAGCTCACGATGGCAGCGCAATCCGGCGAGGAAGCTCATGGCGGCGCTGAGGTTCGAGCTCCGATCCCGGCGAAACGGCGGCGCGCTAGGGTTGGCGGATTTGGGGAAAAGGCGGCGGGGGTGGAGGCGATCCTCGTGACGCGAGCGCAGCTTTAAATAGGGTCGAGTAACCCTAGAATTCGTGTTGAGGACGACGGCGGCGCGCGCGGGAGAATCAGAACAAAGTCCCGATCGGAGACGATGAACAGTGCTTCGGAGGGACCCACTCGTCAGCTGCGGTGGCTCGGGCGAAGGCGCGTGACAGAAGGGCGATGCTTCGGTGGTCCCAACTGACAGAGAGACAGAAGCAGTGCGGCGTGGGCGGGCGAGATCAAAGCGGGAGCCACGCGGCAACAATCCATCGGGGTAAGGCGGGCGAGCTCGCGGGCGTCCGATCGAGGGAGGGGGCACGCGTCAAGCATCCAAGGGACGAGGGCGCGGGCGAGCGAGGAGATGGGCTGGCGTGCGGGATTAGTGTTGGGCTTCGGCCCAATACTGTTCCGAAGATTTAAACTTTATTTTTCTTTTTAGAAAATCCAGAAAATACAAATAGCAAATAGAAAATAGCAGATGAACTTGGAAAAATTCCAGGAAATTCTAGAAAATATATCCATGCACATAGAATCCAAATAAAATAGTTTGATAATTGCTGATGTTGGGATTAACCTTAATAAAATATTTTGACATGAAAGTCTATATGAATTTTTTAAATTTAAATTCAAATAAAATGCAAATGGTGAGATTCTCAACTAGCAACTAATTAAAAGATTTTCAAAGACCAAAAAGTTGGGATGTTACAGTAGGCCACATTAGTGCCAACATGACCGGTGTAGGCATGTCCGAAGGGGGCTCCCTTCACTGAGATGTTGGGCACAAAGCTTGCTAACACAACTGCGGATGCCTCACTAAGATGGGTGTGTGCCCGAGTGAAGTGAGGGTGTTCATTCACTAGGCTAGTGCAAGGGTAGGACTAGATGATGTAAAGGATTCGACACGTACTATAGACTGCTTACCAAAGGAAGTGAGTGGTGGTATTGATGGATGCCAAATAAATTAGAGAATTCGCGTGTTGTGGGTAAAGTTGTACCCCTTTGTATAGTGTAAATCTATTTAAATAGTCGCGCTCGTAGTGATGAGCGTGCTAAGTGTAGTATTGCCGAGTATAGTCTTGGTTTTCATAAAAACAACTTTGTTGGAAAATAAGGGAAATGGTTGTGATTTACATTTGAATTGAACACCATGCTTACAACCGAGGAGTTACTTACTTGTGGTCATTTATCTATTTAAAAGCTCTTTAAACCTCCGTTGCAAAATACCACGTATTGGTATTGCAAATAAAACTTGCTTAATGTTGAAAACAACTTTTAGCATAGTACCTCATCCCTTGTTAGCCTTGCATTTATATAAACTTTGCGATACACTACAATTGTTCCTGAGTATGTATTGTACTCAATCTTGCTTAAATTATTGTTCACAGTATGAGTATGAGCCTACATCAGATGACTTATTCTTCACACCCGGAACCGGTGGGTTCGGTGACAGGCCTTGTTAGGACTTGTCTCTTGTCGGTTGCGTTTGGGTTTGGATGGGTATGCCGCTGGGAATTATCTTCTTTTATCACTTTTACTTCTGCTGCTACTTTTGTTACTTTATTGATACTTGTTTTTATTTGGGGGTCAGCCTGTGATGTAATAACTTTTATCCGCTTAAGTTATGTACTACCATTTATTTTATTTTGTATGCATGAATGTGTGGGTGTCAATATCAATGTTGTGATTGTGTGTACTAGCCACTGATTATGGGACTAGTACGGTAGCCTGGGGTCCGACAATGAACAACCCAATAGACTTGAGAAAAGTGAATAGAAGGTGATACCTGGAGGTGGACAACCACGAGTTGGTGTTGGTCCATCGCCTCACTGTAAGACAAGTAAGGACAAGAGCTTGTGCCAAGTAACAGACACAAAAATTGCTCAACCACGGGTTTGGTATATCCAACTTGGCTTAGTACACTGCTCTTTCAATTGAATATCTATAGGATGTCACATGCTCTTGTGTGATAGAGTAATCCCGGAATGGGGGTGAGTCGGGAGTGGTCCTGTTAGGACACTCGCTGAACTACACAACGGTAGGAACAGTCAGCGTCGGACCGCGTACTTCACCATTGGCTGGTGATTTCCCGATGGCTGTATTGTCCAAGGACCTACTGTGTAGAGGCTAGAAAGATTGAGTAGTGGAAATGCTATGTTATCTCAACTCGGTCGCACACTATCAGGTTGCGTGTATATAGCTTGACAATATGAGTTTGACGTTATATCTTATGGGTAAAGTTGGGCAACTTTGAGGAGTATAATCAATGGTATTCGGATATGCCGTGCTTCCGGTTAATGAAGCTGTGTTCATGGGTGATTCCAATATATGAGACATAAGTAGATATTTTGAGATGTTAAGACGGTAATTGCAATTGTTGAGTAAACCACTGATATTATATTAGTATGATTTTACTGTTTTAAAGATAAACTATTTTATCTCAAATGATGCATCCATATATACTTGATATGGTAAACCTTAAACAATCCATTGAACTCCTAGTATGTAGTTAATTAGCTTTTCCACGTTGCTTGCTAAGTATGGTTATGTACTAATACTTGTTAAATTAACTTCAGAAGAAAACTAGGAGAGCTCTAAGGATCTTGCTCAAGAAGGTTGTGGTGAACCTCTGAATGGCAGCGACTACTGATATTAGGTCTCAGCCGCGCGCCAAGCGTACCTATGATTTGAAAGTTCTTTTGTCTTGTAATATATTAACTTTGGGCTTGGATGCCCGTGTCAGTGTAAAAATTGGTTGTTAAGTTTTAACCTTGTGTAATAAAAAAATTGGCTTTTATTGTAATAGAAAGTTTGCTTGTGATGTTTCTTACTTGACAACTGCACATCTTAGACGGTTGTGAAAGGTTTAACGGTCCCAGAAATGAGGTCGTTACAGATTAAGAGGAGATATCTATTATAAAGATGAAGTTTCTTTTGCTTTCTCTAATTTCCTTATACGCAACACAAACCAATAATAATTAGAATATAAGTAGTTCTTAAAAGATTGTATAAAATCCATCTTATATATGCTGGTTGAATTGAGTGTCCACTCTCCATCAAACGTGGAGGAAAACCCAAATCTACACAACGCGGTATACAGCTGTAAACATCTATAATAGAATCTAATTAAAAAAAAAGTGCTGTTTTGACCACGCGCACCGAATGCCAAAGAAATCCTTGTGGCACTCTCAAACAGCTGTAAACATCTATAGTAGAATCTAATTTTTTTTTTTTTTAAAAAAAATGAACAAAGATGCTTTAGCTTGATGTGCTTTCACCTAGGGATCAACACTTGGCAGATGATTAGCCCTCCACCTCACCCCATCTTCAATTTCCACACGTTTGAGCAAGGTAGTAGCTGTGTTTCAGACAAACATACAAGTAGTAATATGTTTGCACTAATTGAACCGTAGGCATTCTAGTCCAACATTCGAACTCTATGGTAAAACATCTGGCTTCCACGCTGGAGATCGCAAGCTCTTGTCCATTTCTTTTAAGGAAGGGTGAGCTTGCATGCTAGCTCGTGAAGGCGTTAATAATAGTTATGTTTTTATCTTATATACGATAAAATTCAAGTAAATCCAATTTTCTTTTGAGCAGTTTTGGCCGATTTGGATTTTTATCGAGTATCCGACGGAACCAAAATTTTCAAAAATCGGCCGGTTTTTTGAACCGGGAACAGCCTTCTAGAGAGGGAGAGAGAGGGGAGAGTCACTGTGACGTTACAGTCACACACGCATGGGGTTGGAAGAGTTAGGAGACGCTGGCTGGCTTCCATGATCCATCGTTGGGGTGTTGGGAAGCACTCACTACAAGACCTGCAGTGGCGAGCCGGGAAGGAGGCGAACAAGGACCAAGGGAGTCTGCTGCTCAGGAGGCGACACGTGGCGGACTTGTTTCACCGTAGCACGGATTTCGTCCGTACGCCCTACTGCCGGCGTGGGTCCAGCGGAGGCTGCGGCGAATATCGATGGTCGCAAGCAGATTCATTGAGCTCAAGTTCTCTGTATTTATCCATCTTGATAAGTTTTCATTTAGGCCCTTGTAATTTATACTCTCTCGGACTTCCGTGCGGGAAAAAATTTGATGCAAAATGGAGCTCACTGCGATAGCCTAAGCTACGGCTTCCTCTAGCACAAAAGAGTGTCGTTTTGAGATTCGTGTAGTCAAAAAGTGTTTAAACTTTGGTTGTCAACTTTTTTTTTTCAATATTGAGATTGAACACATAAAAATGGTACGTATAGATTTATCTCCAAAAAAACACTTTCGTAAAAGTATAATTTTATTAGGTTTTATAAATCTATTACAATATAAATTAGCAGTCAAAGTTGTGTTTTGAAGAACTATGTCGATATCCAAAACGATTTTTTTTTTGTGACTAGAGGGAGTATTTGTGATCGTGTTGCTACTATGTACTGTAATTGTGACCGAGAAAAACAACAAGATGAAAATACTATTTCCGAACATCCAATAAATCTGGATCCAGCAAAGATCCTCATTGAAATAGTTGGATCGAATCAAGAACCAGCCATAATTGTTGGAACAGTGCACCTGAGGGATCCCCCATCTCCACCACTTGCTAGCACTCCCATTCTCGCTGCAGTTGCCCCGCCATCGCCTATTTTCCCCTCCCTCTCTTGTAGGTAAAAGGATCCGCTATTTTTTTTGTGCGAAAGTTTAATTTATTTAGCTGATTCTTCAATTTTCGGCTGAAAGTTTCAAATATTTTGGTTCGGATGGAAGGGAGAAAGAAAATTCAAGGGTGTAGGAGTATAATTCGCTTTCATAGGACATGTGCGCTGACTGCGAAGATCACATCTGACTTTGGCACGCATCTCAAAGTCCAGGAAACAGATATTTCGTGGGTCTAGGCCCTGAAAATGAAAAAGGACAGCATGTAGTCGATCTTGTGGGCACTACATGTGGGTCCAAGTATGCAAACAGTAGTGCCTGGATGCGGTCTGTCTGTAAATTCAATAATTCACTCAATTCATTTATGCATTTATTCATTCATGAATAGTTAAGTTAGATGGGATCACAGATGGAGATGGGGCTGTAAATAATGACAAATAAATTTTTTTTTTCAGATAGCACAATTTGGAACGTACAACGTTTTCTCAAATTTCTATGGAAACTAAACCATTGTTTTTTAAATTCATATGTTCCACACGAGTCCGAGCCTGAGCCTGAGCCCTACCTACTCACAAGCTAATTTTTTGTTACAAAAGGAATTACTTGTCGAACACAGCCGTTATATATACAACCCAATTTTCACCGAATGCGTCACGAAAACTCGGACAACCCAAAAGTCCATATGATAACCACCTTGAATTAGGAGGATATGAACACGAATTTCGTAGTGAAGAAAATCAATCCAAAAGTACAATATACTATTTACTATAACAGTGAGTTATGTCTGAAAAAAACCATTAGAAAATCAGCGGGCCAGACAACGGCGTACCAAGAAGTCAAGGCAGTGGCATGGTAAAAGCCGGGTCCATATATGCGGAGCCACTTAGGATATATATATTGGTATAGACAAATGCTGTCTATAGTACATCTCCATATCATCTATAGACAGTACTAAAGATAGCGTCTACAATATATTGTGTTTTTCCGTGTCTCTATAGACAACTCTTTCTTATATAATATGTATTGTTTCTCGTGTTACAGTTGACTACTGTATGAGAGACCGCTCAATTCTTCATGCTCTCTCTCTCATCCACATCATATAATATCTTATGTGGTAAATGTTATAGACAGCTGACGTCACACTATTGCATATGCTCTTAGATGGTGACGCTTGGGCCCGCAGGTCAGACAGGATTAGAGGTAGGCCCCAGTTAGTGAATGCTGCGAGGCTGTGAGCTCTTCACTGCTAAGTGAGGTAATGCCTAGTGAAGAAGGGAGTGTGTGTTAATGTGTGCTGGGCCTAACAGCCAGCTTAGATTGGGTGTTCCATTTTTCTGATGCATCAGCTACCCATGCATGCATCTGCCTGCTGTCCTCTCCTACTGACACACTGTGTGTACTGGTGCCTACATACCTGCCTGTATTTCTCACCGTTTTTCAAAACTAGTACGACGTGGTAAGTGGTAACAAAGGTACGGTACTTACATAATTGACACTACTAATATGCCACTGTGCATACGACTAGTTCGTTATTCGAGCACGAGTATGACATTTACAGTGTTGAATCCACGAGATATCAACTATCTTAGTGGCTTCTTTACGCACGTGTTTATGCGTGTTAGTAGGTATCTTATATGATCGTCGAATTACTCTCGTCTTTGTATTTGTAGACGTGTGCTAAAGGAAGTATATAACTTTTGTTTTTTAGACGTGTGCTAAAAGGTGTGTATGACTGTGTGTGTGAGCATGTTCGTCTTTCCTTTGATCGCAAAAAAGAAAGAAAGAGAGAAGACAACCTATTCCTGAAGAAACGTTAGAACTTTAATATTTTCTTGACCTGTTTGCCTTGAGATCTTGCATGATTTTGACATGCTTAGAAAACGTGTCCTTTGAAGAGACCTGGCGGATAGCTAGCTCCCGTATGAGATCAAATCATATGAGAGAATGGTAATTGCCACAAAAGCGTATCAAAAGTGTTCGGTGTCAACATCAGCAAGAGAAACATTCTCAAATGAAATCAACAGAAAAGATGTTGCCATAACAAAGAAATTAAACTAAATGCTTGAAGCGCTGTAGATTTGTAAAATAATGCTGCTTGGGCCAGGGAGAAAATAAAAATTCGATCACATATTTGGAGTTCCTTTGTTGAAAAAAAAACTTGGAAATCGGTATACTTTTAAACAAATCAATTGTGGCTAACACTAGTTATCCAACTAGTATAACACTGCATCAGGTGGCCAAAGACCATGGTTGGAGTCTGATAGCAGGAATTCAAAAATCGTCGAAAATCGGTCAGATAATCGTTGATAATCGGTTTACCGGTGGGTCCCGTTAGAAGTTCAATCTGGCGCCGAAATTTCCGGTTTGGTTGAATTTTGCCTGAATTTGATTGAATTTTACTCGAATTTGATTTTTTTAAATTTAAAATCCAAAAAATTCAAAAAAATTTAAAAAAAATTTCCGATTATCGGTCGTATCGGTCTTACCGGCCACCCTCGTTATTTTTTTGAACCGGTATTGAAATCCCTATCTGAGAGTATATGTTAGGTGAATTTATTTGTCAATTTTTCAGGATTTGATGACTTTTCGGTTGGAATCTGGACGTACCACAAAATGCAAGGTATAAGATGGAGCAATGCGACGTGTACGAATTTACGCGCAAACACATGTGGGCCCCACCTCAGGTGCAAATCAGCGCGAACCATATGGCTGATGCAACCATCACGAAACATGTTTGCCAGAATAGAACCATTTAGCACGCATCGTTTCAGTCTGGGAAGCTTCCCAGCTAGCTCCTGCACAAAGGGAGCACTCGATATTAAGATAATGAAACAAGAACCCCATCACATTCTTGATTAACTGCTGGACTAACAGAGAGACTTTGGGGGACACAAAGATGGGGTCTAGTTCAAGGATGCGGCCAAACAACAGGCTAATGTATAATCAGTGCAGAGCTTTCTGTCTAGTTGTCTGATTCAGTCTGAGATTTGGGTTGACCTGAGGCATGTGCTGCCTAACATTTCCTTGTGTGAGCATGACAAATCGACAATGATTCTATCTTTCTGTCCAATTTAACTCTTGTGACAGGGAAAAAAACAATACGTAGAATGAGCTGTGTATCCTTGATTTTAAGGAAAGCGGGGTCTTGAACCAATGACCTCGTCCACCACAACCTTGAGCTTTACTACTAGGCTCGGGTGCCCCCTAATCTGTCAAACAAAGTTATTGCATATAAACATCATAAGATAAAGGTTCTTTTGTGCATCCTTTTTTTTTCTTTCAAGAAGAGAGCATATCTGAGCATTATTGAACATTACAATGAAATGAAGATGACACTTTGCTATCAGTCTAACCTGGGCAAGTTGTTCCTCTTCCTTTCTCTTAGGCTCACGGTGTTTTGTTCTCATTTAGTGGTGGTTTTCTCCATCTATAGTTGAACCATATAATCCGTGTATAGTTAGTCCTTGCTGTCCTATTTGTGCACTTTGATTACAATATGTCAAAAAAAGTGAGTCAATATTTCTTGCTTATATAACATGATGTTATTTATCCATTAGCACTGTGAAATTACGAGGGAACGTTCACTAAACTAGATTAAATTTTGTTTTTCTCCCTAGCAATGATGAAATTTACCTCTTAGGACTCAACATAACGGACTGTAATATAGTTTGTATTTTAGCTGACCATGTTTACACAACCAAACATATTTAGCCAAACTAATTTCCATCTTGGTAATTAGTTTACAGCATAATATTGTTCATGCACATACAAGATTCTTATCATCTACAATGTCCACGCTTATTAATTCTAGCTATTAATTCACCGGCATGGCGTAGCGCGCGCTTTCATCCCAGTAAACATCGTAAGATAAAGGTTCTTTTGTGCATACTTTTTTTGAGAAGAGAGCATACCTGATCATTATTGAACATTACACTGAAATGAAGATAAAAATTTGCTATCACTCGAACCTGGGCAAGTGCTGTCTTAACATTTCTTATCTGACCATGAGTCCATGACACTGCTTCTTTTTTTTCCTTGATGTAACCCTAGGTTGATTTTAACTGCCAATGTAACTGATGTGGCAGTCAAAGTTGCTGTAGGTGAATAATGTAAACAGTCTATAGTAAGTTGATAATGACAAAACAACATTTACTGGTTGCTCTGTTTGCATCCTTTTTGGGAGGAGAGCATACATGACCATAACTGAACTTCCACTCTGAATGACTGAAATTATGCTGAAAGAAAAGGCACTTACGATGGTAAATGATTGTTCTACATGACAACACGCAGTAATAAGTTTGTTATTCATTTGAACCTGAAAGAACTGCTAATAATGTGGAGACAGGGGACCAAGTTCAGGCCATGGAAGCTACGAGTGGGAGCACAGCAGATGATCAGAATAACTAGCAGATAAGATCTCAGTAGTAACAGGTGCAGTTGAGCAAGAACAGGCTACAGGAACGACGGCTTGACTGCAACATTCAAATGGTTTTAATCTCTCAGTTGGCCCATACCTCTTCAAAGTTCAAATGATTTGAGTCTTTTTTATGTTTCACTCTGATCGCTATGGTCCACAGTCCATATAGATTCTGAGTATCGATAGTGTTCAGTTTCACAGAATGTAGGGTCAGATTGAGCACAATAAATGAAGGAAGACAAGAAAGAATCTATAAATTTATCAAACCAGCAACTAGGATGGAAACAAAAGTTCTTTTCTTCAGCGTGAGGAGCACATGCTTCCCATTGATAAGAAAAATTAATCAGAACAAAGGTATAACGTAACGTCCCTGAATCCCTAAGTTGGTTTAGTTTAGCATCTCTTGATCATGTGTAAATTCTGGAACAATTTTAAACTTTTGTTGTTTGTAATAAAGTTCTCTCAGAATTTAAAACTTTTAACTTGAACTCAAACTTCCTTTTGAATCCAGAAAAATGTGTGCATAAAAGTTGCTGAAAATAATTCATTCAAATACTAGATTATGTATCCTGAATTAATATGAATTTTCTCAAATTTTTAGAAGTCAATCTGACCTCACCGAAATCCAAACCAACTCACTAAGGCAGATCTGCAAATGAATTAATTCTAACAACTAGAGCATTAACAATACCTACAATAAATTTTCCTAGGTTCTAATTGAATCTGAGAGATCTCACAAAAAATTTCAGAATTTTTGTTCTATTTTAAATCACTCAGTCAAATCTATTGCAGTTTGGTCAAAACAATTTTAAACTCAACCCCTAACTTGACCGGACCCGACCCACCGGGTTCAACTGAACCCCCTCGCTCCTGAGCCGCTGACCTGAGGGCCCCACCCGTCACCGTTCTCCACATGCCCTCGCGCAAAGCGCACCTGCGCGTGGCGGGGCCGCCTGTCAGCGCCTCACAACAAAGACGCTCCACCGCCCTCTGCGACCAACCGTGAGTTCTGCAATATCACGCCGTTTATATCTCTGTCATTAGGCTCGAACAAAATCGGCTCTAACCTTCTTTCTCCCCTCACTTCTCTCTTCGGTCGCGGGAGAGAAGGAGGTAGAGCACCCCCTCCGTCCCGGTAAGCTCCGCCACAACCGCACCGTCCTCTTCATTTTTCTCTGTCGTAGCTGTTCTCACTATCCTCGGCCACTGTTGTGCTTTGCAGCTCCCGAAACGCAACCTCACCATCACCACCTTTGGAGCGTGCCCGAACGTCATCGTCGTGCTCCGCCGCGCCAGAAGCAAGCTCACCCCAAACCACCATGTCCTTAGTGTTCACGTCATCTTACTGAGCTCACCTATTCATTTAATTGCATTATACTGTAGTAATGAGGAAGCACGGTCTTGTCTTCCCCGAGTCCGTCCATCTACCGCCGCCATGTCGTTCTTGTCGTTCCGGTGAGCTATTCTCGACTTGACCGGTCAATTTAGTTTCCTAAGGTTCCTAATTCAGTACCTCACTCACTCCCACGTGCTTTTGGGCAAGGTGAACCGTTGTTGATGTGAAGCTCCATGGCCGCATCGTAGTCGTCCCTGTTTTGGTCACCACCGACATCCTCTGTCTTCAACGACACCTGATTCATGTAACTGGTGGCGAGATGATCCCGACGCACCCCTCCCCGAGCCTCCTTCCCCTCCGTAGCTGTCGATCAGCGAGCGTCGCCTTTCTTCTCTGCCTCCGGCTGCCACAAGCTCATCACTAGTGACCATCGGGCCCCGCGTCGCCACCAGAAGATTCACAAGGTCTTTCAGCACCCGGTCGATCCGACCTTGAGCCCAGAGCCCCACTGCTGTGCTGTTGCGCCAACCTCGCCGCGCTAGAGTGCGCACGGTGAGCTCCGTCGCGCTGGCCTGGCGCGCTTCGGTGATAATCCTCTTTTCAGCGCTTAATCGTTTTCTTAATGAGTGTATGACATGTAGGCCCCACATGTAGTAAATGTGCTTAGAAATTAGATCAAAATCATTTTTACGTCCTGTGCCATTGACTTGTGGGCCTGAGGCCATTAAGTGCATAGTGACCCACTCCATGGACCGAGTACTGTGCTCTGGACCGATGGTCCACGCACTATTCTCATGAACCAAGCCTATAACATGTGGGTCCCATTTGTAAGAGTGGTATCAATTCGTGAGTTTGACTTGAGAGTAATTGAGAGTGGTATCAGCAAAGGCAAGCAATCCCCTATTTTGACCGGGTTGCTCCTATTAGTTTTGAAAAGTATCTATGTTGATTTTAAGTATTCTATGCATTGCTTTAATTTTGAATACTTGTGTGTCAAATTGGTAGATCAATTATGTCCTCTTTGTCTGCATTTCCCTTCCTTTGAAAGTTGATTAACTGGTTACCATTGATGTTTAGGGTTATATGTTATACAGGGGTGTTTGGTGATTTGTAGAACGATGCTTAGCTATGCTAGTAGTTGTAGTCGAAAATAGTTGATAGAGCTAGTCCATCGGCCGAGTTGAATTGAATTTTGATGGAATTTGATAAATGTGTCCAAATCTTCGAATCTAGTTATTGTGGACTTGTTTTGGGTAGTGGTTGTTGTGTTTTGACTTGGACGGGTGATAGGGTGATGAAGGGAGGTTGTCCCAAATTCGTGTAGCCCCGTTTGGATGATTAAGGCCGGTATGTGGTGTGATGAACTAAGTCTGTGGTGTGATGAACTAAGTCTTACGTACAACCACATGCCGAGATAATGACAAATGCTTGGCTAAATAATTTGTTGTGTGTTAGCTATCAAAACACAATAGATTGACAACGTGCAGGGCGGGATCCGGGAAGGTTCCCTCGCCTGAGGAGCATTGGTAGTTGCTGCAGCTTTACCAGTGGAAAAGCACATTTCATCACAACTGTGGATATCGTGAGGATATGTGCACGATCTCAGGATGATGAGTCAATTGGCAATGGCGTTATTGGTTTGCAAAATCTCGCGTTTTCGGGTTTGCTCCAAGGTCACAAAGCCATCGCGGTCTCGATCAGTTGTCTTGGGCGGTCGATCGCCGGGAGCGTCCGACCGCCATGGTGGCGGTCCGACCATTGCTTTTAAAAGTTAGGTTTTGGAGCCGGGCCAAAAATAGGTTGTGCAGAGCGAGGGAGTCTCCGGATGTGGTCCCATCATTTTGGAGCTCCCAATAAAAGTTCTATTCGATTGAAATTTCCGAAGGTTTCGAATTCTCGCTTGAATTTTGGCTAAGTCATTTGGACCGTCCGACCGCCGTTGTGGGGCGGTCCGACCAAGCATGAATCGGCCGGACCGCCCTGTAAGCTGATCGGACCGGCAGCTACTTGGAGGAAAGCCAAGTGTTGCATTGAGTTGATTTTGAGTGTGTGATTCTCTCAACTTCAATGCTTTATTGATGTATATCGCATTGCGGAATCGACGTGGGTCAAGTTGTGAAGAACTTGTTCCTAAACGGTTTGTTTATCTATTGTCAGCGGATGGCTTGTAGGTCAACGACGCCAACGGTGAGTGGATCGACTACGCTTGGAGAGCCGAGGTCCGTAACGATCGTGGATACCGGTGAGGTTGTGTGACTCAAGCATGGTGCGAATGGACAAGATGGATCGAACGGTGATTCAAATACCGTTGGATCAAAGTGCGGATATCGATGCGAGTCTCTGGGAGTTTCCGATGGGATTCGGACAAGAGAGGCTTGGCGTCGATGGGAACCGCTGATCAACCTACACGTGGTGAAGCAGGCGATTGCTTCAAGTGTTATTTGTGTGTGGGTCCCATGTGTAAGAGACCCAAAAGGGAAACCCTAGCTCTCTAGTATAAATAGGAAGGGAGAGGTGGAAAACCTAAGCAAGCATTCATTTAGCCCCTTCTTCCTTTTTCTAGGGTTTGGAGGAGAGGAGAGGAAAACTAGGGTTTGGAGTGTGCTCCTTGTTGAGCTCTTGCCCTCCTTGGTGGAGAGGCTTTGTAAGCATCTATTGTGGATGAACAATCTTGTGATGCTTAATTGAAAGATCAATTGCTCCTTTGTGTTCTTCCCTCTTTTGGATGTTTTTGGTGCTTCCTTGATTCAAAGGTTCATGCTTGGTCTCTTGGCCTACCTTACCTTGCTTTGATGTGTGGGATTACCCTAGAGTCATCTAGATCATCAAACCCCACAAGCAAGTCTTGAATCAAGTTTTCTCATTTCTAGGGTTTGAGCACCTTTTGTTAAAATCTCGAGAGATCGATTCTGCAAGTGGATCTCGACGGATCGTCGCTAGAAATAGGTCTCTAATATCATTAGGGAGGTGTGCTAGAAATTTGGTCAAGTTCTATTGGTTGAATCAAAAGTTGGATCAAATTTCGCTTTGGATTTGGGTGGAGTTTTTCAAGATCGACTCTACCGGTCCGACCGCCTTACAACGGCGGTTCGACCGCCTGTGTATTCGATCACTGGGTTGGCGGGTCGAACCGTCATGCCCACCGGTCCGACCACCGGTTAGTTGTCGGTCGATCCGCTCCTTGACCGCCGGTCCGACCGCCGTGGTAGCCGGTCAGACCGCCCGTGTCCAGTGAAGAACTTTGAGTTCTTTTCTCCTTTTGTGTCGTGTGCTTGAGGGGCTTATCAAATTCAACACAAGGCTTCCGTTGTGTGCTCACTGAACTTCTTAGCTCTCATAGCTAAAGGAGTAAAGTACGTGTTGGTTTTGATTTAGGCGAGAAAGTTTTGAAAGCGCCTATTCACCCCCCCTAGTCGCCTTTCCGGTCCTACAAGTGGTATCAGAGCAGGTTAGCTCTTGTCTATAGATCTTAACCGGTCTTTGGAGCCATGGCGACTGACAAGTACTCAACCAAGCCACACATTTTTGAGGGAGTTGACTTTGCATACTGGAAGGCTCGTATGCAAGCGTATATCGAGGCTCAAGGGCACGCTATTTGGCTAAAGGTGAAAAACCCTTATGTCGTGCCAGCCGATGACGATACGATCACTCCAGATGTGGAGGCCAACAAAGAAGGCTCGGAATTATTTGATCCAAGGCCTTAGTCGATCCGAGTTTGAGCGTGTTGCTCACTTGCGGTTCGCTTCACGAGATCCGCGACACTTTGTGATTATCACGAAGGGTCCATCGCGATCAAGGAAGTGAGACGAACCACTCAAAAGGTTTACTCAAGATCGAACAAAGGCCCGTGAGTCTTTGGATGAGTGGGGAAGATTCTCTAAAATTCTTCATGATTTCCGCACTGTTGACTTGATATTTTCTCGAATCGAAAATGCACGCCACTTCGGGTGCTCTTGATGTGAAGGTCCGGGTATGAAGATCACTTCCATCAATGACAACATCGCCATGAGTGAGCTTACCATGGATAAGCTTTACTCGAGGTTGAAGACGCATGAGATTGACTTTATCTCGCGTCTCCCCAAGACAGAGTCGATGGCTTTGGTGGTCGACAAATCCAAGGGTTGCTCTTCTGATTCTCTTGATTGTAGCTCATCTGGCTTTTCATTATCTGCTTTACATTCTTTGAGTGATGAGCAACTTGAGAAATTGCCCGAGGATGACTTAGCCCTCCTTTCCACCAAATTCACAAGAGCGCATAACAAGGTGAGAAATAGGAGGAGGAGTGGACCTATCACGTGCTTCAATGTGGTGAGCCAAACCACATTCGCTCCAAGTGCCCTGTGCTAAAGGGCAAGGAGGAGAAGGAGACAAGAAGACATCCCGAGAGGGATGCAAACCCAAGAAGACAAACTATCGGAAGTTTGTCACCGGTCCTTGCCGCTCTTGAGAATGTTAATATGAGCGATGTGGATTCGAAACGGAGGACGACGAGAGTGATTCTCGTGGCAAGAAGAAGGCGCATGACTTCACCGGCATGTGTTTCATGGCCAAGAACACCACGACAATGATTCCTCCAAAGATGAGGATCCTTTAGTGATCCCGATGAGGTATGCCCTTCTATTGTCGATATGAAAAGGGCTTTGGTGCTTGTTGAATGTAAATTGCATAAGCAAGTAAAAATGATTAGGAAGGTGACATTATGATTGATAATTTGAATCTTGAAGTTGTTAGGCTTAAATCTATCAATCCTGCTGATATTTGTGATTCTCGCACTAGCTTGCTTAAAGATTTGACAAGCTTGAAATCGCTCATTCCTCTCGTCACAAATCAACTAAAAGATGCTCTCGATGAACTAGAATCTTTCAAGTCTAGATCTCGCTTGTTTAGATGTCATTCCTCTTGATGTGACCGCCATGGAAGCTATCCCTTTAACTTGCTCTAATTGTGCTTTGCTAGAATTAAAATTGATAGTTCCTTAAAAGAATTGCAAAAGTTTGATGCTAGTCACACATGCTCTCATTGTAAGGATAATAGGATTAAGATGCAAGAGATGATGTAAACATTGATTTACTCTAGAGTTGCATCTTGTGAAAATTGTCCCAAGCTTACAATTGAGATTGAAGCCTTAAACAAGACCTCGAAGAAAAGGCTAAAATTGAAAGATCCATGTCTTTTATCGCTTCTAAAAAGGTTATTGATTCTAACTCTTGTGTTTTGAATGTCAAGTTGAAACCATGGTTAGTCGATACAAGAGGCGTTTAGAGTCAAGTTTAAGGAGCGCTTGAGTAGGATTCAGAATCCTATTGTGTGTCTTGTGAGGCCTTCAAAGTGGAAGTGGCCCTTCTTAAGAGTAAGCGCAATGAGGTAATCAAGTCTAGCAAGTGTGCTAGATGTGAGGAGTTAGTGAAAGAGAATGATTACCTCAAGGTGACTCTTGAGAAATTTTCAAGTGGGAAAAAGAAACTCAACATGATTCTTGATCAATCCAAGGTGAGCGTGAAAAATAGTGGTCTAGGTTTCAACCCCCTAGAGCATTCCAAGGAAAACCCACCTAAGATTGCTAGAGTTGTGAAGAATGGTTTGTTTGAGCTAGAACCTCCTAAGCCATCCGCGGTTGTTTTCAAATCCGGTGGTTTTGTTCAAACTCTTTCTGGCAAGAAAGGTGCTTTCACTCATCCTGTACAGACCCCTCAAAAGGTCCAGTACCATTGCACCTTCTGCAAGAAAGAAGGCCATACTGTTGAGTTCTGCTTCCGGAGAGCAAAACTTGAGAGAAAAGAGAGGATGAGCGTCCTAAGATCCATTAGAGGAGTCCCTTCTCCAGATGTAGTCTCTAGAGCTAGGCAGCCTGTTTATCGCACCACACATAGGCCTAGATTTGTAGAGACCTTTGTAGACTCTTTTGGTGGGTCTAGGCAGCATGTTGGATTAGGACATCGTGAGGAGAAACACCGGGTAGCACCTAGACAGGGGGAGTATCGATCTTTTGGTAGATCGTTTCGGAGAGGTCTAGGTGGTTCTCATGTGCATTCTTATGATTTTATTCCTGATTATGTTTCAGCTATTTCTACTGCTGCTCCCAGACATCGTGCTTCTCAGTACTGGATTCCTCGTTCATTTATCACTAACCCCAGTACTGAGGCACGGATGTTTTCTGATTGTGCCTTTTAGGTCCGTCGTGCGAGGAAGGAGGACAAGTGGCTTGTTGACTCGGGTGTTCTCGACATATGACCGAGATTCTAGATGGTTCTCCTCCTCACACGCATCCGCAATGAATTGATTACATTTGGGGATGCTTCTACCGACCGTGGATCGCAAAGGGCACCGTGGCGTCAACGACAAGTTCATGCTAAAAGACGCCGCTTGGTGAGTAAGTGAGGTATAATCTTCTATCTGCTTCTCACCGCTTGATGAGGGTCTAGAAGTGAGGTTTAAGAGAGGTGAGTGCAGAGTTCTAGATTCCTCGTGTGAGCTTGTTTTTGAGATCTCCTGTTTGAGAAGATTTTCAGTGCAAATTTCAGATTTCTTCCGCTTCTAGTCCTAGGTGTCTTGTAGCCTCCGATTCTCATGACCTTGTTTTGTGGCATCGAGACTTGGGCATATAGGTTTTGATCATTTGTCTAGAGTCGCTTGCAAGGACTTGATTAGAGGTTTGCCTAGGTCAAGGTCGTCAGAGATCTTGTGTGCTCACCTCAGAGACATGGTAAGATGGTGTCCGCTTCCCACCCACCTCTTACTTTGGTAATGACTGATGGACTGTGATGCTTCTTCACGTAGATACAGCTTGGTCCTTCTAGAGTTCAACACCGGTGGGAAATGGTATGTGCTTGGTGGTTGTGGATGATTACCCGTGTATTCATGGGTTTATTTTCTTACTCCTAAGGACGAAGCATTTGGATTCTTTAAAGATTTGGTCCTTAGAATTGTCGTTGATATACCCGAGCCTTGAGAGCCATTAGGAGTGATAATGGGACGAGTTCAAGAACTCTTCTTTTCTACCTTCCTGCACTGATAGGGAATTGAGCATCGCTTTCTTCTCCTAGAGTTCCTCACAGAATGGTGTTGTAGAAAGGAAGAACAGTAACCCTTGTAGAGATGGCTCTGACCATGCTAGATGAGCATTCTACTCCTAGGAGATTTTAATGAGGCGATCTCTATCGCTTGTTATATCTCCAATAGGGTTTTCTTGAGATCTGTGGTTGGGAAGACTTCTTATGAGCTTAGATTTGGTCATTCTCCAAAGGTCTCTCATTTCAAGATTTTTGGTTGCAAGTGCTTCATTCTTAAACATGGCAATCTTGATAAATTTGAGTCTAGATGTTTTGATGGCATATTTCTTGGATATCCCGCTCATTCTCGTGGCTATCGTGTTTTTAATATTGATACTAACAAAATTGTTGAGACTTCATGTCACTTTTGATGAGGCTAGTCCTCGTACTAGACCCGATGCTTCTGTACACAGTGTTTCAAACCCAAGAAAGCATCTTCGTCGATGATGATTCCGAGGATGAAGACCCAAACCATCCTCCCGCTACCTCTCGAGAGGGTGGAGAGCCCGCTACTACTACTTCAAGATCACCGAGCACCGCCTCCTATCCCCACCGACGATCCGAGTGGCTCTGCTCCTACCTCCACAACTCATGAGGTAGAGGCCACGCCTCGCACTCAGAGCACCACTTCATTCAAATGACAACATCCTCCCGAACAGATGATTGGGGATCTTCAAGAGCGAGTCACTCGCCTGTGTTTATTTCTCCCGATTCCCATGCACATTCTCGCTTTTTCGCTTCTTTTGAACCCCGAGATATCACCCATGCTTTATCCGATGCCTCTTGGGTCAATGCCATGCATGAAGAGCTTGAAAATTTTGAAAGAAACAAAGTCTGGTTTTTAGTTGAGCGACCTTCTGATTCTCATGTTATTGGAACAAAATGGGTTTTTAAAAATAAGCAAAGTGAGGATGGATTGGTTGTTCGCAATAAGGCTAGACTTGTTGCTCAAGGTTATTCCCAGGTAGAGGGCTTAGATTTTGAGGAGACTTTTGCTCCAGTAGCTAGATTGGAGGCCATTCGCATTCTTTTAGCATTTGCAACATCCAAGGGTTTCAAGCTTTTTCAAATGGATGTTAAAAGTGCTTTCTTGAATGGCTTCATAGAAGAAGAGGTCTTTGTCAAGCAACCTCCGGGTTTGAAAATCAAAATTCCCAAACCATGTTTTTAAACTCTCTAAAGCCTCAGATGGATTGAAACAAGCTCCTAGAGCTTGGTATGACAGCTTAAGAGTTTCTTGCTTGAAAATGATTTCAAAATGGGAATGGTTGATAAAACCTTGTTCACTCTCGTGCATGGCGTTGATTTCTTGTTGGTTCAAATATATGTGGATGATATTATTTTCTGGTGGTTCCTCTCATGCTTTGGTGTCTAGATTTTCAGATTCTATGAGCGGTGAATTGAGATGAGCATGATGGGAGAGTCGACATTCTTCCTTGGTCTTCAAATCAAGCAACCGAAAGAAGGCACCTTCGCCCACCGTAGTAAGTATACAAAGGACCTTCTTCGCGCTTCAATATGGGAAGCAGAGGCCAATGTCTACTCCCATTGCAACAACCACCGTGGCCGGACCCCGATGAGGATGGAGAGTCCGTGGACCGTATGAGTACCGCAGATGATTGGCTCCTCCTCTATCTTACAAATACGAGGCCGACATACACCGCGCCGTATGTCCGTGGCGCCGATTTCAGCTTCCTCGTGCTTCTCATCGCAAAGTCAGACGCGCATCTTCGTATCTTCAAGATACGCTTGATTTTGGACTCGGTATTCTTCTTCTTCGCTCTTTCAATTCGAGCATTTTCTCGATCTTGATTTCACGGTGTAGAGTTGATAGGAAGAGTACTTCTGGCACTTGTCATTTCTTGGGCACATCACTTGTTTCTTGGTCTTCCAGAAAATGTCTTCATTACCTGACCCACACCGAGGCCGAGTATGTAGCCGCCGCTGGTCGCTCTCGTGTTCTCTGGATTTTGTCCACGCCGCGAGACTATGGGTTATCTTTGGGAAGTGTTCCTCTTTTCGTGACAACACTTCGCAATTAATATTGCCAAAACCCAAAGCAACATTCCAGACTAAACACATTGACATTCGATTTCATTTTCTGAGAGACCATGTTGAGAAAGGTGATGTTGTGCTTCATTTTGTAGAGTCTGAGCAACAGCTTGCAGATATTTTCACTAAGGCTCTTGACTCTTCGCGTTTGTCGCTTATGGGGAGAGTTAGGGTTATTAGTCCTATTGGGCTGTTTTGAGGGGAAGTTGCTCTTTTGCATTCATTGTATCATAATGCATGTTTCATTTCATTTGTCTTGCATTGTGTATTAAAATCGGTGGAGCTTTGATTATTATCCTTGTATGACTTACTCTCATATTCTATACCTTGTCATATCGAGTGATAGTCCGCTAGATCTCTTTATGGCTCTTCGTGTGTGGCTTAGCTTTTAACTTGCTAACTTTATATCTGTGAGAAATTTGAATCAAATCATGTCTTGTTGGATCTTGTGACTAGTTTTGCTCTAGTGATCCACTTATGATTCTCGCCATGTCTTACAAGTTGAATTGAGTCTTGAACTTATTCTCGAGTTGAAAATGAGCTTTTATCTTATTAAGTCAAGCAAATGAAAATGAGATTTTCTCGTATGAAAAACTGATCTCACCAATCCTTTCTCATGAGACGGCTTGCCATTGCACTAGGCATGAACTCAGGGGGAGTTTTGGATGACCTAGATCATTCTTTTAAGCTTATCGCTTGAGATGGTCGCGGCAAGGCTTGAGATCTAGCACAGCAAAAAAGGGGAGAAAGAAAAAGAGAAAGTGCCCAAAAAGGGCTAAGTGCTTGAGCTTTTGCTTCAAAAGAATCTTCTTAATGCTCAAAATGCCTCAATTCGTGTTTTGAGTCTCCTTTTACTTATAGACATGGCTTGACTCATTTTTGGTTGCTTTGAGTGAATCTATGATTTTGAACAACCTTTCATGATTTTAATTCTGTCAATCTCAGATTGCTGCTATCTTGGTTTTAGCTTTGCAGTACACGTTTTGCCATGATTGAATATAGCGTCTTCTCCTTTTATGGCTTGGTATAATACTTGTACTGTCTATATGTATAATGGTCATGGCTCCTTTTCACTAAAATTCAAAAATAAAGTCATTCCTTCATGCTCTTTCTTTTTCATGCATCTTGATGAATTCATTGTCAAAGGGGGAGAAAGATTGTGAAGAAAATGTTGTTAATAATGTTGGAGCTTTTGGTTTCATACTCAAGGTTTAATATAAAAGAACTTCATAAAATAAAAATTTTGAACCTTTTGAAAATCTGTGATCATGGTGTGTTGAGTTTCTGGATTTCATTGTCTTATCTTATTTGATTTGCAATTGAAGGATACTCACAATGATCAAAGGTCTAATAGAACAATGTGTCTTTCATTTGGACCTAAGTGAGATTTTTGGCTACTTTCTGAAATTGAATCCTTTTGTGCCTTCAATGCCTTATCTCACTTGCTACACTATTCGAAGCCGACTTGGTCGGTTCCTAGGCTTTTGTTGCTTATGGACCAAGTTGTGCCTTTATGCTAAAACGGCGAAGTTTTTACCTTTCATTTTGAAAACCACATTTTCTTGAAAATTGCCAATGTGTTCATCAAGGGGAGATTGTGGATATCGTGAGGATATGTGCACGATCTCGTGATGATGAGTCAATTGGCAATGGCGTTATTGGTTTGCAAAATCTCGCGTTTCGGGTTTGTTCCAAGGTTGTCGAAGCCATCGCGGTCTCGATCCGGTTGCCTTGGGCGGTCGATCGCCGTGGAAGCGTCCGGCCGCCATGGTGGCCGGTCCGACCGCTGTTTTAAAAGTTAGGTTTTTGAGTGGGCCAAAATAGGTTGTGCAGTGCGAGGAGTCTCTGGATGTGGTCCCATCATTTTGGAGCTCCCACCAAAAGTTCTATTCGATTGAAATTTCGGAAGGTTTCGAATTCCTCGCTTGAATTTTGGCTGTCATTTGGACCGTCCGACCGCCGTGGGGGCGGTCCGACCAAACATGAATCGGTCGGACCGCCCTGGTGGCTGATCGGGCCGGCAATACTGGAGGAAAGCCAAGTGTTGCATTGAGTTGATTTTGAGTGTGTGATTCTCTGAACTTCAATGCTTTATTGATGTATATCGCATTGCGGAACTGACGTGGGTCAAGTTGTGAAGAACTTGTTCCCGGAAACGGTTTGTTTGTCTATTGCTGTGCAGATGGCTTGTAGGTCAACGACGTCAACGGTGAGTGGATCGGGACTACGCTTGGAGAGCTGAGGTCCAGAACGATCAGGGATACCGGGTGAGGTTGTGTGACTCAAGCATGGTGCAGAATGGACAAGATGGATCGAACGGGTGATTCGAAACAGCTGGTTGGATCAGGCGGTGCGGATATCGATGCGAGTCTCTGGGAGTTTCCGATGGGATTCGGACAAGAGAGGCTTGGCGTCGATGGGAACCGCTGATCAACCTACACGTGGTGAAGCAGGCGATTGCTTCAAGTGTTATTTGTGTGTGGGTCCCATGTGTAAGAGACCCAAAAAGGGAAACCCTAGCTCTCTAGTATAAATAGGAAGGGGAGAGGTGGAAAACCTAAGCAAGCATTCATTTAGCCCCCTTCTTCCTTTTTCTAGGGTTTGGAGGAGAGGAGAGGAAAACTAGGGTTTGGAGTGTGCTCCTTGTTGAGCTCTTGCCCTCCTTGGTGGAGAGGCTTTGTAAGCATCTATTGTGGATGAACAATCTTGTGATGCTTAATTGAAAGATCAATTGCTCCCTTTGTGTTCTTCCCTCTTTTGGATGTTTTTGGTGCTTCCTTGATTCAAAGGTTCATGCTTGGTCTCTTGGCCTACCTTACCTTGCTTTGATGTGTGGGATTACCCCTAGAGTCATCTAGATCATCAAACCCCCACAAGCAAGTCTTGAATCAAGTTTTTCTCATTTCTAGGGTTTGAGCACCTTTTTGTTAAAATCTCGAGAGATCGATTCTGCGAAGTGGATCTGACGGATCGTCGCTAGAAATAGGTCTCTAATATCATTAGGGAGGTGTGCTAGAAATTTGGTCAAGTTCTATTGGTTGAATCAAAAGTTGGATCAAATTTCGTTTTGGATTTGGGTGGAGTTTTTCAAGATCGACTCTACCGTCCGACCGACCTTACAACGGCGTTCGACCGCCGTGTATTCAGATCACGGGTTGGCGGGTCGAACCGCTATCCACCGGTCCGATCATTTGGTTAGTTGCCGGTCGGACCGCTCCTTGACCGCCGGTCCGACCGCCGTGGTAGCCGGTCGACCGCCGTGTCCAAGAAGAACTTTGAGTTCTTTTCTCCTTTTGTGTCGTGTGCTTGAGGGCTTATCAAATTCAACACAAGGCTTCCGCTGTGTGCTCATCGAACTTCTTAGCTCTCATAGCTAAAGGAGTAAAGTACGTGTTGGTTTTGATTTAGGCGAGAAAGTTTTGAAAGCGCCTATTCACCCCCTAGTCGCCTTTCCGTCCTACAAGTGGTATCGAAAGCAGTTAGCTCTTGTCTATAGATCTTAACCGGTCTTTGGAGCCATGGCGATCGACAAGTACTCAACCAAGCCACACATTTTGAGGAGTTGACTTTGCATCTCGGAACCCTCTGTGTATTTCTCGCACTACCCCAGATCGAGAGCAAGTGCACACAAGGGAAACATTGTTGATAACCAGCCTCAATCACGAAATAACATTAATAAATAACTAAGTACCGGCCTTATGGCCACTTATTACAAAAGAGGTTAAAAGACCTCAAGTCTTACAGCAGCGGAAACAACAAAAAGAGTAAACTTCGAGTGGTGACCCATCAAATTGCCCACCGCATTCGATCGGGAAACGCAGTTTAGTACTCGGAAGCCTTCGCCGAAGCCACGGCGAAGTAGTCGTAGTCGTTCTCAAAGATCTTCGTAGACTTCGAGATTGGTTGAGCGTAGCATGTGAGTACATAAAGTACTCCTCGAGTCTTGGGAAATGATGCATATGCATAGCTTTAACAATTGGGCATATAGGGTTCATTTGCACAAAGCAGCATTTTAAGTTTAAACATCTTTTTAAGAAGCTCATTTGACAAAAGATAATTAAAAAGATAAAGTAAATTAAATTAAACTCTAATGTAGGTTCCAACTACCATACATTAGTAAAAAGGCTATAACCGCCAGGTTTTCAAGAATTGAGCTCTAGTCACTTCAACCGCTCTAATCGCGTAACCACAATCCAAGAGTTCCAACTACTCCCGATTCCTAAAATAAATCTTTTAAAACCAAAGCTGAAATCTACCATGTGTATACGCACCTTGCTCGCCTTGACCGTGGGCACGGCTATTCAATAGTTTTTAACACTCTGCAGAGTTTGTACAGTTTGACCCACACGAGACAATCAGCTTATACTGTCCGCTCACACACTTCCGAAGGTGTGCGACTAAGCGATTGTCACAAGGCTTTTACAATACTTTGTCCTAACACTAGCCCGCCCGGTGAGCTTAACCCCAAGTCATGGACGTCATTTACCATCGACCTGGAGCTCACCGCTGTGAGGATAACTCGCCGGACTTGGACGTCTTTTACCAACGTCCGGCGCAAGCCCTGACAGACATGGACGTCAATTACCATCGTCTGCACTACCAGGTAAAACCTACCATCTACAGCCTGCGGGCGTAATGTTAGAACATGGTAAATTATTCAGCCAGGTCCTTCCCATTTAGGACATGTGGTTGTACGGTAATGCTTGGTTTGAATAAACACAAGAGTCGGTCCTTAATCGACCAGGGTGAGACAAACCAAACTCATGCCACTCACCCTAGTCTAAAATAGTTTCCACCATTTTTATTTTGTTTCCAAATATTGACATTACCTAATGTCAAATATTTTTCAAAACTTAAAGCATAACAAATAGTAAATATTTTTCTCCCACAAAGGTTGAACATGAACAAAGCACGTCTAAGCAATTCTACCGTATCAAACTATTCTGCAACATTGTATTCAATAATGCAGACTTTCCTACACTAGGGTTACAAAGATGTAGGATATCACATATCAAGGATGATAATAGCAAACTTTAGATTTTTAACTAACAACCTACGCTTTAACTTATCATTTTAATAAATAAGCAATGCATAATAATGTTTAAAACTAAAAACATATTTTACAAATCATAGGTTCAAAATGGTCAAAGGAGACTCGCTTCAACGTAGGTTGTGGTTGCCGTCCGGTTGGTCCAAATCGTGTCGACAAGGCTTGATTCTAAACACGCGAAATGACACAAATAAATTACAAAATAAATAATTAAATTACAAAATAAATACTGAAAGAAAGAGAATGAATTTATATGAATTCGGATCAAGAATCGATGAATTTGGAGTTCGACGAAGGAGAACTGGACAACCGGAAGATTGCTTAACACGAGAATGATAGAAAGAAAAGAAAAACACTAAGTCAAATCACTGCTCATAGTGAAACCGGAAAACAAAAATGGTGAAGGAATTGTGCCACTGGGTTCGAACTCGAACTGAAGGCGAGAAAGGTACCACCGCTCTTCTAACCAACTAACCCCATGTGCACTTGTGACAAAGAAACAATGCACGCCTATATGAAGCAAAGCACCGATATTATGCATCCTCCAGGAACCGAACTGAGCAGAGCTCCAAAGACAAAGAATGGCGCCTCAAGACTCGGCTTTGCGGCGAGGGCGGCAAGGGCATGGCCAACAAGCAAAATGAGTCGAGGGAACATCGTGGAAGGCATGGGAAGCGACGCCACGGCGACCACTCGAGGCGATGGCGGCGCGAATCGAGCACCGGGCGCGCAAGGCCTCATGGTGGCGCGGATCTCCGGCGAAGCTCTGGCGAGGGCGAGGGGAGCACGATGTAGAACGCGACGATGCGAACACTAAGGTGGTGATGGCATGGAGAGAGAACCTTTGATGGTGCTGTAATCCGGCGAAGAAGGAGTTTCGTACTGCCTACGACGCCGACAAAATTCGGGCAAACGGGTAGGGGATAGAGGTTGGGGTTTGAGGCGAATCGAAAAGGAGGGCGAGGGACACGCGGTGCTCTCTTTAAACTGAGAAGGAGACGCTTGAGTCGACGAGGAACACCACGGGAAAAATGCTTCGCCGGTTTTCAAATGAATAGAAGAAATCAGAAATTGATTGCAATAAGAGGAGGAGACGTCCAATTGATGGCATGGTAACGTGCCTGAGGTTAATGCGAACGTTTCGCCTCAGACGGAATAACCTTTAATGATTTGAGTGAGGAGAACGGAGAGAAGAGAAGGTGACCGGCCATTAATGGAGCTTGAGCTAGCTCTCATGGCTACGGCCGACAGGGGCAAAGGGCGGCGGTGGCCAGGACCGGGGAAGGGGTGGCAAGGTGTGGGCCGGCCATTGGTGAGGCTCAAGTGGTGGCCGACAAGGAGTGGTCTTTGCTACCTTGAAGCTTTACTAAGGAAGAAAACTAACAGAGAAGAAAGCTTCGGCTGGAGGTAGAAGAAAGGTATTAGGGTGGGAATAAAAGGAAGGAGTGAGGACTTAAGTCAAAGAAAGCCAAATGGCCGGCTGGTAGCTGGTGCAAAGGAACTCCATGTTAACTGAGTCACGCTCGGGAGTAAAAATTGGATGGGTGACCGACGGGAAGTCACATTTTGATTATTATTTTTTTTAGAAAAAAAAATAAAAGAAGAGCAAAATAAATATTTAAATAAATAAATAGATAGTGTCAAGAGATTAGAACATAAATTTTTCTGGAGATTTCAATTTGAATTTTCGAAATTTTGATTGGACAAGGTGTTTTGAAATTTGAGACTTTCTTCCAGTAACACACAAGAAATACAAATAAGATCCAAATAAATTCCAGATAATTTTAAATAATTAATTTGAAATTAAATTTTTGAGAAAGCGAAAATTGGGATGTTACAAACCTACCCCCCTTAGAAGGAATCTCGACCCCGAGATTCGGATGGACAGGGAAAAAGATTAGGGTAGACGGACTTTGCTCACTGAACCAACGACTTTCTCTTCTGAGTGAGACTAAACTGAAATGGAAGCTGAATTGACCAGAACTTACCTGGTGCGACATGCTGACTTGATTGAGCTTGCGCTACTACAACATGATTTAGTCGTCCCTTTGCGGATGGTGTTGAATTTTGGGTGGCTTGACTTGGAGCTCGAGGCGCCTCGTCCCCGATCCCGTGTAGGGTCTTGCCCGTGTAGCTCCCAAGTTGAATGGAACTGGAGTCAAGTTCTGACGCTTCTGAGGGCAATTGCTAGCATAATGCCCCATCTCATGGCAATTAAAGCACTGGATTCCTACTGCTGAAGTCTTGTTTTGCTGCGGCTGAGCACCAGTGTTGTTGCGAAATCCCTGCATGATCGGGCGAGGTCCTGACATTGGAGTCTTGGGTACATTATCTGCTGACGGTATGTTGAAGTATGGTTGGTTCATTCGAGGCCTGGAACTGCTGGCTCCATGCTGCGCTTGAAAAGCCATTTTTCTCTTTCGGGACTCAAACAATTGACGTTGAGCATCCTCCTGTACGAGAGCCTTGTTGACCATCTGCTGGAAGTTAGGGTAGTCAACTGACACCAACTGCACCTTAAGGCTAGGGTCAAGTCCTTCCATGAAGCGCCAAATCTTCGCTTCCTCATTAGCAACATCCTCTGGTGCATACCTTGACAGCTGTGTGAACCTGTTAAGATACTCAGACACACTAAGATTGCCCTGCTGCAGCTTATGGAACTCTCTCTTCTTCATTTCCATCATTCCCATAGGAATGTGAGCTGTGCGGAAGGCAGCAGAAAACTCCTGCCAAGAAATAGCCTGCACATTCTGGTGAGCTGCGCAATAGTTTTCCCACCAAGTTCCTGCAGTTGCTTTCAGTTGGTGAGCAGCAAAGAGGACTTTCTCTTGGTCATTACACTGAGCCAAGATCAGTTTCTTCTCGACATCCTTTAACCAGTCATCAGCTTCAAGAGGATCAACTGAACCGGCGAAGGTTGGCGGTCTGGTTCTCATAAATTCCCCCAGTCTGGACGGAGCTGGTAAGACTGGAGCAGGGGCTGTTGCAGGTTGATTGATTTGATTATGAGCAAGTGCCTGAAGTAACTGCAGTTGCATTGCCATCATCTGCTCCAAATTCATCATCGGAGGCGCACTGTGAGGTGGCGGCGTAAAGGTTCTTCCTCAAATAATCGCTCTGTTGAACTTGAGGTTCTTGAGGTGCTTGAGGCAAAATCGGCCTCGAGAAACGGTTGACCGCGACCTCTTCCAAGTCCACGGCCTCGGCCGGCTGCACGGCCTCCTCCGCGGGCTCCTCCACGAACTGCTGTGCGACCCCTTCCACGTCCTCTTCCAGGGTTCTCCATCTGAGCGGTCCAAGGTTAGCAGGGGAAGAGAGGGAAAAGCAAAGACGAGAAAAACAAGGGAGTTTACAACAACCCACGAGATCCAAATACTTTACAAAAAAAAATACTTTTTGCAATAAAAAAAACAACCAATGTAAATTGCCTACTAGCTAAACGACTTAAAACACAGAATGAGCCTTGGCAACTTAGACTATATGTCTTGTCCAACATCACACCTTCTGCTCACAGTCTTTGATTAGTCTTGCCTATTGTTGTTAGAGGGTAGAGATGACTGACGACTTTACGATGCTCTCTTGATGACTCCACTTCTTATGGTCAAGAACGTAATGGTAAGAATCGCGTTGACCACCGATAGAAATTACAAGGAGAAGACGATCCATTTAACATTGTAAAATGATGAAGGAAGAACTAGATAAGGAATAATTCAACGAAGAAGGTAAGGATAGAAAGATGAGAAAAGACGAGGATAGCACAATATAATTTTTCTTTTTATAAAATAAATTTTGAAGTTTTTCCTACAAACGGCCAATCTAACTAGGTCACGCCCTCACAATGACTCGGCTCGATACCAACTCGTCGGGACCGGATTTAATCCGAACCTCTCGTGTATTTCTCGCACTACCCCGATCAAGCAAGTGCACACAAAGGGAAACATTGTTGATAACCATTCAATCACGAAATAACATTAATAAATAACTAAGTACCGGCCTTATGGCCACTTATTACAAAAGAGGTTAAAAGACCTCAAGTCTTACAGCAGCGGAAACAACAAAAAGAGTAAACTTCGAGTGGTGACCCATCAAATTGCCCACCGGCATTCGACTGGGGAAACGCAGCCTAGTACTCCGGGAAGCCTTCGTCGAAGCCACAGGCGAAGTAGTCGTAGTCGCAGTCGTTCTCGGCATCTTCGTAGACTTCTGAGATTGGTTGAGCGTAGCATGTGAGTACATAAAGTACTCCGCGAGTCTTGGGAAATGATGCATATGCATAGCTTTAACAATTGGGCATATAGGGTTCATTTGCACAAAGCAGCATTTTAAGTTTAAACATCTTTTTAAGAAGCTCATTTGACAAAAGATAATTAAAAAGATAAAGTAAATTAAATTAAACTCTAATGTAGGTTCCAACTACCATACATTAGTAAAAAGGCTATAACCGCCAGGTTTTCAAGAATTGAGCTCTAGCTGCTCAACTGGCTCTAACTGCCAGAACCACAATCCAAGAGTTCCAACTACTCCCAGATTCCTAAAATAAATCTTTTAAAACCAAAGCTGAAATCTACCATGTGTATACTCACCTTGCCCGCCCTTGACCGTGGGCACGGCTATTCGAATAGTTTTTAACACTCTGCAGAGTTTGTACAGCTTGACCCACACGAGACAATCAGCTTATACTGTCCGCTCACACACTTCCGAAGGTGTGCGACTAAGCGATTGTCACAAGGCTTTTACAATACTTTGTCCTAACACTAGCCCGCCCGGTGAGCTTAACCCCAAGTCATGGACGTCATTTACCATCGACCTGGAGCTCACCGTTGTGAGGATAACTGCCCGACTTGGACGCCTTTTACCAACGTCCGCGCAAGCCCCGATGCACATGGACGCCAATTACCATCGTCTCGCACTACTGTAAAACCTACCATCTACACTGCATGCAAGCGTAATGTTAGAACATGGTAAATTATTCAGCCAGGTCCTTCCCATTTAGGACATGTGGTTGTACGGTAATGCTTGGTTTGAATAAACACAAGAGTCGGTCCTTAATCGACCAGGGTGAGACAAACCAAACTCATGCCACTCACCCTAGTCTAAAATAGTTTCCACCATTTTTATTTTGTTTCCAAATATTGACATTACCTAATGTCAAATATTTTTCAAAACTTAAAGCATAACAAATAGTAAATATTTTTCTCCCACAAAGGTTGAACATGAACAAAGCACGTCTAAGCAATTCTACCGTATCAAACTATTCTGCAACATTGTATTCAATAATGCAGACTTTCCTACACTAGGGTTACAAAGATGTAGGATATCACATATCAAGGATGATAATAGCAAACTTTAGATTTTTAACTAACAACCTACAGTTTAACTTATCATTTTAATAAATAAGCAATGCATAATAATGTTTAAAAACTAAAAACATATTTTACAAATCATAGGTTCAAAATGGTCAAAGGAGACTCGCCTTCAACGTAGGTTGTGGTTGCCGTCCGGTTGGTCCAAACTGTGTCGACAAGTCTTGATTCTAAACACGCGAAATGACACAAATAAATTACAAAATAAATAATTAAATTACAAAATAAATACTGAAAGAAAGAGAATGAATTTATATGAATTCAGGATCAAGAATCGATGAATTTGGAGTTCGTACGAAGGAGAACGGACAACTGGAAGATTGCTTAACACGAGAAATGATAGAAAGAAAAGAAAAACACTAAGCTGAAATCACTGTTCATAGTGAAATCCGGAAAACAAAAATGGTGAAGGAATTGTGCCCGCTGGGTTCAACCTGGAACCTGAAGGCAGTGAAAGGTACCACCTGCCTCTTCTAACCAACTAACCCCATGTGCACTTGTGACAAAGAAACAATGCACACTATATGAAGCAAAGCACGATATTATGCATCCTCCGTGGAACCGAACGAGCAGAGCTCCAAAGACAAAGAATGGCGCCTCAAGACTCGGCTTTGCCGGCGAGGGCGGCAAGGGGCATGGCCAACAAGCAAAATGAGTCGAGGGAACATCGTGGAAGGCATGGGAAGCGACGCCTCGGCCGGCGACCACTCGAGGCGATGGCGGCGCGAATCAGAGCACCGGCGGCGCAAGGCCTCATGGTGGCGCGGATCTCCGCTGGAGACTCGCGAGGCGAGGGAGCACGATGTAGAACGCGACGATGCGAACACTAAGGTGGTGATGGCATGGAGAGAGAACCTTTGATGGTGCTGTAATCCGGCGAAGAAGGAGTTTCGGCTGTGCACGAACGTCGACAAAATTCGGGCAAACGGGTAGGGGATAGAGGTTGGGGTTTGAGGCGAATCGAAAAGGAGGGCGAGGGACACGCGGTGCTCTCTTTAAACTGAGAAGGAGACGCTTGAGTCGACGAGGAACACCACGGGAAAAATGCTTCAGTTTTCGGTTTTCAAATGAATAGAAGAAACTGTAAAATTGATTGCAATAAGAGGAGGAGACGTCCAATTGATGGCATGGTAACGTGCCTGAGGTTAATGCGAACGTTTCGCCTCAGACGGAATAACCTTTAATGATTTGAGTGAGGAGAACGGAGAGAAGAGAAGGTGACCGGCCATTAATGGAGCTTGAGCTAGCTCTCATGGCTACGGCCGACAGGGGCAAAGGGCGGCGGTGGCGGGGACCGGGAAGGGTGGCAAGGTGTGGGCCGCCATTGGTGAGGCGGAAGTGGTGGCCGAAAGGAGTGGTCTTGCTACCTTGAAGCTTTACTAAGGAAGAAAAACTAACAGAGAAGAAAGCTTCTACTGGAGGTAGAAGAAAGGTATTAGGGTGGGAATAAAAGGAAGGAGTGAGGACTTAAGTCAAAGAAAGCCAAATGGCGGTAACCGGTAGTCAAAAAAGGAACTCCATGTTAACCGAGTCACGCTCGAGAGTAAAATTGGATGGGTGACCACGGAAGTCACATTTTGATTATTATTATTTTTAGAAAAATAAATAAAAGAAGAGCAAAATAAATATTTAAATAAATAAATAGATAGTGTCAAGAGATTAGAACATAAATTTTTCTGGAGATTTCAATTTGAATTTTCGAAATTTTGATTGGACAAGGTGTTTTGAAATTTGAGACTTTCTTCCAGTAACACACAAGAAATACAAATAAGATCCAAATAAATTCCAGATAATTTTAAATAATTAATTTGAAATTAAATTTTTGAGAAAGCGAAAATTGGGATGTTACAACTATGGCGTGGTCATACGTACTTCTACGACGTGTACCAAGTCGTGAGTCTGTCTACGACTAGTACCCAGTCGTAAGTGCTTCTACCACTAGTACCTAGTCGTAAGTCCGCTCTCGACTAGTACCCAACAGATGTCCTTCTACGACCACTATCTGGTCGTAAATCCTTCCACGACTATTGTTCAGTCGTAGGTTCTGCTACGACCACTACCTGGTCGTAAGACCTTCTTTCGGTCGTAGTTTTGGCATTAAGAATCCAAATCAATTAGTTCTTGTTGCTAAATTCTTTATAAATCAGTACCTTACTTCGGTAAGATTTTCAGAATTTTGGAGAAAGTTTGTCGTTGAGTCTTTGCATTTTATTCGTTCTTATCGATTGCTTTTCGCCTTCTCGTTAGGATCCGAAGAGCACATTGACAATATTGTCGATCCTCCGCAACATCCTGACCCTCAGCAAGCAGGCAAGCAGTTTGATCATGCTGATCCCATTACTTTCAAGTCTAATACTTTGTTTACAAATCATATGTATGCATGCTTTTGTGTCAAACTAATTTTCCCGATTAGAGGTAGTTATTCCTATTGCATTGTTGCCCTCAAATTGTTATCTCCTGCCACGGCCATAAGTTATTAACATCGCTGGTGGATTAGAGCCCGGTGATTTAATTATACTCTTTTATTGTCTTTTCGATGTCATGCTTAGAAATGCTTAGATGCCGGTAGTATTGGGCAGTCATCGACTTAGTCGATGATGTTGATCACACAAATCTTATTACTACTCCATTATGTCCAGCACCCTGTGCTTTGTTACTTTGTAAAGTCAAAAACTGAAAATAAAACTGTTTTCGACTTGGGCACAATGGTATGTTGGTGTGATCTGTTGGTGTGAATGGAATGGTGCCTAGGTCATCAAGGACCGAGTTACTTGTGTCACTAAGCCAAGCGCTTATGCGTGCTAACCACGCGAGAGGGATATGGGACCTCTCTTGACTAAGTACTTTGGCGTGTGTTATCTCCGAGTCGCAGGAGGGGGTGGTGTGTGTTGTGTGAAACATGATATGTGTTCTTGTGTTCTGTGTTGGGTGTGCGGTGGTGGAGATTCTGGGTAGGCTCTCCACCTCGAGGAGCTTCGTAGTTGTCCAAGGCTTTACCCGGGAAGGGTAGTTGACCGAGGCTTTACGATGACTCCGACACAACGTATGGGTTTCTATCCATACATGCGGCTCGAGAGTAATACACAATATTGGAAATGTCTCGAGGACTTAGCCGTGCAAGCATACCTTCTAAGTGTGCTTAATAGCTTGGCAAAAGGCGGTGCAGCGTGTGGGTACATTGGTACACCCTGCAGGATAAAACTATTCAATAGCCTCGCCCTAGGTTATGGACATGCTTGGTAAGGTCGTGCAAGAACTAGACTACAACTTTTTAAATTAAAATTTGACATGGGTGGTATGAATGGGTAATTCATGCTATTGTTGTGGTGACTAATGGGTTAGTCACTTCCAGGACTGTTGTTGTCATCTATCTACTGTTATATTGTTGTCTTTTACGATTATTTGAACATTAAAAACTGATTTGTTAACTTGCTTTTAAATGTACTATCTTATTGCAAATAAAATTTGCTTTATGCTAAAAATGAAACATACAACCTCCACTCAAAAAGCTTGCATATAGTTATGTACAGGTCTGTTACTCTACACGTAAGTCTTGCAAGTACATTCAAAATACTCACCCGGCTTTGCTGGGCTCTTTGTTGCAGGGGAGGAAGGTGAGCCCCAAGCGCCTCACTTTTGTGAAATGTGCTGTGGATTCGACGACTAGCTTGGCGGTCCGGTCGGTTGCCTTGTGGGGTAAAGGCACACTGATTGGCTCTTTTGTTTATGGCCATCTTATGGCACTTTTGCTTCCGCTGTTTAATTCTTTTGTCTATGTATGTCGTTTGGCCGGTCGGCCTCTCTTTTGTAATATCTATCTTTTATTTATGTTAACTTCTGTTCTGCTTCTTGCTTCGGTTCTATCTGAATGAATGGAATTGATGCATAAACTTTGTAAAGAGGTGTGTATACTGCATTTCTGGGAAGTATACATGTCTCGAGTCTCGGATTATCTGATTTGTGATGCTAGAACCGAATGGATGGTTAAGCATTACAAGCCGGATAAACCGGGGTCTCACAAGGTTTGGTATCAGAGCCATACTGACCGTAGTAACCCAAGCTTGGTCGTCTTTAGGATATTTTGAAAAATATTATTTTCAAAGTATCAAATGGTTTATGAAAGTTTAAGGAATTCTCGGATTTTATTCCTTACCTATTCTAGCTTTCTCCTCTTATCTTACTCTAATTTGAGTTTTGAAAATTGATTTCCTCTCCTTCTTTCAAAGATAGTTGTTGGGTTTTGGGAACTAACGAGCTTGGCAAATTGAAGTGGTGGTTGCCCTCTACAAGGTTTTGAAGCTTCTGGAATGGATAAATTACGACTAGAAGCTTGGATGAGAAACCTGGACAGCGATCTTTCAATTTCCGGACAGCAGGCTCAAAGGTTCCAAATGGGGTAGAGAATGAGAGGTTAATCGACTGAAGCTTGTGGGAGTAGAAGGGTAAGATGTGATACTAGTTAGCTATGTATCTAACGCTAATTTCGCTGATTAAACCTTGCTCTTTAGTGGTATTAGATCTTACCTTAATCTTCTGATTTTTATCTTCTCAATCAATTACTCGTTCATTCAATACGGGTTAGTTGCATTGGGAAGTTGAGCTTTGGTTTGGTAATTCCTTGCTGTTTTTGGAGTCTTTTTATAAGCATGTTTAAGTTTATACACTTACTGTTTTTGGCTTTCGGTTAGGGTGATATTCCATTCCCCTAGTCGTTAGCTTTTCGCTTTCTTTGGCTTTGTTTTTGAGTCTAGTTTTAACCAAAATTTCTTGTAACAGGATGGCCGGACGCACTCGCAGCGGCCAAGGCCAGTCAGCTGGTCCGGACGAGGATCTTCCTCCTCCTCCGACCATGGCCGAGGTCCTTCTTGAGATCGAGCGCAACCGTGCAGAGGACAGGAGGATTCTTCTGGACGTTATCGCGCGCAACACGTCCGCCCTTACCGGTGCTTCAGGATCCGGGCAAGGGAGTGGACATCAGCTGTGTGGGGGACTCGCGGAGTTTCTTCGCTCCCAGCCTCCCACGTTCTCCAGGTCTGAGGACCCGCTTGACGCAGACGATTGGCTTCGTCTGGTTGAGCGAAAGCCAGATAGCGCAGCGCGTGGAGCACGAGAAGGCGTTGTTCACGTCGCACCAGCTGGAGGGTGCAGCTTTGTCTTGGTGGGAGAGCTTTCTCGCCATGCAGCCTGACGGTCACACCGTCACCTGGGAGGAGTTCCGCACTGCCTTCCGTCGGAGTCACATTCCTTCCAGCCTGATGAGGCTGAAGAAGAAGGAGTTCTTGTCGCCGCATAAGGACGCTTATCGCCACTGAGTATCTTTACGAGTTCAACCATTTGGCTCGTTATGCTCCGGAAGAGGTGGCCACTGATGAGGCCAAGCAAGAGAAGTTCAATGATGGTTTGTCTGAGGAGCTGCAGGACAAGCTATCTATCGTTGACTTCCCTGATTTCTAGACCTTGGTGGACAAGGCCATCGTCGCTGAGCACGCAGGAGAGCGCCAGGATTCCCGCATAGCGTAAGTGGAGGCCCACAAGTCATCTAGGCCGCTATCCTCGCTTCGGTCCGCCTCGGGTCGCACAAGAAGCCAAAGACCCCGGGCCGTCAAGACTGTTCTTTGTCCTTCGCAGCCGTGTCCCAATCACGCACACGCGAAGTCGCCAGAGTGGCCCCGCAACCCGGCTGCCGGGGTTACTTGCTTCGCCTGCAACTAGAAGGGGCATTATGCGAACCAATGCCCTAAGAAGACAGAGCGCCCCTCGTCCTAATGGAGGACGCGGGCAAGGAGGTGGTTCTTCTTAGGACCAAGATCGCCCCCGCTACCCAAGGCATGGGTAGTGGTCGCGTCAACCTCATCTCAAGCAGAGGAGGCACAGAGGCACCCACGTCGTCCCCGGGTACACTTCGTTAACTCTCATTCTCGCTCTTGCTTTGTTTGATTCAGAGCATGTCATTCTTTTGTTTCGAGTCTTTTGTCGCTATCGGTGAGCTCCTTTTACTCCATTGTTGGTCCTATTGCTCATTCGCTCTCCTGGTTTGGAGTTGAGAGCTGAATCTGAGTGTAGGGATGTCCCAATCGAGATCGAGGGAGTGAGATTCTCCGCGAATCTTATCCTCCTCCATTCAGCAAGTCTAGATGTAATTCTTGGTATGGATTGGTTGTCTCAAAGATATGGGACAAATCGACAGCTAAGAAGTGTATCTCTTTATCTAGTCTTTCCGTGACGAGCAGTTCACTTTTCACCGAAATCGCTAGGTCCTCATCTCTTCGCGCCAGCGAAGCCCGCTTAGATATTAGTGAAGTCCCAACACTGTGACTTCATTGATGTCTTTCCTGAAGCTCTTCCAGGGATGCCACCAGTTCGAGACCTCGAGTTTATCATTGAGTTGGTTCCCGGTACTGCCCCGATTTCAAAGAGGTATTATCGGATGCCACCAAACGAGCTGGTGGAGTTGAAGAAGCAACTTAATGAGCTGCAAGAAAAAGGTTTCATCCGCCCTAGCTCATCTCCGTGGGGTTGTCCTGCAATCTTCGTAAAGAAGAAGGACAATACTTTGCGCATGTGCGTGGATTACCGTCCGCTTAATGAAGTAACAGTAAAGAACAAGTATCCATTGCCCCGCATTGATGATCTCTTTGATCAATTAACTGGAGCTCGAGTATTCTCCTAGATTGATTTGAGAATAGGATATCATCAAGTTCGGATACGACCTGAGGATATTCCAAAGACGGCTTTCTCTACTCGCTACGGCTTGTATGAGTACACCGTCATGTCATTTGGCTTAACCAATGCTCCCGCCTTGTTCATGAACCTCATGAATTCGGTATTCATGGAGTATTTGGATAAGTTTATCGTGGTCTTCATCGATGATATTCTCATCTATTCCAAGGATGAGGAGGAACATGATGAGCATCTGAGGCTTGTGTTAGGCAAGCCGGAGCACCACCAGATGCGGTTCAAGAAGTGCGCGCTGCTCGTTGAGGGAAGTGGCCTTCTTGGGTCATATTCTTTCAGTAGGAGGCGTAGCCATTGATCCTAGCAAGGTCAGCGATGTTCTTTCATGGATTCAGCCTACTTCGGTAACCGAAGTGCGGAGTTTTCTTGGTTTAGCGGGATATTATCGCCGTTTTATCGAGAACTTCTCCAAGATCGCGAAGCCGATGACGGAGTTGCTCAAGAAGGACAAGAAGTTCTTGTGGTCCGATGCTTGTGAGGAAAGTTTCCAAGTGCTTAAGAAGCGTTTGGCCACCGCTCCCGTCCTCGTTCTTCCCGATATCCATCGAAGCTTCGATATCTTTTGCGATGCTTCTCGTCGAGGGCTCGGTTGTGTCTTTATGCAAGAAGGCAAGGTAGTGGCCTATGCATCAAGGCAGTTGAGACCTCATGAACTCAACTATCCTACCCATGACGCGCCGGGGGGAGGAAGAGGGGAGGAGAGGCGGATGCTGTTGGGGAGGGAGGAGGCGCACAAGAGGGTGAGAGAGGCGGCTGGATGGGGAGAGGGGGAAAGGGAGAGGGGTGGCTAGGGTTTAGGGGGGAGGACACCCCCCCTTTTGCTGGCCCCCTCATGGGCCACCCTGGACTGAGGCTCAGAGCCCAGGTTACCGAAAAAACACTGAAAACCTCCCGCTCAAAAGATAATTTCCGGATTTCTGATTAACTCCTTCTCCCGAATTCTTTTCTTGTTTCCCGATTAAATTTTGGGGTATTATAGTATATCTCATGGATGATGTGTCAAACACTCTTTGAGAGGCTTATGCATTACTTGATGTTGAGAATTGGAAAGAGGTAGTCCATAGTGAAACATATTCCATCATGGCTAACGGGACTTGGGAGATCACTGATCGTCCTATCGGGTGCAAACCTGTTGGATGCAAATGGATCTTTAAAAATGAAATAAGGCTTGATGGTACTATTGATAAGTACAAGGCAAGACTTTTGACCAAGGGTTATACCCAGAAAGAATGTGAGGATTATTTTGATACTTACTCTCCTGTTGCCAGATTGGCCACCATTCGAGTGCTCATTGCATTAGTTTCTTCCCATAGTCTACACATTCATCAAATGGATGCGAAGACAACTTTTTTTAATGGAGAGTTAGAGGAAGAAATCTATATGGAGCAACCGGATGGTTTTGTGATTTCTAGATAGAAAAATAAGGTATGCAAATCAATCAAATCCTTGTATGGCATAAAACAAGCACCTAAACAATAACATGAGAACTTCGATAAAACTTTAACTTTTGTTGGCTTTTTAGTGAATGAGGCAGATAAGTGTGTGTATTATCGTTATGGTGGGGGTCAAAGAGTGATTTTGTGTTTGTATATCGATGGCATACTTATATTTGGAACAAACACTGTTGGTATTGGCGAGGTCAAATCTTTCTTACTTAGATGCTTTGATATGAAAGACCTGGAAGAGGCAGATATTATTCTGAATATCGAATTGATCAAAAAATGAGGATGGAATCACTTTGAACCAATCCCATTATGCTGAGAAACTCTTGAGCCAGTTCGGTTTTGATAACTACAAAAATTTTCTAACTCCTTATGATGCTAGTGTTAAGCTTCGAAAGAATAAGAGATTAGGCACATATCAATTGATATATTCACAAATTATTGGGCCCCTTATATATCAATCTGGTACGTTTGTTGTGAGCAAATTAAGTCAGTTTATTTCTAACTCAGGAGATGATCACTAAGAGACACTTGAGAGATTGTTGCGCTACTTGAGAGGCACAACCTCATATGAAATTCATTATAATGGGTATCCATCTGTATTAGAAGGATATATTGATTCAAATTGGATCTCTGATATAGATGAGATCAAAGCTACAAGTAGGTATATCTTTATCCTAGGAGGTGCTGCAGTATCATAGAGGTTGTGTAAACAGACCATATTGACGAGGTCAACCATGGAAGCAGAACTTGTAGCACTAGACACAACTACTGTTGAGGATGAATGGCTTAGAGAGCTTATGTTGGACTTACCACTGGTTGAGAAACTAATACCGGCAATCCTAACGTACTGTGATAATCAAACAGTGTTGATTAAGGTTGCAAGTTCTAAGGATAACATAAAGTCCTCTAGACATGTAAAGCGTAAGCTTAAATCTGTTAGAAAACCGAGGAACTCCAGAATGATTACTGTGAATTATATTCGCACTGAGAAAAATCTGGCAGACTCTTTCACAAAGGGGCTAGCATGGAAGGTGATTTCCGTTACATCTATGTACATAGGAATGAGACCCATTGGAGTTCCAACTCAATAGTAATAGATACCTTTTTGATCGGAGATCCCATGACTTAGGCAATTGGAAAAACAAGTTGATGTTTGAACAAGAGAGTACATTATAATAATATGTGTACCCGTGTCCTAATAGACAAAATAGTCTCAACTATATGAAAGGATGGCTAAAATCCTTAATGTATTCTAGTGTCTAATGAGGAAAAAAATGTATTAGCCTACAGAATACCTAAAATGAATACACATACTTGAGCTTAATTGTGAGGTCGTGGTTTACAAGAATAGGGCATTCTCTAGAAAGCTCATGAGCAGATAAGGGAGCATGACCAAATAATGCTCTATTTAGGCATGGTTCTTTGTGACCTAGTATCGCTTGAGATTTCAAGTGAGATCTAATCACGAAAGACTGTGAATTCAAGGCATAGTCAATTCATCAATTGCAGAAGATGAATCTTGTTATTCTAGTTGCTAGTTCAACTCAGACGGACTTACATCGAAAGACCGGTATAACAACAACTCTTCAGCACAATAATCTTAATCATTCTTTTTTGCTGCTTGCCTTGGAATTGGTGGGGGATTGTTGGAATTGGGCCTATATGTGTAAAGGCCTATTCATTCCTAAAATTCCAAACCATGCGAAGTCTTAGACCAGGGGTCTTAAACTAGTGTGGTCGAAGGAATAGACTAGTGTAGTCGAAACCTTAGGCCAGTGTGGTCGAAGATATAGACCAGTGTGGTCGTAATAATGTGGTCGAAGCCATAGACCATTGTGGTCGAAGTCATACACCAATATGGTTGAAAAATAGTGGTCGAATTCTTAGACCAGTGTTGTCGTAATATGCCTGGCCGAAGTCAGAGACCAAGAGTCTAAATCAGAGACCGGTGGTACAATCGTGATCAATAAACACTTCTTAATGATCATTAACTGGTTTTGAATTAGCAGTTACCAGTGGTTTAAGTATGTAGTTACTAAAGAGTAATTGTCTCGACCTTAAAATGATCTAGAGATGTTCAAACTAAAAGATCGATTCATTCAATTTTTTCTATCTTCCTCTCTGATCAACTATACTGAGGGTTTGAGCTGTCAAACCAAGTCGTCCCTTCTCTTCGGCGTGCACCGGGAAGGAGGGTGAGCGGATATCTTCGAACCATTATTGCAGAGTTCACCTGAACAGGGCGACAATAAGGTTTCTAGGCAGCACATCTGCGCGACCGCTCACTTCACTACAGCATCTACGATTTGCACTGCATTAAGTCTGTACTGTTTCGTGTTCTTCATCAAGACTGATTGTAAGTTAGTCGCATGACCAGTTTTTTTCTACTATAATGATATTGTTGAGTATGTTTAGAAGTGTAATGAGTTGCTTACTATTAATATCGTTTTATGTATCTCTTGTTATTTATGATCTTTACCTCATAATCAAATATGGAATTAAACTATTGTCCAAATTTCCAACAAAATTAAGGTCTTCTCATCTTATATGTGCATAAATCATTCAAGGATCTTGTCATCTTTGATACATCCAAATGTAGGAAATGGAAAAATGAAAATAAAGTGATGGAGCCAAAAAGTGGAAACAAAGAGCTCCATATGGCATCAAGGAAGCAATACAAGCACAAAATGAGAAGAAGAAGAAAAAAACAGAATGTTAGGGGTGGCATCAAAGAAGCTTCAGAGCTTGCTTGGTTTCACTCATCATGGTAATCAGCTCACATCATTTCATTGGAATTTAACAAACTCACTGTAAGATTTTTACTAACTGTACTGATTAAGGTGCAGAAAGAACTATCTTCAGAAAAGGTTGAAGTTTGCATGATAAGTTCTGAACTTTAGTGCCATTTTACCATTTTCTTTGATCAAGAAGGAATAAATATATGTTTTATCAAACGAAGTACCATGTCATCTTAACGAACTTTCCCATTGTTCACAAGGGTTGCTTTCCAAGCTGTTTGAAGCCACTTTATTTCAGTATGAGCACAGGTACATGCTCGGAGTACATATGAAAACTCCAACGGACTTTTTCTACATATTGTTGTACCATCTGCTTTGTAATTTCCGATGAAAAGCGTGCTCTATCACCATCTGCTTTCCTGGATCGCTAAACATCCATTTTTACTCTTCCCATGATCTGAAACTCACATGAACCACAATAAGGTTATGGAAAAGTGAGTTGATTAGTTATTACTATGGGGCTGTGCATGTGGGCCTTTTTCTTGCTTAGATGATTGCATAGTCTAACATGATACATATTCAGTGCCAAACAAGTATATATCTTTCATTTTGGGATTCATGGAAGATCATTTGAATGCACGATGATGAAAAGATATTTGTCAAATACACACTGAATAGTTATCTTGGATTCCTTACTTTACAGGGGAACGTAATGTTCAATTACCACTACCGATGTACACAATTGTAGGCAAATAAATCTACACTTACAAGAGTAGTCATATACCTTGATAACATTCCACATTAAAGACTAAACGTCTTTATGAGCTGAAAGCTCTCGAAACTGCATAGATGAAGTCCAATAAACCAGTCCCCTTGAGAAGGCCTTTACCAGTTAAAAGCTCAAAATCTATCAATAAGAGAAAGCCAATTATAGCGGCTTTTCCATTGATCAGTTCATTCTCATCAGTGAAACCAAAACCTCCGACATCATCATCGATTACCATTCTCACCTGAAAATGTAAAATGAAGGAATATATTCTGGCGCTAAACAGCTCTACAAAATCCTCTTTTTGCTGATGATGGAGTAGACTAAACTTAATTAACAATGCAGGGATAATATGAGGAAAGAGAAAAGCAATGTATAGATATGGTCTTCAGACTTCAGAGCAAAAGTAATGGAGCAGGGGGGAAGTGAGGGAGAGAGTGAGACCTCTTCAATATTGACATCAGATGCAGTAACCCCAGGTTGAGCTTTCCCACTGAAAATAATCTCTGCCGATCCACCCGAGCTAACAGCTCCCCTGATGCTGATGTATATATTTTCTCCATCGGTTTTCACAGGGTACACAAATAGTTTTCTCAAAGCTGGTGTAAGAGCCCTTAAAACAGGGTTTTTAGGATACCATTCTTTTAGTTCCCCAGTACGAAGATCAAATGTACTATCTGTTGTTGGGCAAACAATGCAACCATCCTGAAAGACAACCAATATGTGGTTACATCTTTGAGAAAGGAACTGGAATTATCTCATTCAAGCAAGTGATGCCCAACAAAGTCGAAGTAAACATAGCACTTGTTTTTGTCAAAGAATTGGAAGTACACGAATTTTTTGAAAGAAACTTTTGCTGTTTTGCAGTCTTCAATAATCCTCAAGTGATAAGAGTTTAGTGTTAGAGCTTCATACGGTCAAAAGGAAGGCTAATGCATAACATTTCACATTTGTAATGTGAACTAAAGAAAACAGAAGTAATGTGGTTCCCCAAACAAGGCAAGATTTAGAACTTTGTGAAACCAATAGAACTTTATGTCAACTCCGCAGGAAACCGAATATTCATCTCTGTGTTCATGACTGAGAGAACTTTCATTCATTCATTCATTCATGAGAGAGAGACTGCCAACTGAACCTCCAAACTGTTGGGTCATAGACTCTATTATTTAATTAAAGAGTATCCAAGAATATGTCCCAAGGGAAGCCAGGCAAAGAAAATAGATGTATACCATGTAATCCCTATAATAGCTTACAGTCTGAAGTTTTGGAAAAATCCAGTCCATAATCAAAAATGTTTTCTCAAACAGCTTCCTAGCCAATAGCCATCTTCCCATTTAATTGATTATGGCATGTACTTCACTCAATTCATCCTAATACCCTAACGGATACATGAACAAGACCCTCTGTGACATGATATCTAGATAAAAGAAACTGTCCGACAATATGAAGCATAAAGAGCATAGACCCTCAATGACATGATGTCTAGTCATCTAGAATACAAAATTGAACACCCTCATTTGACAAATATACTAATATATCTAGAATAGGTGATACCAGACACAAATCAAGTATAGTCTCTGACGTGATATCTGTTGGCCCAAACCGAAGACGAACACACGCGAACGCAATGGGACCCTCGAACGCTAACACAAGAACACAACAAAAATTTTGTGATGCCGGAATAACAGCAGCTTTTCTGATTTTCTCTTGTTCTATTGCTCTTGTTCAAGTTACAAGACCATAGGTGCCTTTATATAGATTAAGCACTTGGATTCCTTGATCCAATTCGTTTCTTAGTAGGAAACCTCCTCGGACTCACATTAGGACACCAAAACTAAATATGAAAAGCTAACAAAGGAAATAAACTAAATTGATCCGATGCTAATTGCATCAGGATCCTAACACCTTATACTTGGCAAGTCTAGATTAATTTCCAACAATATCTAAATCAAGAAACTGTACACCATCGCTTTGATGATTATACTGAACGAGAGCTACAACATGCGCTGTGGTTACATCTTTTTTCCAGCTATCCTCGACTCGATAGTTAATTCTAAGAGAATCTAACATAATACGATGTTGGTGAATGTACGTTGCAACAACTGTTCACGGGGAAGACAGAGCCAAGACCAAGCCGCTGTTACACCGGCGCGCCGCACGGGCTGGCAGGCATTTGGCCGAGCAGTTTACCTGCGTGAGCTTGGCGTTGAGGAGGCCCTCGGTGTAGGCGCCCTCGGCGGGGGAGCGGTTCTCGATGGCGTAGACCTGGTCCTTGTACCAGAGCAGCAGGATCTCCTCCCCGTCCTGCACGATCACCCGCCGCTCCCCGAGCGGCAGCGCCGCCAGCGGCACCACCGGCACCCAGTTGCCCCTTCCTCCCCGCCCCGGTCTCCGCAGGCGCGTCCCCTCGGCCGGCGGCGCCGATGGCTCAGCCCCAGACACCTCGGCGGCGCGGCAGGAGAGCCTGGGGTAGTGGTACCGGTGCCGCGCGAGGAAGGGGAGCGGAACGTGGCATGGGGTTGACGATGTGGGGATGCGGCGGTGGAGAAAGGAGGGGGACGCGGTCGTTGCGGTGGTGGTGGTAATGGCCGCCATGGGGGGAATGGAGGGAGGTGTGTTGGGGAGGAGGGGCCAGGGGTTGAGGGGGAGGAGAAGGGGTGGTGGGGTAGGGTGGAGCGCCCATGGCCACGGGATGGAGATAAAGGAGGAGTGTGGGGAAGAGAAGCTGACACATTTATAGGTTGCTGTCCAGTAGCGGCATGCGTGGCCCGGATGGTTTACTAATTACGTGGCAGAAGGAGTTGCTAAAAGGTTATGAAAGAGTAGATGATCCATGGCACTAAGGCTGGAGCTAAGAGCAATTAGATGGTCTTGGAACCTGTTCATACGCATCGCAGGGGACGAGTCCAGAGGAGGACTCCTAGAGATTCCATCAGTTTTTGTTTAATAATAAAAAATCAAAGGCTAGAGGACTCCCACCGATTTTTGGGTCGTTGGCGGTTAGATATTTAAATTTTGTGTCTTTATTAAAGCAATAATATGTGACAGTTTTCTCTTTACAAAACTATCACATTCCAAACCGTTAGATCAAAGCAGCAACGTACAAGATCAAACAACTCAAAAAAAAAAAACAAATACATACATACAGACTACACATTTCATTGGATTCCGGTATTGGACCCGTTATTGTGTTTGTGGCCCATTGAGGATTCCTGATTCGGCCCGTTATGCTATTTGTGACCAATAGTGTCTCTCGGTGGCCTCTTTTGGGCCACATTTGCAGCCCAGTAAGAAAATAACAGAATGCACAAACTTGGTAATCAAGGCAAATTGTTTGCAGAATCGATCAAAGAAAGAAAAATCTGGGAGAGAAGAAAAAGGAAAGGGGGATAGCAGAGAAGAAATCAAATAGCAGAAGAACATCACGAGGAAAAAAGAAAGGAGCAAACATGAAGCAACAACTTGAAGAATGTCATGAGGTATCAAATCAGAAAAGAAAGAAGATGAAGAAAGCAACAGAACAACAAAGCAGACGAAGATAGAAGGTAAATCTTGACATCTAACCTTGTGCTAAAACCCCATCTCGTGCTTCAAAAAGGAGTTGAACCCTAACTCCTGCAAACCAAACACTTCCTTGATTGATCTGGTTGCAACTCTATGTTTTTAAAAACTCCTTCCAAAACACCTCCAGTATGGCTTCTTAATCGACATTGACCACATCCTCAGATACAAGATTGAAGATCCTGCATGAGTAAGTTGTGTCTACATCATTCCAACAGACAAAGAACTTAGATAACTACGTAGCAAACAATCTCATCAAGGGAACTAACACAGCAAACGCAATGGCCAACAATATGAAGCAAGTACACATCAACTTCACAAACAAGCCTGAATATCTGTCACCACTTCAATACTATTGTAACAGGTTGATGTTAATCAAACCTACAACTATATTAAATTGGACTGAGAGGATTGAAATCTACCAGTCACTCAATTTTCTGAAATGAAGACTTCGTAGACCCATAACTGGTATATTAAATTGCTAAGGGATATTGCATAAATTATATAAAACTACTTGAAAAGACAAAAAAGAAACTTATCCATAAAACTACAAGACACTGCATGCACAAATATGAAAGAGAGAGAGAGCAAACAGATTCAAGGAGAGATATAATCAATGTACAATACGAAAACATTGAAGATAGTAATGCAATGAACGAAAATCAGGAAATAACTGAGGAAGATATCGAAGAGTTCATAGAAAGAGAAGAACGTGCAACAACTCAAGGGAATAATTTACAAATTGATAGCAAATACACACCACAAATGGGAATGCAATTCAAAACTTCTGAAGAGGCGCACCACTTCTTCAACTTTTATGCTTATATAGCTGGATTTTCAATAGCAAAAACACATAACTACCGCACAACAAGCAAGAAGAGGAAGAATGAAGTCACAAGAGTAACATATAGATGCAACAGAAATGGAATAGGTGAACAACAACCGGAAGAAGAATCACAAATTATAGTTACAGAGAGGCAAACAAAAGTACTAAATAGAACTGGATGTGAATGTGTGAGGGTTATATCAGAAAAGAAAGGAATATGGATAATAACAAGACTTGATATAGATCACAATCATAACCTATGTCCTAATTCAGAAACAAGATTTATGCGATCACACAAGTACATGAGTTCAGTAGAAAAAAAGTTGATAAGAACTTTGAATGAATGCAACATACCAACAAGAAGTATGATTACAATTCTATCATTCCTGCGTGGTGGACTGACAGCTTTGCCCTACACCAAGAAAGATGTTAGCAATGTTGGTACAGCAATTAATAGAGAAACAACAAACAAGGACATGCAGCTTGTACTCAAGTATTTGCACGTAAACAAATGAAGACAACGAATTTTATTATGATCTAGATCTTGATGAAAACAACAAAGTCAGGAATATGTTTTGGACAGATGGAAGATCAAAGAAATACTATCAAGATTATGGAGATTGCATGAGCTTTGACACTACATATCTAACAAATAGATATAATTTGCCATTTGCACCATTTGTTGGAATAACAGGTCATGCAAATACATGTATTTTTGGTTGTGCTTTCCTAGTAGACGAAATAGCAGCAACATTTGAATGGGTATTCACAACATTCCTAAAAGCAATGGGAGGGAAAGAACCAGTCTCTATAATAACAGATCAAGATGGTGCAATGAGGAGAGCAATAGCTACTATATTCAAACACTCAAATCACAGAAATTGTATATTTCATATCAAGAAAAATGCTCGAGAGAAGGCAACAATGAGTTTCAGGACAAAATCTGGTCTATATGAAGAGTTTGAGGACATCATCAACAACTCTCTAACAATTTCAGAATTTGAAGAGCTATGGCAAGCAATGATTATCAAATTTGACCTGAAGAATGTAAAATATTTTCAACACATGTGGACAATTAGAGAGAGATTTGTGTCTGTGTACTTCAAGCAACAATTCTATCCTTTCATTCAAAGCACAACAAGAAGTGAGAGTACAAATGCAAGGATAAAAAGGAATGTAGGGCCCAAAGACAAGATACAAGTTTTATGAAAGAATATGAGCGGCTGATGGATACTATATTTAGCACAGAATATCAAGATAACCACGAGTCAAGAACAAAAAAGGCAAAGAAACTATGGTCAAAGTACTTCTTTGAAGAACAAGCAGCATAAGTGTACAATCTAAAAAAATTCAAGAAATTCCAATTACTACTCAAGGACACAACAAGGCTACATGTACTGGAGACTAACCCAGGAAATACATATGAAGTTTTCCAAGCTTTAAATAACAATAGAAAGGAATTGCGATCAAGAAAGTATATTGTCATCGTCGACTTACCTAAGGAGAACTACAGTTGCATATGTGCGATGTTTCAGAAAGATGGTCTGTTGTGCTCACATATTCTCCGAGTGCCTCTGCAACTGAACGTTGGCAAAATACATGATAAGTATTTCATTAAGAGATGGAGAAAGAAATTAGAAAGAAAGGCTGAGTTGAAATCTTCTGTTGGGAATTCAACTTGAAGATTCAATGTCCTATCTAGAAGATTAGCAGATTTGGCATCACAAGGATAAAAAAACAGAAGGTTTATATGATTACCTGATGGAAGAAATTGTCAGATTGCAGTCCAAACTAGATTCCTTGACTCATCAGCCTGAAGAACGACAAATAAGCGCAACAGAACAAACCATTGATGAAATCAATGCTCTAGAATCATGCAATGCAGCTAAAGATAATTTAGAAGCACCGATTCAAGATCCAGACATTGTTCAAAAAAAAAGGGAGACCAACAGAAAGATTCAAAACAATCGGAGAGAAGCTAAAGTGCAAAAAAAAACAAACATTATCAATGCAGACATTGTGCAGCAATAGATCACAATTTTGCAAGATGCCCATTCAAGCACGTTGAGTTGAATCTTCCAAAAAAAATTGCAAAATAAAATCAACAAGACAATCCAAGGTACACTGATATATATACATAAGAAAAGTGTTTTGGACTGTTTAATCATGCTGACATAATCTAATAATTCACAATGTAGGATGCAAAGAGAAATTTGAGGAAGCAAACAGAGGTAATTGAAGACACAGTAGGATGCAAAGACAAATTTCAAGAAGCAAACAGAGGTAATTGAAGACACAAAATGACGGACACTCGAGGAAGCAAAGGAAACAAATTGACGAACTCATATCAAAGTCAATCATTCATGACGTAGGAATATGCATTGAAGGAAATTAAATTGTCAATCTACAACAAGTACTGCTATAGATATTGTAACAATTTATAGAATTCTATATTGTAATAGGTATATTACAGCTGAATGATATACTACAATGTGCTGTGATTTGCATCTAAAATTTCAAGAAAACATGACGTATCTCAATTACAACTTGTATTGGTAAAGAATTACAGAAAAATTCTATTGAGGAAAACATCTATTACACGAGACTTTGCTTCAGAAAAATGTACTCATGATCTAGCACATCAATACCACGAACTATACAATGATTTCAAGTAATACAGAATTGTAATCAAAGATCATTGGGACATTGATTGATGAAAGTTTAAATTCTGCGAGCTAGAGATCAGCAGTCAACCTACAAAACAAATTATAGTACATACATCACTATCTACAAAAAAATAACTTTAAATAACAATATGTAATCTAAACTAATTATGAATAAATAAGAAACTACACAAAAAGTATAGATCTCAATGGAATATTCGATGTAACAATCTGACCTGCAAGCCAGAAAAATTTATAACCAAGTCTTTGCACTTAGATTTCAAGACAATGTTGCTAGGATCGAAAAATAGACGATTAGCATATTGAATCCTAATATTTGGAATATCTGCTTGAGAGAACTCATTTGGTAGAATAATCCTAGAATTCCAGAGTTCCATAAACTTCATGACAAAGAAGCCACAATCATCGCTGAAAAGCAGTGCAGCAACAAGAAGGAAACATCAGTCATTTAATGAATAAGGAAAACTGGAAATTCAAAATTTATACGTACATGTTATTCTGCCGAGGCACTGGAGGATACAAAATATTGTACTTGTGGAAACTTTTATTAGCATACTGGCAATCGTTCCATACTTTCATGAAATTTGCAATCTGAGCATCAATTTTAAAACATTAAGCACATAGTAAGCTAATAAAATGAAATAATGTAAGATAAACCGACTTTAAAAGGAAATTAGTCATACCATCCTAGTCTTAACATTGCATTGATAATCACTTGTGTTCATCATAGAATGAATCAAGGAAAACAAACATGCTATCTTTGATATCAACAATAAAGAGAAACCAATGATGGTCAAAGCATGTTGGAAAGAATAGCTGTTAAAAAAAAGACAAGACATAAAAAACAATACAAATATAACATTTGCAAACTAAAAGCATTACCATGTCACATGCAGCAAAACTTTAGCTTTACTAGCTCCTTTGAAGGACCTAATAACAAAGGGAAAAGTGTAATACCACGAAAATCGAATCGGAAATCACAGATTTAATGAGAGGAGAAAAGGAATAAGAGGAATAGTAAAATATGAAACGACAGGGGTCATTTGATATTTTTCGCCAACTCGGCCTAGGTCATGCCCAGAGAGGCCTCCTTGTGGTCGGCCAAGAGGGGGTGCCCACCCCCAAAACCCTAGTGCCCCACCTCTTTCCCCTTTTCCTCCCACTAGCACCGCCACCTCTCCCCACCCCCCCCGTGCAGATTGGTTCGTCATATTTGGGTAAGTTCCGATATTTTCTGATCTATCCACCTTTAATAAAGTTGTAGCCCTTGATCTTAGCTTTCTTTTGGAACCGAGATCATCTGATTTGGAGTTACGGTTTAGGAGATATGTCCGTTTTTGTGCGATCGGTCGAGAGTCGACGGATTTAGCAGTTTTCTTGTCTGACCATTATGAATTGTTTAGAGACCGAATCAGAAAAGCCACCCAAACTGCATATTGTAGAGAATTCAGTAATATTTCCAAGTTGATAAAGAACACGATTTTTAGAGTTGGAAATCAAAAGTTATTGAATTTTTACCGTCGCTGTGTCTGACTGTCAGACTGAGGGAACAGCAAACTTCACCAGAACATTAGGGTTAATAGAAGGCCGAATCAGGAGTCTTTCCCAACTAGGTTATTGTAGCCTGTTTAATAATATTTCCAAATTGATAAAGATCATCTCAATTGGATCTGTAGAGTGAAAGTTATGCCATGTTTTTTACTGCTGTGTTGTATTCTGGACCGATGTCTGTCAGTTGTTTTCAACGGTTGTTTAGACCACTAGTTTGGCTGAATCAAAGAACCCCACCAACTAGAGTTTCGTAGCCTGTTACGTTAAGAGTATTTGAGCATTGGTTTCAAGTCATTCGGAGTTACAGATATTTAACTACGATTTTTCTCGTACTGCTGTCCCGGGAAGCATTATGCTAGACTGCCGGGAAATTTGGGTAGAACCTCTCTTTGAGTAATAGGTCTTGAGGATTTGGATTAAGGTGTAAACGAGTCCATCATTCATCGTATTTATTGTTACCGCTATGCTTGTGTAGGAGGCGGAGTTGCAGAGTAGAGACACCAATTTTGCTTCCTTGTGTGCCGTAGCGGGAAAGAAAGAAACAGGCAAGTGCACCTATAATGTGGTTGTTATGTGATTGTTCTATATGATGAATCATGGTAACATATGCTTGTTCGATGTACTGTTTTATGGTGATATGTATTTGTTCATGATGGCTAGATTATCAAATTCGACATCGTCATTTTATTGTTCATCATGTGCACTCATGAATGCAAGTTGTGGATTTGGGACACCCACGGAGTGGGTGATGATTGTAAGACCCACCATTCCAAAGTGGGCATTGTGGATCCCTGCTGACTTGTTCTCAAGCGGGCTTTGGATCCCTCGTGTTGTAGAACGCGGCATAAGTGAACACCGACGGTGTTCACTCGCTATACCGATATGAGCAAAAGAGAAGTGCATTTGCATTCATTCATTCATATGTTGATTCGATTCGTGATGTTGATACAATCGTTGGATACCAATGATTTTGTTATGTTTTGTATCTTTGGCCTTCTTGAGTCTTGGACTCACCCTTGCCGTGTTGTTTTTTTAGGTACATCGGTTGGGGACGGCATGCATGGGCGGAGTAGAAATTATCATGGTTGCACACTGGCACGAATAAAGTTGAACAAAATATTTAAGACATAGCTTCGATTTTGAATAGTTTTATGTGAGGCTTACTTCTTTACATCCTATGTCGTGGACAACCTCTATTGGAGTTGGATAGTGTTTTATGGTCGTTTCTTTCATAAACATGTTTAGTATGCGTGATTAGATAATTGTTTAATATTACTGTTAATTGTGCGGATGTCCACTTGGTTCAATTTACAAAGGAGATTCTGCCGGAAATTAGAAAGAAATGTCTTAGTTTCATTTGTAGTCTTGTTATGGTGGTAGCATTCCAGGTTCAGGTTGGGCTGGGGTGTTACAGTTGGTATCAGAGCGGGCTTCAGGTCCGTGGTAGCTAGAAAAGAAAAAGAAAATTAAATTGACACACTGTGCACAGTGGGATAGGAATGGGCAAAGCATTGCATTTACGTTTCTGATATATCGTATTGATCGTTGTTGATATTAATTGAGTATGATTGCTTATTACTTGGTTATATGATTATTATGTGTGGGGATAAACGATGCCGAGAGGTAAAGTTTGGTAGTGGTCTTGGGCTTAGTCAAGGTGTGCCACTGTTGGTGCTATGGGGTTAGCAATGGTTTTTCTCGAGTAACTTGCTTACCAAGGTCGGAGAAGAGCTCTTTGGGGAAGTTGTTGTCTTCCTTGAGTTTGTATTTGGTTTTCTGGCTGCAGTTTTTGCGGTTGATGGAGTTTCCTTGAATGGTGGTTACAATGCCGTTGACGGGTTTCAATTGGTCTCTATTTGTTCTTTTAAACTAATATTGTTCTTTCGGCTAATGAGATACTTTTGGCTACTTGTGAATGTTGTTGATCTGCAAGGTTGGTCCCTTCATGGGAGTTTTGTCTTCTTGTTGTGAAGCATGGCTCAGTTATTCGCTTGGCATTTTGGGTAAAAGAAATTATATTTTATAAGTTCTTTATTATGTGAAGTTTCGCCATGTACTTCCTTTTAGGGTAAGTGGAGATTAATGCTTCTTCTTTAGGAAGGGAAGTGACAAAATTCTTTTGTAACGTTTTGTTGTATTAAGGTAAGAAGTTGCAAGCATGGAAGATAATTGATTTGGTATGGGTATCAAGTTGGGTCAATGGCATGGTACATGATTAATCTTAACTAGTATCCTTGGAAGTGAAATTGATTAAGTTGATGTTGTCTTCTAGTAGTTCTTGATGAACTGTGATTGAAGCTATGTTTATACCTACTAGGAATCCGAGATTTATTAAGAACTGTGAGATATTGATGAATTCGTCTGATCATTAAGATTGTGGAATTTGATAAATTTCTTAGATAATTTGGAGTATTGGGTCTCAATGGATTAATATAACCATTGGCGATGGTTACGGTAAGGATGTGTTTCAATGTTGCCTTAGAGGACATTAATGCAGAAATTGTCGCAAATTGGCTATTTGATGATTATATGGTTGCTAGATTTACATATTCTTTAGTATGATTAATTGTTGGAATTGTGTACAAGAGGTCGAAGGGATTGAATATCGGTGAAACTAGAAGTTATGGGAGGAGTTCTAGATAGTTCGTCTATATAGATGACGCGATGAATTTGGTTGTAGTGTTGGTGAGAATTTTGGTCGATGCAAGATTTTGATTCTTGAAATTCTAGTGTGATTTAACCGAAGTCTAAACATGAAGAGGAACTGTTGAATATGTGGTTGTAAGTATTCATGTGATTCGCAAAGATAGGTTAGTAGTAATTGTACTTTATAATGAAGACAGTAGATAACAACAATGGTTGGCATGCAATTGTTGTGTGTTAAGGTTTGGTGTTGTGCATTACTAAGAGTTGAACTGACGTGATTAAATAGGTGGATTATGCCTACATAATTGTGGAATCATTGGATAATAGCATGTTCTTGATGGAAGGGTCTTGGTAAAACCTTTTAATTTGTGTAATGGATGCCTTCTAAAATAAAGTAGTTGATGTAGTAAAGTTGTATGGTTTTGGCATACTCGCATTTTGAAGATGGGATGGTAGAGTAGTATGGAACAATTTGGTGAACTTTTGGGAGATTTATAAGGGAAGAGTTGACTATAAGGAATCATATCAAGAGTGTATTATTCTTAATGCTAGTAAGATTGTCTGCAAGGGATTATGACTTGTGGGGGTGGTGACGATTCTTATAGAAAGAAGGTAATTTGATAGCCTTTCGTAATATCAGTTAAATGAAAAGTTTGAAGTTTGCACTCATGGCCTTTGGTAGTTCTTGAGTTATGTGGTAACTGAAATTTGTTGAGCAAAGCGACATGTTGGAAAATTCTAATTGGTCCTGGAGTAATTCATGAGGTTTGAACTTAAAGGCTCTTTTGGTTGAGTTGGAAAAATGAATTGTAATCAAAGAAATTATTTCCTTGTTAAAGGAAAAAGTGTAGTATAAGTATTTGAGATTGGGGTTAAGTTTTGTCACTTGCAACTTATTTAAGTGTGTTTACCTTTTCTTTCATTGTTGTTTAAGAGTTTCTTGAGTTTTGATGACAACACCTATTTTATTGGCTGAAACTTGATATTCTCTTTTGGTGGGACTTATGTCCTTATCTGTGTTCTCATCTTTTGTTTTCTGAGTTCATCGCTATATGACTATTTCTATCGATTTTGAATTTACTGTGAATGGAAAATATTTTTCTACGTGCTAAAATCATTATTGTTATTTGCCTTTACTTTTGATAAAGGGATAATGGATTGCTTTCCAAAACCTCATAGAGGGTAGAGCAACTGATTGATGGTAGTCAGATGAATGATTTTGTGAGATTATGGGTGTCAATTCGATTGAGAAGCATTGAGTGGAAAGTTGATTTCTTGGAATAATTCTCAGTGAGGATCTGATTTAAATAGAATGTTTATCTTTTGTGCTAATCGGTTACATTGTTGCAACCAGTGGAACCTATAGTAAATTATGGTTCAAGAACCTTTAGATCATTTTGGTGGAACATTAGAACTATCGGAGGTATGAGAACCTTGATTAATTTTATTAAAGTAACGTGATTGGGTATTTTGCAAGGTTGAGTAGGAGGATATTTGTATGCTGTAGTTAATGAGATTAGATTTGCAAAGAAGTCTAACCGTTATGACAATTGCTGGGATAATAGGGAGTGTTGTGATGTCGGTAGGTATGCCCTGGCTTAGTGAATAACCTTCTGGGAGATATAATTCTTCTAAAAGACAAATTTGGTCGAGAAAAAAAAGAAAAACATTTACATATGGATGATAAGGACTGAGTAGGTTTGGAATGTGGGAATTTTAGTGAACGAGTACGAGGTTTCTCGATCTTCTATACGAAAAGTTTATCGTAGGAGTCTTGGATGTTGAATTTGGGCTTTGGATTTTTATGTTAGAACCTCGGTTGCCAATGATTATGTGTAAAAGTAGTAGAATAAGAATGGATTTTGAATAGCGGGATGACCATTGATAGTAACCTTTGAGTGTAGAAAATGAGAGCGTGTGCTGTGAATCTTAAGTTGATTATTCCTAAAGGATTTAGAAGGTGTGATCGTGGGTGAAACCTATATTGAGGTACGTTGGAGATTATTTATCAAAGTGATTCATTTGGTAGAGGAGTTGGCTAGAGTATATTTTGTGGAAGTCATTAAAGCCTCCCTACAAAGGTATTTATGGTGATTTTGGTTTGAGCATAGTGTTGGGGTTGCCAATTTAAAAGAAATGAGTCAGTGTGATATGGATGAAATAGGGTTCCATAATTTGAGGGAAATTCTATTTCTAAAAGAGAAAATTGGAAAAAAAATGCTTCCTTGAGTAGTGAAGCGCTCTTTGATTCTTGTTTGAGCTATGTGGGTGTGTCGGATGTCTTTTACAAATGGAGTTTGACCTTATGATTGGCATGCATGGTTCTTATCAGTTCAGAAAGAATAAAGAAAGTATTCGATTTGGGTATTCGAGTGGTTTCTCTTTCGGCTTGTGAGGTGTTTATTTGTAAATTGCCTACTGGAAAAGTGGAACAGATTTCATGATGAATCTTCGCTTTTGAGTTCGATCCTTTTTGGATAAAGTTGCCATTTTGTGATTGTGATGAGGATCCGCTATTTTCGATTGGGTTCTAGTTATAAAAGAGTTGTTTAAAGCAAGTTCTGTTGTGTGATCCTGGTTAAAGGATGTGCTCATTGTTAAGATGAAAAGGTTGATCGAGAGTTGGAGCCAAAGTCCCATGTGTTATGTGTAGAGTGTCTGGTTTGGTACCACAGGGAAGTTTAGCCCAAGATACATCGGACCGTTCCCGATTATGGCTAGGATTGTGAAGTTAGCCTATCGCCTGGACCTTCCAGAGTCCATGCGAGGAGTCCACAACGTGTTTCACGTTTCGATGCCGAGGAAGTTTTGAAGGACCCGAGCATAAGATTTCATTAGAACCATCGACAATTGAGCAAGACCTCACGCTTGAGTCTCGACCAAGGTCGTATTTTGAAAAGGTCGAGCGAGTCCGAGGCACAAGACGTTGGTATTTGTCAAAGTATTGTGGACACACCAAACGGAGAGGGAAGCCACTTGGGAGTTGGAATCTCGTATGCGTGAGCAATTTCCAGAATTATTTACCACATGTACGTGATACTATGGTTTTAGTAGCTTCGCTCAGGCGTGTTAACCTTGGTAGAATTCGGTCGAATTGCTTTAAGGGGGTAGAATGTAATACTGAAATCGAATCGGTAAATCACAGATTTAGCCGAGAGGAGAAAAGGGAATAAGAGAAATAGTAAAATATGAAACGACAGGGGGTCATTTGATATTTTTCGTCAACTGGCTCAGGCCGCGCTTAGAGAGGCCTCCTTGTGGCCGGCCAAGAGGGGGTGCCCACCCCAAAACCCTAGTGCCCCACCTCTTTCCCCTTTTCCCCTTTTCCCCTTTTCCTCCCCCTAGCAGCCGCCGGCTCTCCCCACCCTCCCCCTGCGCCAGATTGGTTAGTCAGATTTGGGTAACTTCCGTACATTTTATTGTAATACCCCGGCCTACTCGTAGCGTGGCCCATGTGGCCCATGAGGAGTTGTGTGGTGGGATTAGTCCCACATTGCTTGTCTCAAGTGAGTTGTAGTAGTATATAATGCCTGTTGGATCCAAACGTAGCACCTCCGGGTTAACCCTTTTACACGAAGCGAGGACGAAAGTGTAAGTGAGGTGCTATGTGTAGGCGGGTCCGCCCCACGGTGGGCTGGGCATTGAGCCGATTTTGGGTCAGGGTGTTACAGATGGTATCAGAGCATCAACCTTCGCTGCACGGGCGCGTGCGGGACAGGGGCGCGGGCATATGGCGCATGGCACATGTGGGCCCGGAGTGGACACATGGCATGGCATATGTGCCGGCACTGGACGCACGGACGTGTACCGAGGGGTGGTTCTGGGCATTTGCACAGATACTGATATCTTGCCGAGGGCGTCAGCCCTTAAGGGGGGTGAGTGTAATACCCCAGCCTACTCGTAGCGTGGCCCATGTGGCCCATGAGGAGTTGTGTGGTGGGATTAGTCCCACATTGCTTGTCTCAAGTGAGTTGTAGTAGTATATAATGCCTGTTGGATCCAAACGTAGCACCTCCGGGTTAACCCTTTTACACGAAGCGAGGACGAAAGTGTAAGTGAGGTGCTATGTGTAGGCGAGTCCGCCCCACGGTGGGCTGGGCATTGAGCCGATTTTGGGTCAGGGTGTTACATTTATGATCTGTCCACCTTTTAGAAAGTTGTAGCCCTTGATCTTAGCTTTCTTTTGGCACCGAGATCATCTGATTTGGAGTTACGGTTTAGGAGATATGTCCGTTTTTGTGCGATCGTCGAGAGTTGACAGATTTAGCGCTTTCTTGTCCGCCATTATGAATTGTTTAGAAGCCGAATCAGAAAGTACACCCAAAATGAATATTGTAGAGAATTTAGTAATATTTCCAGGTTGATAAAGAACATGATTTTTAGAGTTGGCAATAAAAAGTTATTGAATTTTTACCGTCGCTGTGTCTGACTGTCAGACTGAGGGAACAACAAACTTCACCAGAATATTAGGGTTAATAGAAGGCCGAATCAGGAGTCTTTCCCAACTATGTTATTGTAGCCTATTTAATAATATTTCCAAATTGATAAAGATCATCTCAATTGGATCTGTAGAGTGAAAGTTATGCCATGTTATTTATCGTTGTCCTCGTATTCTAGATGTATGTCCGCTGCTTGTTTTCAACGGTTGTTTAGGCCACTAGTTTGGCCGAATCAAAGAACCTCACCAACTAGAGTTTCGTAGCCTGTTAAGAGTATTTGAGCACTAGTTTCAAGTCATTCGGAGTTACAGATATTTAACTACGATTTTTCTCGTCTTCTGTTCGGGAAGCATTATGCTAGATCACGGAAATTTGGGTAGAACCTCTCTTTCACATAGGTCTTGAGGAGTTGGATTAAGGTGTAAACGAGTCCATCATTCATCGTATTTATTGTTACCGCTATGCTTGTGTAGGAGGCGGAGTTCCGAGTAGAGACACCAATTTTGCTTCCTCGTGTGCCGTAGCGGGAAAGAAAGAAACAGGCAAGTGCACCTATAATGTGATTGTTATGTGATTGTTCTATATGATGAATCATGGTAACATATGCTTGTTCGATGTACTATTTTATGGTGATATGTATTTGTTCATGATGGCTAGATTATCAAATTCGACATCGTCATTTTATTGTTCATCATGTGCACTCATGAATGCAAGTTGTGGACTTGCGACACCCACGGGAGTGAGTGGTGATTGTAAGACCCACCATTCCAAAGTGGGCATTGTGGATCCCCGGTTGACCTGTTATCAAACGGGCTTTGGATCCCCGCGTGTTGTAGAACGCGGGCATAAGTGAACACCGACGGTGTTCACTCTATACCTGATATGAGCAAAAGAGAAGTGCATGTGCATTCATTCATTCATATGTTGATTCGATTCGTGATGTTGATACACTGTTGGATACTGAATGATTTTGTTATGTTTTGTATCTTTGGCCTTGCTGAGTCTTGGACTCACCCTTGCCGTGTTGTTTTTTTAGGTACATCGGTTGGGGACGGCATGCATGGGCGGGAGTAAAAATTATCATGGTTGCACACTGGCACGAATAAAGTTGAACAAAATATTTAAGTCATAGCTTCGATTTTGAATAGTTTTATGTGAGGCTTACTTCTTTACGTCCTATGTCGTGGACAACCTCTATTGGAGTTGGATAGTATTTTATGGTCATTTCTTTCATAAACATGTTTAGTATGCGTGATTAGATAATTGTTTAATATTACTGTTAATTGTGCGGATGTCCACTTGGTTCAATTTACAAAGGAGATTCTGCCGGAAATTAGAAAGAAATGTCTTAGTTTCATTTGTAGTTTTGTTATGGTGGTAGCATTCCAGGTTCAGGTTGGGCTGGGGTGTTACAAAAAGTTTGTTGACGCAGGATATTTCAAAAGTTCTTCCTTATCGAAATTCAAAACATAACAAGATATTAATATACTGTTGACAGAATAAATCTTAGTACATAAAGAGATATTCATATAAATCATTTGGAATTGACTAACCCCAACAACCGAAAAGAAATAATGCTTCTTTGATAATTGAGGATGGTTATTTGTGAACAGGTAGCGACAAAAAACCGCTAGCACGAAATTGGATAACTTGCCTCCAACTCTTAAAGAATCACCCAGAGATTTAAAAGTGCAATGAACCTTTCCAATATCAACAACATCACAACTAAAAAGTAATAAAAAATAAAATGAACAGCATAGAATTCATAAACCTACTATCAAATAAAAGGAAGAAATGGTAATATGGACATACTCTTTCCAACTGCTGGATGCTAGGCTGCAGATAGCAATATAATGGCATGTCTCTTCCTTAGTAACAGGAAAACGACGCCTAGTAGTAACATAGGGTGAAGAAGAAATTTTAGAAGGCATTATAACTCTCCTCGGCCCATGAATTGGTTCCTTGCCACCAGAACAACTACCACTAGCATTTCGTATAGCAGCCAAGAATTTCTCCTCGGGAGTAGGGTCATCAGATTTTCCAAATGATCGAACATTGGTTTCAGGAATAAGTTTTTTGTTGTAGATACGATCAGTCATGTCACAAAGCTCATTGCACTTTTCAGAGAAATTCATTTCACCCAAAATTTGAACTTCTAGTGAATCCTAATAAATAGAAAGTAGCAGATACTTAATAAGCATAAAAATAATAATTTAAAGTGGTTCGAATAAAAATAGAACTCACAGACATTATAGTACTAAAGTTACAGTACAAATTAATGAATTTTACATAACATCATCAAATGTAAAAACTGTAGAAATGAACTGTAAAAAAATCAGTATTATTACAAACATTATAATACTACAGTTATAGAGCTGGTTCATTAGTTGCTCATATTTTTCAAAGTTGAACCTCACTTCCCTAGTGCTAACAGCTCACAGTACAAATAATGCACTCAATGTATATTCCAACAGCTACCATACCACCATATCATTTAATAAGTAAACCAGCCAAGCTACTAATTCCCTTTACACAGCTCTTAAAAAAAATAATACATTCCAATAAAAATGAACTAAAAAAATGACAGTACAACACTTAGAGAATAAAATAACCAACTTAAAAGAGATGTCTATAAAGTATCAACTATACCCACTCAGAAAGATATTTTAACACTCAAATAAACTATTGTCAAGATCAATAATCCTTGTATCCATATTGTATTAGCATAGAAATTTAATAGCTCCTCCCAAGTTCAACAAACAGAACATTTCGAACAAAGTATCTGAAAAAACATTAACCATTATGAATAGAAAAAACAGAAGCAAACAAAAAAAATATTTCAGTTAGAACTAGGACATGGTAGTGTAAAACCATGCAACCATACGAATATCATTGATCATTCAAAGAACAACCTGACCACCAATCTAAATAAAAATGAGATTACTAGAGTTACAGAAGAAATAGATTAATAACAAGAGAAAGGTGTTGAAAGATAACACTACTAAAGTTACAGTACAAAATAATTAATTTTACATAACATCATCAACTGTAAAAACTGTAGAAATGAACTGTAAAAAAAAATAAAACAAAGATTGAAAAAGGTACATACAGTTTCAACAATGACTGGCATGTCCATAGACTCCATACTGCCCTTTTTCACTAGAACGCATTCAACAGCTTTATGCAAGTTGGTTTCTTTTTACTATGTTTAGAAATCACTTGAACATCATCCTGCGAATAATCCAATGTGACCATACATATAACAGTCTGAAAAATAACATAAAGATGCAACATAATTAACATTAACACTTCAATAAATCGGGAACAAGTATATAATTTACTTAGATTTTGATTCATGTGTTGGAAATATCAGTTATTAAGACTTTGAAGAATAATTACAGTGAACAAGAGCAAAATTTACATAAATAAATTACTGTAATTTATGTGTAATGAGATTGTAAGTGAACTAAAATACCCCTTTAGGAGAAGTAGGCTGAGTCTGTGAAATTCGCTCCATTGATTCATGTAATTGTTTGTCATATACCTTGAAAATAACAAGAAATCAAAAAGAAATTAATACAAAACTAATGCTAAAACTTTTAGAAATAATATTCATAACATAAAAACAAACAAAATGAAAAATATAACACTACCTTCTTACAAAGACGTTGAGAATATGAAACAAAAGGACTAGGAGACACTGAATCAGGGACAATTTCATTCTCCTTATTGTCAAATGTATCATATGACTCAGGATTTAATTTGTCATCATCAAAATCAAGCAGTTTAAATCTTAGTCTACTTTCATCCCACATGTGAAGTGTTCCATCACGGTTGTTAAATTCAGGAAGCCTTTGTAACACCCTGACCCAAAATCGGCTCAATGCCCAGCCCACCGTGGGGCGGACCCGCACACACATAGCACCTCACTTACATTTTCGTCCTCGCTTCGTGTAAAAGGGTTAACCCGGAGGTGCTACGTTTGGATCCAACAGGTATTATATACTACTACAACTCACTTGAGACAAGCAATGTGGGACTAATCCCACCACACAACTCCTCATGGGCCACATGGGCCATGCTACGAGCAGGCCGGGGTATTACATTCACCCCCTTAAGGGCGCGACGGCAAAGATACCGCATACGCTGACAAATGCCCGTAACCACCCCTCGGTACACGTCCCAGGCGTCGGTCTGGCACATATGCCATGCCATGTGTCCACTCCGGGCCCACATGTGCCATGCGCCATATGCCCGCGCTTCGTCCCGCACGCGCCTGCAACAAGGTTGATGCTCTGATACCAACTGTAACACCCTGACTATAAGGAAGTCAAGATGTCACCTACAACCACTACTCTTTAGAAGAATAACATCAAAACACATGACCAAGTTAATCAAGTAGAAAGATTATACTGAAACAAGAATTCATCATCGTTTTAATCAATGGAATAGAAATAAACAATTACGAGAGATAAGGTAGTTATGACCAAACGGCTTATTACAATTCAACACAAGTCATAATTAACGACAGTAAAAGTCCTCAAAATGTTTGGTTTATGGTAGTGAGTGCATCGTGATGTACTACCCTCCACAAGATCATTCTTCCTTGTCATTTACCTAAATAAAACAACAAAGCAAGAATGAGCCAAAAACTCAGCAAGTAACTGTATGTAACACTCAAACATTCCATGAGCAATATATCACAATCATCATTTGAACATTTATTTGAAACGAATTTATGAATGGATGAAGTGGAATGATGCATTGAAGGAATTGGACATATTAAAATATACGGATAGCGAGTGAAACACCCGTCTTGTTCACTTAAAGTAATCGTATGAAGAACGTTTCATACGATCGTCCAACGTGGCCCACATTGGAATGGTGGACTCACGTAACATGGCCCACATTGGAATGGTGGACTCATGTACCCATTCGGAATTGATGGGATTTTCAAGTGCCCATACCGAATTGATGGGTCTTACAAATGTAATTTATGCATGTCATGATGTGATCCCATGGCAATATTGAATAGTACTCATAATTGAAAAGAAACACATGGCATTCATCTACAAGTAACGAACAAATATAATCATTCACTCACACATCACATTTTGCATCCAACATTGTATACAAGGTACTTGCAGATATCAACATCATGAACAAGGCACAAAACATTCATGTAAACAACATATCATTGTGCATACAAGATTGCCTTTTGCGTAGTGACTCTTTAGCAGGCAACGGAGGTGTTCCCACACGGGATGTCTCACCGCCTACACAAGCATACTGTAACACCCTGACTATAAGGAAGTCAAGATGTCACCTACAACCACTACTCTTTAGAAGAATAACATCAAAACACATGACCAAAGTTAATCAAGTAGAAAGATTATACTAAACAAGAATTCATCATCGTGTTTAATCAATGGAATAGAAATAAACAATTACGAGAGATAAGATAGTTATGACCAAACGGCTTATTACAATTCAACACAAGTCATAATTAACGACAGTAAAAGTCCTCAAAATGTTTGGTTTATGGTAGTGAGTGCATCGTGATGTACTACCCTCCACAAGATCATTCTTCCTTGTCATTTACCTAAATAAAACAACAAAGCAAGAATGAGCCAAAACTCAAAGAAGTAATCAGATGTAACACTCAAACATTCCATGAGCAATATATCACAATCATCATTTGAACATTTACTGGAAACGAATTTATGAATGGATGAAGTGGAATGATGCATTGAAGGAATTGGACATATTGCAGCATATACCGGTATAGCGAGTGAAACACCCGTCGGTGTTCACTTAAAGTAATCGTATGAAGAACGTTTCATACGACCGTCCAACGTGGCCCACATTGGAATGGTGGACTCACGTAACATGGCCCACATTGGAATGGTGGACTCATGTACCCATTCTGGAATTGATGGGATTTTCAAGTGCCCATACTGGAATTGATGGGTCTTACAAATGTAATTTATGCATGTCATGATGTGATCCCATGGCAATATTGAATAGTACTCATAATTGAAAAGAAACACATGGCATTCATCTACAAGTACGAACAAATATAATCATTCACTCACACATCACATTTTTGCATCCAACATTGTATACAAGGTACTTGCAGTATATCAACATCATGAACAAGGCACAAAACATTCATGTAAACAAAATATCATTGTGCATACAGTACTTGCCTTTTGCGTAGTGACTCTTTAGCAGGCAACGGAGGTGTTCCCACACGGGATGTCTCACCGCCTACACAAGCATGTTCCCAAAATAAGAACAACGATATAACACTGCTACCGATGTTCTACAATAACCCCTGACTATTCAATATACCGCATAGACCCAAATTGAAAATAAACTAGTCTGCCAGATTTCAGCCCTTATGAGCAGCGGTACGAGAAAAAGCATATTTAATTATCTGAAACTCGAAACGACACGAAACCAGTGCCCAGATTTTCTTAACGTAACAGGCTACGAAACTCTAGTTGATGGTAAACTCTAATTCGGCCAAAACAGAGGTCTAACCATCCAATGAAAAACTATAACTGCAGTCTGTCAAGAATTCAGAACAGCCCTAAAGAAAAGGCTCTAACTTTTAAACCACTGATCCAAATAAAGTGATTTTTATCATCCTGGAAAGATGGTGAACTTATCTTCATAAACCTAGTTGGGTGGCCGACCTGATTCTGACTCTAGCTAGATCAAAACCTAGGTGCAACTGACTATACCCAACATTCCTGACAAACAGACCAGTACGTAGTAAAACAGTCATAACTTTTAATATACTGGGTGAAAATTCGTGATCCAGGTGCCAAAAGAAAGCTAATGAAATAAGGAATAAATCTCTAGAAGGCAAAGACATCCAATTCTGCATCTAAGATACCCAAAACCGAGTTACAACGTACTGGACAGAATCAATCTATTAACCGAATCAAAACGAAACTACAAATCCAATCGGATCCTCAATTCTAATGGAATCAAACAACGAATCGGAGGTCTAATTACCCTTGTAGACCGGTAAAACGACAAAGATCCGCTGCACACGGGTCTTCCTCGCTTCCCCTCGCTTTCCTCTCTTCGGGCCGGCCACCGGGAGACGACGAACGGCGTCGACGGCGGCGGGGAATGGAGATGATAGAGGGGCCCTTGAGGAGGAGCGATGGGGATCACCGGGGATAGCACCACCACCGCGAGGAGGCGCCAAGGATCAGCAAGGAGGCCGGCTTGAGGGAGGGAGGAGGCGGCCAAGGGGGAGGGGAGGAGATAGGGTGGCGGCTAGGGTTTAGGGGGGGAGTGGCGCCCCGCCCTTTTTGGCCGGCCCCTACATGGGCCGGCCGGCCCCTCTTGGGCCTCCTGGGTCGCGGCCTGCGGCCCAGGTTGACGTACAAAAGCGTTTAGCCCCCCCGCTGATTGGAAAAAATCCGCCGAAAGTTGTTTCTTTTACTCCCTCCGACTTCTTTCTTTTTACCGATTCGATTCCGGAAAGTTTTAAATCTCGTTTTCGAATAATATTCCCAGACATTCGAAACGATACAACCTAGCTGGATTTATGAGGTATTACACTCTATCCCCCTTAGAAAAGATTCGACCTCGAATCTACGCACCAATCTACTCGTAAGGAAACGCATGATCCGAATGAAACAACGATATTTCAAGCTTGAAATTGCTCGATACTAAGCTTAACACTCGAGCATACCGGCGATCGTGCCGCATAAGGACCCGGACGATCAACGCGATAAGCCAACGTCCTAATTTCTACAACTTTCAAAAACGAAGAGAATCCAACTAGAAATAGAGAGTCCTCATCGCATCCACGTAATGCTAACTCTCACCAAAAGGTTAGATTCCAAATTTGACAATTTATCTCGAAAACCAATCCATTTTACAACCAAAGGAGAAGTACTCAAACGCTTTAAACCAAAAACTTGCGGTTTATGCGAATTTGGAAAGAATCAACACGCCAACACAAAGACCATCTCAAATTGCGAAAACACAAGTCAACGACACAAAACTTAAACGAGAATCAAGAAAACACATCATTATCCCACGAATCAACCTTTGCCACAGTGCCTCGCTTCTAGGAATAAAATTTCTCTCGAACCTTGAAATTCGAATTCACTGACTACCACATGAGCTAAAACCTCTTAGTTAAACATCCTCAAATTATACTCAAACTGAATTAAATCATCCACACCATTGTGAAGAGACTATATGAAATCTCTGGATACTCTAGGTAATCTGAGAATCGATTTGATTGAAAGCGTCCATAACACCACAATAGTAGGCACCACGCAATCACATTATCTTCAATTTCCAATAACAACAATTCAAGATCCTTAGCACGCACGGACATGTACTACATCAGAAGAGTTCTATCAAAGACCATTCATGGCTCAGGAAACTCTATTATCCCACTTCCTCTACGCACAATCATCGTGTAACCAATGGTCTAGCATAACAATGCAAACCCAAACTTAACCTCCAAGATCTCTACCACAAATTTCAATTATAACATATAGGGAAATCAATGGATTGACTCTCCAACATTTTCCCCAATTCTAACGTACTCACTCACTTGCATACTTAGAAATTTCTCGCCTAATCTCGCATCATTATCCAATTGCGTTGCTTTATAGAAGTAATCAAGGTTTCCATACTTTCGATAATCACCGACCATTCAATCATGAACTGAAGTTATGAAGTTTCACTATACCATAGGTTCTACTCAGTCGAAACACTTTTCAGACTTACTTCGAAACCAAGCATTCCATGTGAATTAATTTTTCCCAAGAGATACAGATCAAAACCATTCTACATTCTACTACTCCTCCAGTAACTTGGTAGCAAAATATCACCGCTACGATTACTCATCTACCACCAACCAGTTGCCAAACTTAGCCTTTGCAAACACTTTGCAACCCAAAACTGTGATCCTTTCTCAAAAGGAAGAGGCGAACAAAGATAAGTTTATTCACACAGAAAGACGTTGCTCATCACGGCGAGCAGGAAACCAAAAGAAATATTCTGATAAAGGTGATCTTGAAAAACGAAAGCTGAGTTCATAATTGGAGGCACACCCTCAAAAGAGAATAGCAAAAACAAATGACCACGAAAAGAAAGATATTACGTTTGAAATTCGCCATCTCTTGGCGGAAAGAGCAACAAATTTAGGGGCGCTTCAAATAACCACAAGATTTAATTAAGAATCGATAAGATCCTTCAACAGCTAACTTGCTCAAACAGGTCATCTACTTGGGAAACACGAGATCCAAATGTTCTCAGCCACAAAACTCGAAACATTTCCCTTTACAGGATTTCACGGAAAACAAACGGATTAACTTCGTCTCGAAGGGATCAACGAAAATATTCTTTTATTGCAACCTCACTTTGCGAACTCAAACCAAGGAGCCTTTCGGACTAAATCACACGAAATCTTTAAGAAACAATAGGTTAATCCAATTCCTCTAGTTACCCAAAATAATTTGATTACGGTTGATTCACGAGCTCCAAGGTGCCGTGAAAGCTAAACTTGAAATATTCTTATTTGAGCGTTGCCACTAAAGGCGGTCAATTTACTACATTATTAACATCAAGCCCATAACAACACTTAGAAAACTTTTCTAAGACCCACGTGGAATGAATGGGTTGATTCCTTCTCGAAAGAAGAGACAAATAGAAACGATCTTCACCAACCGAAAAATCACTTACCACTCGCAAGGAACACGAACTCCAGGTAAAACCAATTAGGCAACGAACTCAGAAAACATATGGGAAGTCCACAGTTGAAAACATAGGCCTCACAAAAATAGAATATCCGACCTTAACCGTTAGGAACAAACGGGTATACAAGATCAAAACACCCGCATCATGGAAGAACTATTATAAATTTTTTTTTCAACATATCTCTATACTCGACAAACTATGTTTACCACAAAGAACTTGAATTCCCCAAAAGCGCATGAACACCAAAACTGGAAATTTGATCGTTTTAGAAATGTTACGAAAGGCGGACAACTTTCTTTCTTTATAAAGGAATCAACATTGCCATCACATTACTGATCATATCGATAAACCTTCTAAAGGAACATGGCAAATCGCGTTATAGAAATTTTTCAGCATCAAATGGAATTGTAATAACAACTTATTCTAGAAACGAAACTTAGTACGAAAACCACAAAGCTGAAACAAACCTCTCACACAACTCCACCATAACATTAGAAAAAAGGGTTCGACATTTTTTTTAAGAGAGGTTCTAAACTCCAACATTCCAACTACTCCAAAAGAAACGAGTAGAGTCAAGACTTTCTTTGACAAACTTTGTAAAAGCTAATTCCCGTTCCCCAAAATACCAAACGGTTAACCAGGTCCCCTTAATCAACAAGTGAGATAGGACCCTTACAAAAAGAATGATCTTGTCAATATTATCGTGTACAAGAAGCAAAGAGAGCTCAAAGAAGCGAAAGACAAGAATTGTTTTGAAAAACATCTAGGGACCAATAGGAACCGTAGCCAACCAATTTGTTTGATTACCATCTCCGACTTAATCACCACAAGGCACCCCAAGAAGGGTTTTAACACTAATCCTCATAAAAGAGATCGTTAAACATCAAGACGCTGAATGATCCAAAAGAAATACATGGAGCCAATGCTTCCTCATGTTAACGAACTTACAAATGAAAAACTCTCATTATACAAACTATCAAGCGAGTAAACGAGTCACTATTTTCCAATGAGAAGGAAGGAACAAACATGGAAATATCAATATTGCCAACTGTCAAGATCATTTAAAATAAAAGAAATTCAACAATGAAAAACAATAATATTTTCAGAGAATCATTAAAGACCTATTGGATCTCATCAACTACCATGAATCATGAACCTAAGAGAAATTCATCAACTACCACCTGACAAGAATTTGTCAAAATCGAAATCAAGGAAGAGAACCTCTGTCTAAAGCATCCCAAAAGAAATATGCAAGATCATTGTGCACTTGATAAAGAACTTGCAAAAGAAATCGCCAATGCCCAAACCCCAGCGAACACACGGGTTGAATTTTCCAACAGGCTAAAACAGAACTTCCGTGAAAAGGTAAATCTTGCAATTTAACTACGCTCACGTGGGCGAAATATCACAATAGTAGAAAGAACAATAATTGTTTCAAAGAACGATCAGAAATTTACTAGAGATTGCCCACTTCATTATAACCCTCCATTCAAAAGAAATTCACGATCTATCGAAACTACAACGGTAAAAATCGGATACAAACTTGAGAAGGACAACAACTTCATCAATGAGCTCAGGCTCAACACAGAACTATGGAACAGGGGTAAGAACTTCTCTACTATTACAACACGAACAGTGGTTTAGCCTGGCAAAACCCATGACGACAACCACGATCTCAGCTGCTCGACGTCCGCTACCGATACGCATAACTAATGCAAACAATTATGAATATATAGGATCATCTCATGACAATCATAGAATAATTCATAGATATATAGGATATCGCATCACGTCATAGCTTAATAACAAGAAAGATAGTACAGAAGTAATTCTATACCATACAACCTAATGAACAACATCACTAGAAATGCGGAAACAATGGATTTCCCAAACCCCACCTACTGTGCACAGTGTGTCATTTTAATACTTTTCTACTAACCACGGACCTAAAGCCCGCTCTGATACCAACTGTAACACCCTGACCCAAAATCGGCTCAATGCCCAGCCCACCGTGGGGCGGACCCGCACACACATAGCACCTCACTTACATTTTCGTCCTCGCTTCGTGTAAAAGGGTTAACCCGGAGGTGCTACGTTTGGATCCAACAAGTATTATATACTACTACAACTCACTTGAGACAAGCAATGTGGGACTAATCCCACCACACAACTCCTCATGGGCCACATGGGCCATGCTACGAGCAGGCCGGGGTATTACAGCCTTGGTCTCACTTTCTTATTAGCACAAACAAGTGCAGCTGAAATTATATATACAAACAATTAAACAAAATTATAAACATACTCAAAAATTACCTTTTGGCAATGAAATATTACAACCATCGGCAATGTTGGGGTTAGAGCATTGGGGTGTGCAAAAAGATTGATCTATAATAAATAAATAAATCACCAATTACAAATAACACAAACTATTATACACACACACACTCACACACACACAAAACAAACTGAACACAAACGTTACCTTGTCTACGAAGCTTGTTCATAACCAAATCAACATCAGAGTTATTCATCTACAATAAAGGAAAATAAAATAAAATTCAAAACTGCAGTACATGCCCAGAAATACTGGATCATGTTATGTTATGTTCCCCGCAATGTTGTTATGTACCAAAGAAAGTAAAGTCTAGTGACAACTATTGTAAAAAACAAAAACAAAAAATAGTGTAACCCTCCAAGTAAAAAACAAGCAATGAATCTCTTGTTAGTGGATACACACAACTTGCTAGGTATGCATTGCTGGAGAAAATTTAATTATAATTCGAGCAAACTTTAAGTTGCGGCATTTCGATTTGTCACAGTTTCATTTCATCATACAAACATAGAGTGGCCAAGCACCAAAACAAATAGTATAATTTCTATATTTTGATAGCTCAAAAACTAATCATCATTTAGTAAAAAGCAGCTATAATAGATCATGTTATGTTAGCAATACTCAGAATATCGGTTTTTGCTTGATTATATAGCAATAAGAGGCACCAAAACAACATAAAGGTCAACCTCAAGCAGAAACTAGGCATTATTATTATCCAAACAAGGGCTTTCAAGTTATCAATCAGAAAGCAATAGTACAGTATATACTTCAGCTGGTGTGTAACACCCCAGCCCAACACTGAGCCTAGAATGCCACCACACTACCCTTTACACTAATAATTATCGACACACTATATAATTTCAGCAAGACAACAATGATAATCATATCCATGGACCACAAAAGAGCAATGCATAATTATGGATCAAGAGATAATAAATAATCAATGGGAATGATAACCAAGTAAATAATCCAAAGCAGCATCAACCAATGAATCCAAATTAATAAAGCAAATAGTCTAGTCCAAATGATATCCTAAACATTATTCAATAACTAACATGTCCAAGTGTAAACCAATATTGAATGAAAGGATTATCGTGGCGAATGATCATGTGATGTCCATGTGCTCTACTCGCTCTCAGTTACGGCATCCTCGAAGATCACCTAAAGACAACAATAGAGCAAGGGTGAGTCCACGACTCAGCAAATACATCCATAAACAACGAACAATAATAAATCAACATCATTCAATAACTTCAATATCATCACAGGTACTTTCATTAATATTCTCAGTCATTAATCTCATTTATGAATGCAACTCTATTCTACATGTCCACATGCACTTCTTTCACAGATATCAGGTATAGCGTGAGTGAATGCTCGCGACAACATTCACTCTCAAGCCCGTTCCTCCATAAGGATCGGGGACCTCCTCCACTCCCGTGGAGTTGTGATCATTCATGATCACCTTCTCATATGCAAGATGCTTATGAATGCAAACATGCAAACTCCATCATAAACATCATATCCAACTTTTCATCATGTTTATCAACAAAGATATAATCATACCAATTCATTGTTTGCAATTAAACAAAATAAAAGCACAACAATAATGGTAATAGAAGATAAAGAAAACAGTGATCGATCATTGATCGCTGTCTACCATGCACTTGCCTTTACTAGTTGCGACGCACAATTTGGCTAGCAGACGGCAACAAGCACGACGCCTCTCCTATATTAAATACACAAACTTCAATACAATTTACAGCAACAAGAATAGCAATCAATCGACATCGCTCCTACACGTCCCCAATTATACCACATTACGCCGGTATCGAAAAGTTACCTATTGCTGACTTGGTACTAAAACGGACGTAACTTTTGACTCGAAAGTCCGATCACCACAAACCACCCCATTCTGGATTCTTTATAAAATTATCCACATTTTCTTAGATTACGAAGACTTCTAATTAAATCATCTAACCCTCCGTATTAAGCCCAGAAAGCCGATCTGTCCGCTTCGGAACAGCAGTCTTACTAAATTCGTAACTTTTGTTTTACTCAACCAAAATTCGCGTTCTCAGATTCTACAGAACCATTGGACAATTATCTACATCTTTCATGTAGATCAAAAACTCTAATTAGGTTATTTACTATTTTTAATTTACAGTCTACCAAAACAGCGCCGAACGACGACAACCACAAAAATAGCGGTCTTCCGAAAATCATAACTCCAATTATACTCGTCCGATTGACATGATTAAATATGCTATAGAAAGATATCGAAATTGTCTACGATTAACTAGTAGATGAGATTTCCAAAATCCGCCATTAAGGTATCCGAATAAACCGTACAACCGAACAGCAGGCTAACGGATCTATTAATCGACCTCTCTATTAGAAAAATTAAACCTCTCTAATTAATCTCAGTTATAATCTCTAATTGACATAGCAAAACAGAAAGAACATGTATTACACCTGGTTTTTCCACGCGCAGGAGACTCGCTGCCTTTCACGCGCCGAAAAATCCAGCGCAAAGACAGAGAAAAGAAAAGCGGCGAGACGCAGTAGCGATCGACAATGACTCTACTCATTTGGAAATCCACTGGCGAGCGATTAGCAAGACAGATCCAGCGACTTCCACGCGGCGTGGCAGGGGCTCGGCGCCAGAATGCAAAGAGGAAAACAAAGAACCGTCGGCAGCGAGCTTCGCTCCCACGGCACACAAGAAATACAAAGAAGCGATTAGCGGCGGGAAAACACAGCGCGCGATACGCACATGGGGAAGCGGCCGGCGTGCGGCCAGATTCAGTGGCGGCAAAGACACCAACCAGTAGATCACACAAAGCAAAGAAAAAGGCAAGCGGTGCGGCGGTCAACCACGCGACGACACGCCGGCGCAGCGGCGACGCCGCTAGCGCGGCGGCAACGCACGCCTGTGAGAACTTTGGTTGGCGGCGCAAGTTTGCGAGAGGCAAAAGAAAAAAGCGGTAGCGGTGGAATAGAGAAGATTTAGGGTTTCTAAAAAACCACCATTCATTTATATAGCTCATAAAAATTTGAAAATTACATTTTTCACAAATTCTTTTTATTTAATTAAGCACCGACCCTTAAAACGCGATTATTAATATTTATTTAATTTTCGAGTATTACATTCTACCCCCTTAACGAATTCGACCCGAATTCTACTCGCGTTCTACTCAAAGAAAAGCGCACACCTGAAATTAAACAACAAAATAACACGTGCAGACGTGAACAACTCGGGTATTGCTCGCGCATGCGAGACTCCAACTCCCAAGTCGCCTCTCTCTCGGATGATCGTCCACAAAGACCTTAACGTATACCAACGCCTTGTGCCTCGGCCTCGCTCAGACCTCTCCGAATCTTGCCACGGACGCGACTCAACTGTGAGGTCTTGCTCAATAGTCAACGGCTCTAATGAAATCTTATGCTCGGATCTCTCAAAACTTTCTCAAGATCGAGACGTGAAACACATTATGAACTCCACGCATGGACTCGAGCGGAGTCCAGCGGTAGGCTAACTTCCCAATTCTTGCAATAATCGGGAACGGTCCAACGTACCTCGGGCTAAGCTTTCCTTTGGTACCGAATCGGACAATGCCTTTAGTGGGAGACACTCTCAAGAGTACCTGGTCACCCACCGCAAACTCCAAGTCACGCCTCCTCAAATCAGCATAACTTTTCATGCGCTCACGAGTCGCTAATGATTCTCGCCTCACCATGGCCACACGCTCAACGGTCTTCAATCCATCAGGACCCAAAATCGCCTTCTCTCCAATCGCATCCCAACAAAGTGGCGATCGCACTTCCGCCCATAGAGAACCTCGAATGGCGCGGCTCTAATACTGGAATGGTAACTATTGTTATAAGCAAACTCTGCAAGTGGCAACTGATCCTCCCAACTACCCTTCCAAGACAAAACACACGATCGCAGCATATCCTCCAAAGTCTGAATGGTACGCTCTGACTGCCCATCTGTCTGTGGGTGAAACGCTGTACTAAGGCGTAGCTGTGTGCCCAATGCACTCTGCAGACTCTCCCGAACTTGGAGACAAACTTGGCGTCCTCGCGAGTAAATGATGGTCTTTGGCACACCATGCGCCTTACTATCTCACGCACATAAATAGGAGCTAGATCACTCGCTGAGTTTGTCGTGCGGATAGGAATGAAGTGCGCAGACTTGCTGAATCGATCCACCACTACCCAAACTGCATCCTTCCCACGCGGTGAACGAGGCAACGCCACCACAAAGTCCATAGAGATATCATCCCAAGGCCACTGGGGTACCTCCAAAGGTCGCAACAACCTGCAGGGCGCTTGTGCTCGCCACTTGTCGACACACACCACAAGAAGCCACATAATTAGCAATATCCACCTTCATTCTTTTCCACCAAAAATTACTTTGAGATCTCGATACATCTTAGTCTCACCAGATGAGCGATTATGCGAGTGCGATGTGCTTCCCTCAAGATATCATCTTTAACCTCCGCCTTTTGTGGCACGCAAAGGCGGCCTTTAAACCTCAAAGTACCAGAATCGTCCATGCTAAAATCACACTCTTTACCCTCATCCAGACGCTTCCTAACCTCCTGTAATAGCCGGTCACTCTGTTGTGCTTCCCACTGCAGTGAATAGCCGACTCAAGAATCAACTGAGTCTCAACATGTGTCGTGCCCGCATAACAATAGGATATACCCATGCGATCAAAATCAGCAATGAGGCAATCTAGTGTAGCAGGAGTCGCCTTGCGACTAAGAGCATCCGCAACAACATTGGCCTTGCCTGGGTGATACTGAATAGTAAGATCATAGTCCTTGATCAACTCCAACCACCTCCTTTGCCTCAAGTTCAGATCCTTCTGAGTGAAGATATATTTGAGACTCTTGTGATCTGTGAAAATATCACAAGGCTCGCCGCATGATAATGCCTCCAAATCTTGAGAGCAAAAACAACCGCACCAACTCCAAATCATGAGTGGGATAATTCGCTCGTGCTTCTTTAAGCTGTCTCGACGCATAAGCAATCACCTTACCGTCTTGCATGAGAACACACCAAGACCCACTCGAGACGATCTGAAAAGATCGTGAACCGCTTTCTGGCTCGGGAAGAGTGAGAATAGGAGAGGTCACCAACCTGTCCTTCAAAATGCAGAAACTGCGCTCACACTCCTCGGTCCACTGGAATCTCACACCTTTCTGAGTAAGCTGAGACATCGGCTTGGCAATGATAGAGAAATCCTGCACAAAACGCCGATAATAACCAGCCAAACCCAAGAAACTCCTCACCTCCTTCACACTAGTCGGCCTCTTCCAATCCACCACTGTGGAGACCTTACCAGGATCAACAGCAATACCCTGAGGGTTAATCACATGACCCAGAAAACCCACTTCTGAAATCCAGAATTCACACTTCTTCAACTTAGCATAGAACTTGTGCTCTCTCAAGGTATCTAAGACCAGCCTCAAATGACGCTCATGATCCTCATTAGTCTTGGAATAGATAAGAATATCATCAATGAACACCACCACGAAGTCATCTAGATACTCGTGTAACATGTTGTTCATGGTTTCCATAAAAATGGCAGGTGCATTAGTCAATCCAAAAGACATAACTTTATACTCATAATGCCCATACCTGGTGGAGAAAGCAGTCTTCTCTACATCCTGCTCACGCACACGGATTTGATTATACCCTGACTGGAGATCAATCTTGGAGAACACTTGAGCTCCATTCAACCGATCAAACAAGTCCTCAATGCGGGGCAATGGATATTTGTTCTTGATTGTGACCGCATTAAGTGCACGGTAATCAATACACATGCGCCAACTCCCATCCTTCTTCTCTGTGAATAGAACAGGAGCTCCCCACGGCGATACACTACGCCTGATCAAACCTTTAGCCAACAAATCATCCAATTGCTTCTTCAACTCGTCCTGAAACGGACGTGCTAATCGATATGGAGACATCGAGATGGGACGAGTACCCGGAACAAGATCAATACGAAACTCCACGTCTCGCACAGGTGGCAAACCTGGAAGCTCAGCTGGGAATACATCTGGATAATCACTAACCACTAGAATCTCCTCAATCTGCGAAGCCACACTCGGTTTCTCAGCAAGAGCTAAAAGAAGTCCGATTTTCGCGCCGCGACCGGAACAGCAGATCCGGTAATCTCGAAGAGAGCGCGGAGGCGCACTCCCCTGAAAGGTCAAAGTCTCCCCAGACGAGGTCTGCACAGAGACTGTTCTACAGAAACAGGATATCACGGCTCGATAAGAGTGCAACCAATCCATACCCAAGATAACGTCGAACGGCTCCATTTGAATAACTATCAAATTCGCCGTGAACTCCTCTCCATCAATAACAATAGAGCACCCAGGACAAACAGTAGAACTAGCAATAATACCCCCAGGAGAACTAACCAACACTGACTGAGAAATCCACTGCATACTCAAGTTCGCTCTCCTAGCAAACGCCGACGAAACAAACGAAAAGGTAGCCCCCGAATCAAAAAGGACTAAAGCATCAAACGAATCCACAAGCAAAGTACCTGTCACCACGTCAGGACGACCCGCGGACTCCGCTGTAGGCATGGCGTATACTCCAGGTGGCGCCATGGCGAAAGAAGACGACGCCGGGGCGGCGAGAGCCCCAACAATCTGCTGTGGCGGTGCAGGTAAAGCCGGTCGTGCAACCTGATGCGGTGCCGAAGGTGGCGGCTGCCAGTAGTACCCTGCTGGAGGCGCCCAAGCTGAAGGAAATGGCATCGCTGGAGGAGCGATCATCATCCGAAAGATCCTCGAGCGGGACCCATCAAGAAGAAGACGATGGCACAGGCTCCACTTGATCACACTAGCGGGTTCGGCGACACACCGCTCCTTGTGACTGGTCGGCCACACCGACGGCAATCTCCGTCCAAGTGCACTCAGCCAGTGCGGTGTCCATCACCGCACTTAAAGCAAAGCATGCCCCGCCTCGACAGACGAAGAGCCGAGTACCGCAAAGGACGAGGCGCCAAGAAGAGAACGACCTCGACCGCTAGACCGAAAGATCGGTCCTCCTTGAATTTCTTGAAAGCGGTCGAATGCACCCCACTTCCTCAAGAGAGCTCCTCTTCGTCACCACCGAAGCTACCATCCACCGAGGCTTGTCGCCTTTGTGAGTGCATCTCCAACTCCATGCCCCTAGCTTGCTCCATAACAGAGCTGTAGTCACAGAGTGGAGTAGCTCCCAACACATGTCGGTACTCGAGGTGAGACCCCGACGGAACCTCTTGGCCTTCGAAGATCATCGTTCACATCAAGGACAAAGCGAACCAAGTTGTTGAACTCAACCTCATACTCGGCAATAGACCTCTTCCCTCGAGCAAAGGTTGTCAAGGCAACCTCCATCTTCTCAACAAGCGAGTAGGGTAGAACTTTCCTTGAACGATCAACAAAGTCCTCCCAAGTGATCGCCCTTGAGTGGCGGTCCTCAAGACAACACGCCCTCCCACCAAATATCCGCCTGTTGACGAAGAGCACGGATCTCTCCCACCAACTCTCTCAGCAAAGCGGGGGTCTCATCTTGGGCCCCAACCGGAGGCGGGTCAACAAAGAACCCCCCCATCGACTCAATCACTACAGGAGGTGGCTCCACGGAACCTCGCCCGCGGCCACGACCTCCACGACCGCGGCCACCACGACCACGTCCTCTACCCCTCGGCATAGCTATCAACCACAATCAACAATACACAATGAGCTCAAAGCTCAAAATAAACTCATCCATCAATAAACAACATAACGGAAGCGTAAAACGATAATCGTACCTCTCTCTAACCTACTGTGCACTAGTGTGTCAAATTTTAAGTTAGTTAACCATTAGCAAATTTTAGTTGATTTACTAAACTAAAACAAATTTTAACAATTTTAGTTTGCCTATGTTGTTAATCTATTCACCACGGACCTAAAGCCCGCTCGATACCAATCAGAATAACACCCACCAACATGAGCCTAGAATGCCACCACACTACCCTTTACACTAATAATTATCGACACACTATATAATTTCAGCAAGACAACAATGATAATCATATCCATGGACCACAAAAGAGCAATGCATAATTATGGATCAAGAGATAATAAATAATCAATGGGAATGATAACCAAGTAAATAATCCAAAGCAGCATCAACCAATGAATCCAAATTAATAAAGCAAATAGTCTAGTCCAAATGATATCTGTCGGTGTATTAGAACCGATCTTACGTAAAGATTGTTTGATTCGGGGGGTCTCCTAGAGATAAGATCACGCAGAGTGGATTGACACGGGATGTTTAGACAGGTTCAGGCCTTCTCCGGAGAGAATAATAACCCTAATCCTGTGTGTATGGTATTCTTGATGATCAAGTAAAAGACTAAGACTATTACAGAGAATAGCGCTTGTGTTCCTACTTGACTGGCTCTTGTTTTTCCTCCCCCTATCTCTCTGATCGATGCCCTTATATAGTCGTGAAGAAGTAGCCGTTTTGCTCATGCGAAATGCGCTGATTAATTCAAGAATCAGCGCATGATGGCAATAATTACCGGCGCCTCGGCTTCTTCACGCCGTCTGGCAATTATCTTCCAGAGATAATGGGGTAATTACGCACTATTAATAAGCGGAATAATAGTGCGTGCAGACCGTTCGGATTCCTTAATCAATTGGACCCACTCGCCTGTAGGTTTGATTATAAGGTGGTCGTAGTTTACCTGGTCGTAGAAGAACTTACGACCAGGTAGCAGTCGTAGAAGGACTTACGACTAGGTAGTAGTCGTAGAAGGACTTACGACTATGTAGTGGTCGTAGAAGGACTTACGACCATGATATAGTCGTAGCAAGACTTACAACCACTCATTGAACTTCTCCCTTTTAGATAAGGGGTACCTCTGGGGACTGTGTGACATCATATTTACCCATAATAAGAATTATAGATAAAAGATAAAAATGAGGATTATTAGATCCTCGTCATCTAGCCCCCCAGCTTCAAGTGAAAGTAACTTACTTGATAAAAGTTTCGTAAATGGACTTACGACCATGAGAATGTCGTAGAACGATAGTCGAAGGAAAAACTCTTCAACATTTGAGTGTTGCTTTGACCAGGAATTTGCTTTATCAGGAAGGTTGCTTACGACTATTAAAAAGTCATAAAAAACCCCTATGACCGTCTGATGGTCGTGGTAGGGGAATCGGAGAAAAAGCTCTTCCGATTGATACTTCCTTCGACTAGAAAGACTTGGTCAAGAATGTAATTTTGCTTGGAGGTGACAATACGTACCTACTTTTTTCTCGAACGGACCATCTGGAGAATTGCAACCGTCTCTCATAGACTTGTCCGATGAAGCGGTTCCCGAAGCGGTACAACCATCTATCAAGTAAACAACAGAGGCAGCTGTGGAAGCCTCTGGTCAAGGTGGTGACCAGTCTATGCACCGCTCTGGGAAGGAAATCGAGGAGGCGTTCCTTCCCTACCCAAAGAGAAATCACGAGTAACCGTAAGGAGAAAATTTCAACTGTGGTGACTTCTTTGGGCTGCCTCCGTCGTAGGTCTGCGCTACAGATCTCGTGACCGAGTCCCCATCCCAAAGATATTCCCAATACGGAGAATACTTTTGACAACGCCTCGAGAAGGTGTGGTGGGACAAAGTCGCGAGGATAGATAAGTCACAAAGACACGGACCTTGTATATTCGATTTTGCTAGAGCGACTATGAATGTAAGTATCTTGAAATACTTATATATGTGGCTTTCCTTCCCTTCTCACTGCTTTTCTTTTTGCGTAAAGCTCGGAGCAAATTCTTTGTTGTCGGTGAGTATCATCGACAACTTTTAGAGCTAAGACAAGAGAAAGAATTACTCTGTTGAGGCGCGAGAGGTGGTAAGTCACTTATCATTCATAGTTATTCTTGACTTAAATACTAAGTAAAATGTTTCATGAGAAAAGTCATGGAAGAAACTCATGATTTAAGTATTAGTCGTAAAAAGCTTACGACTACTTTCAACTAGGTAGTGGTCGTAGAAAGACTTACAACCATATCCTAGTCGAGAAAAACTTACGACTAGGTTGGTGGTTGTAGAAGTACTCACAACCATTCAGCTGATGTTTATCTTCGTTCCTGTTTTTGTAGGTTAAACAGTGATACGAAGACCTTAGCTGACTCACTCGACTATGAAAAAGAGGAGTCGAGGAGGCTAAGGAATGAAGTATTAGTTCTCTCGGATAGACTTGAGAGACCTGTCTCTCGCATCTAAGAAATTGCAGGAAAAATAAATAGTAAGTCTTGAACTTAAGGCCTTTTGAGTTTTAACCTTTACTTAACTCTCATTTCTTCTTTAGATAAAGAAAATGAGATCCGAAAGCTCCGGACTGAAGTTGGAGACAAAGCTTTGGTAATTCAGGAGTTTTCCCGTATTTCCAAGAATAAGGATCAAGAACTCGAAGTTCTGAGAACTCAAGTAATAGGTAAGTAACTCTTTACTGTTGTCCTTTTGAGTATTTTCCTTTTCTAATGACAATTTCTTGTTCGAAATTGTCGCCCAATTGAGAAGCCTTGAGGTGAAATCCAAGCAAAGACCTTAATTTGCAATGAGTCCGTCGCATTGCTAAGATGAATCAGAGAGACATCAAAGCATGGGGGCAAAGCATCTTTGAAACCGTTGCTTCCCATCGAGAAGAGGTCAAGAAATTGGATTCTCAATTAGTAGGTAAGAAAAAGCTTTTACCTATAATTATCTTTGTGTTATCTTCCCTAGAAGTATATCTTTGTTTGACCGATATTATTCTTTTGTAACAAGTGGTCGAAAACAAGAAGCTTCATGAGGCTTCGACTTGTACCCAGGAGATGGAGTCGATGAAGACTAGTCTTCAAGGCAACATCACTCTCTGAACAATGTGCTTAGTGAGCTACATTACGAGGAAAAACTCCTCGAGAAGATACCATAGCCGCTCATACAAGTACCATTGGGGAACAAGTCGGAAAATTGCAAGAAATGGTGACCACTCAAGACTAATCAAGTTTGAATCAATAAGGGAAGCGATCGAAGTCTGCGATAAGTTACGCTTTGGCGAAACTTAAAGCTCAAGACCCCGCCTTAATGTTAAACCAATCGAAGTGACTTGATCGTATCACGAATCGAAGCAAGTCGTCTAATTGAGGAAATGCGATCAGTTGGTAAAAGGTGGCGGAAGAAATGCAACTAGGCTCTCCCCTCGAGTAATCTTGTAACTACCTTGTAAAGCGGACAATTTTGTTAATGAGTAATATATGATTAGCCTCATTTCACGAAAATCATCTTGTCGAGTAGTTAGTAACTCAAAAGATAATAAGCGAGCGAAAGACTAAGAATTGAAGTCAAATTAATAACTTTATCCTAGCCCTCGACTATTTGCTTAGATTGTTTAGACAATCTAAATAAATAGTGTTTAAAATGGGGTTTACAAAAGCAGAGAGGTTTATTTAACTTATAGCTTTTATTACTATTGTCAAGCAATCGTGAAAAGGGTAGAAACGACTTGACACTAGGAAGTTCCTTCTAGTGGGCAGGACCACATGCAGAGAGGAAAGACTTCGACTAGGTGATGTTTCCATCTCCGACTAGTTTAATCAAACCAAGAACAGCAACTTGAGTTAAACAAACGTCTAAGAGTACTTTAGTCATTCGTTCGTCCTTTTTTGGTGGACTTCGATAAGTCTTTTCCAGTAGCAAAAGTAGGAGATCGGCGACACTAGGAAGTTTCCTTCTAGTGGGCGGGACCACATGCGAGAGAGGAAAGACTTCGACTAGGTGTGTCTCTTCCTTCGACCGCTTAAAACAAATCGAGTACACCAAATGTGGTCGAACAAATGTAAGAAAGTGCACTCTACTTAGAATATTTTTTGAATTCTTGGAAAAAATAGACTAAGATTGAGAGAGTTGGCTTTGATAACATTATGACTAGATAAAACCCGAGCTCTTTGTATTGACAGAAAAAGTGAGTAACGAGTCGATGCTAGGAAATTCCTTCTAGTGGGCAGAGCCACATGCAGAGAGGAGAAGTTTCGACCAGATGACGTTTCTCGCTTTTGCCAGTGTAAAGAAAACTGCGTGTTTTCATATCATAGTCGAAAGATTAAAAAAGCACTACTCAAAAATTAAGGCAAAAAGAGGTAGAAAGAACCTGGACTTTTATTGCCTGAGAAACTGGTCACACATAGAATTTGCGTAACTGGTCGATGTTCCAAGAGTTTGAGAGAACCTGTCCATCTTCCATTGCTAGTCGTCTGAACCACTCGCCGAGTTACGCCGACCCTCGTAAGGAACTTCCCATTTAGGGAAAGTTTATTCGATTAGACTTGGATTGGCGAGCCTCAATACCAAATCACCTCTGACAAGGCTGCGAGGTTGGACCTTCGATTATAGTATCTGCGCAGGCTTGTTGGTAGACCGCGAACGGATTAAGGCTAGGTTTCTCCTTTCTTGAGTAGGTTAATGTCATCCGCTCGAAGTTGTTCTGATCCGAGTTGTTGAAGGTTTCAACTCGTGTCAACCGCAATTTTAGCTCGGAGGAAGCATGGCTTCGCTCAAAAACTAGAAAAATGGTGTTTCTCTGTTGCTCGATTGGTGGTCGTCTGAACCGCCCATAATATGGAAGGTAATTCTTGTACTCAAGCCCCGAGCGCTTAACTAGTCGGGTCGAAGACTGAGTTTTAATTCCTCGCATTATTTGGCCGTTTGCACGTTCGACCGCCCCATTGCTTTGGGGATGTGCAGCGAAGCATAGCATAACTTGGTACCCAACTCGTCGCAAAATTCTGAAATTTTGCACTTGCGAATTGTTTACCATTATGCGTAATTATCCGACTTAACTCCAAATCGACTAATTACGCTTCTCATCATGAACCTTTTGTTTGCTTAGTTGTTATCGATTCTGAGTTCACTTGATCCATTTTGTGAGCGTGTCAATAGCCACAAAAGGAATTGAAACCTCCCGGAGCTTTGGGAAACGGTCCTAGGATATCAAGCCCCAGTCGCAAAAGGCCAAGAAAGAGGTATTGTTTGTAATGCTTGAGCCGGTTGGTGTATCATCTACCATGGAATTGGCATTGGACACACTTTTTAACCACCTCCATAGCATCGTCATGTATGTAGGCGGTAAAAACCTTGTCGAAAGGCTTTACCAACCAATGTTCTCAGTAGGATGCATCGTCCCACGGATGCCACTGTGTATATCGTGAAGGAGTGTTATTCCTTCGTTTTGGAATGCATCGCATGAGTATTCCTTGGGTTCCTCGTTTATAGAGGACTCCTTCAACCAAAGTATACATTTTGGCTTTTCGGGATAATCGATGCGCCTCAAGATCATCTTCTGCTGGAACCCTTGTAAAGATACTCGTAGATGGGAGTCATCCAGGTATCCTCGTAATCTAATGAGGCCATCTCAAGAGGAGGTGTTTCTGGTTCTTCGACCAGAGACGGTTTTTGGAGTTGCTCCAAGAAAACTCCTTTTGGTACTGTGGATCGGAAGAAGCCATCCGAGCGGTTGGTCTCATGAGAAATTATCCTTCGAGGATAAATTGTACCTCGAAACCTAAAAATGTTTTTCTAGCTTACGATTTCGATAAGTACCGAGCCATTGTTGAGTTAGAGCATTGGTACTCTTTCCCGATTTGATTCACGACTAGTTGAGAGTCTCCTCTCACGAGTAGTCGACGAATCGAGAGTGCTTTCGCAGCTCGTATGCCAGCTAGCAAACCTTCGTACTCTGCTACATTGTTAGTAGCCTGAAAGTTTAATTGTATGGCATACTTTAAGGTTTCTCGGTAGGAGATACGGGACCACCTCACCCGAGCCACTTAAAGTAAGTGACCCGTCAAAGTACATCATCCAGTGGTCGTGGAATCGTCTTGGGGATCTGAGCAGTTCAGATTTGTCCATTCGGCGACAAAGTCTGCCAAGATCTAGGATTTTATGGCCGTTCGGGACACGAAATGGAGGTCGAACTCCCCAAGTTCGATTGACCATTTTGCCATGCGTCCCTCTGTTTCCTTATTATGGAGGATTGCTCCCAAAGGAAACTCGACCAGCCTGACTATTTTGTGCGCTGAAAATAATGCCGCATTTCCTCGAAGACATGAGGAGGGCATATAGAAGTTTTGGACACGAGGTAACGCTCCTTAGGCCCGTAAAACTTCACGGCGTAATAAACCGGTCGTTATGCGTTTTCACGTTCTACGACTAATCTCAAGCTTCTTTGCTCGTGGCGTGGCGGCTAGGTAAATTAAGAGCGTCTCTTCCGGCTTTGGAGAAACGAGCAGAGCACTCGAAAGATACCTCTTGACATCCTCAAAGGCAACGTTTGCCTCGCTCGACCACTCAAAACCTTCATGTCTCCTGAGAAGTTTAAAGAAAGGTAGTCCTTTTTCTCCTAGTCGTGCGATGAAACGACTTAAAGCCGCCATGCACTCGGTGAGTTTTGGACTTCCTTTTTGTGTTTGGAGGACGATCGGAGGATGGCTTTTATTTTTCAGATTTGCTTGATTCCTCGTTCGGATACTAGAATCCAAGCAATTTTCTGAAGAAATTCCAAACACACACTTCTGGATTGAGTTTTAAGCGGTGCTTTCTGAGGTTGTCGAATGTTTCTTGTAGGTCGGTGATATGATTAAGTCTCTTAATGCTTTTTACGACTAGATCATCAACATAGGCTTCCAAATTCCGGCCTAATTGAGATGAAAAGTCGATTGCATTAAGCGTTGAAAAGAAGCACCGCATTCTTTAGACCAAATGGCATTTTGACATAGCAAAAGGTACCAAATGGAGTAATGAATGCGGTCTTTTCTTCATCGTTTAAACACATATTGATCCGGTGGTATCCGAATATGCATCTAAAAACTTAATATCTCACAACCCGCGGCTTGAATCAACGGTGATCGTCACGAGGTAAAGGAAATCATCTTTTGGACAAGCTTTATTAAGATCGATAAAGTCCACGCACATCGCCATTTGCCGTTTGACTTTTTGACCATTACAGGTTAGCCAACCACTGCAGGTGGTTGACTTCTCTTATAAAGCCCGCTTTAAGTAGCTTATCAACTCGATTTAATAGCATCTCGTCGATCGGGGCAAATCTCCGTAATTTTGTTTTACAGTACTTTATCGGCCGTAAAGCTAGCCCGTGCTCGATCACCTCCACAGGGACTCGGGCATGTCGGATGCTTGCCACGCAAAGACATCTGCGTTAGCTCGGAGGAAGGTAATGAGGGCGTCTTCCTATTTGGGGTCGGAAGTCTCCCGTCTGAGCAGTCTTGAGGGTTCTTCTGCGTCGGAGGAACCTCTTTGACTTGGTCGTTCGGCTTTGGTGCGGCTTTGAGGCTTCGACTTGCTAGTCGGTCGACTTTCATCTCGAGTTGGTATTTGACCAACCATCTCGAGGATCGACGGCCGCATGACTATCGCCATCTTTTGTCACAATCAATGGTGATCACCCTTTGGGACTGGCATCTTAAGACATTGATACCCGTAATGAGTAGCCATTAAGAATTTTGCCAAAGTTGGTCGTCCGAGTATGGCGTTATATGCCGTATCGAAATCGACCACATCAAAGGAGACTTTCTCTGTCCTGAAATTACTTGGTGAGCCAAATGTTAAAGGAAGAGAAACTTGGCCAATAGGTTTGGCTGAAGACCCCGGTACAATTCCATGAAAGGAGTATCGTACCGGCCTTACCTTTGTCCTGGGTACTTGCATCTCGTCCAGGGCATTAGTAAATAATATGTTCAAAGAACTGCCACCATCAACCAACACTCGATTGACCCGACAGGTTGTTGATGGTGGGTTCGACCACAATCGGATATCGACCTGATCGATTCGTAGTGATCGGACAGTCATCCTTCTCAAAAGAGATGGTAACTTCCGACCACTTCGGTAATTTATTGACGAGAGGAGTATGTAGAGAATTTACCTCTCGTCCGGCAGCTTTAAGTTGTCGTTTGGAGTCGTATGCCGATGATCCTCCGTAGATGTGCTCAACGGTATGTTGCGGATCTTGGAACGACATCTCCTCATCATCCGACGACTTTTGGCCACTCGTATGTCCTACCTGCTCGAGAGTAGGGAGTGGTGCTTTCGTTGTAGTAGTCCTCGAGCTTTCTTTGGAAAACTTCAGCGATGGAGGTCATGTCCTTCCTTTTTATGAAAAGGACACCACCTTGGTTTGTCGTTCCTACGATCAGGGCGCTTACCTTTGCCTTGATCAGGGTACGACTTGGTGGTTTGGGGCTCTCCATCTTTCACGGCTAGAACCTCCTTGGAACCACTGGCTTGTGGTTTTTGATTTTTTATTTTCTTCTTGGACTTTTTGCTTTTTTATCCTTACCAACTTCACCTGGCTCTCGAGGAGTATATGTTTCTCGATCGATAGTGTTGTTCCACTCGACCGCCTCGAAGCGCTTGCATATCGATCGGCCATCTCAAGAGTTCGACAACAATGTTGTTGGGAGGATTCAGAGCAATGTCCTCCGTTATTCTTCTCTGCGGACTCCTTGCTTAAAAGCCCCGATCACAGAGGAATCGAAATTTCGAATTGAGTTACGAACCCGACTAAAGCGCTTGATGAATTGACGCAAAGTCTCGTTGTTATTCTGCTTTATCCGGTGCAAGTCGCCTTCTTTTCGTATGGTTGTATGTGCCTTGGAAATTCGCCAGAGAAGATCACAGAGTCATTGCCAGAGTAGATCGACTCGAGTGGTTGGTTTAATAACCACGATCGAGCCGATCCTTCGAGCACAATCGGAAGGTAATTCGCCATTACATGCTCTCCTCCTCCTGCCGCCTCGGACAATGTTGTATAGATCTCAAGAAATTCGATGGGATTTTGAGATCCATCAAATTTCTCCATGTTCATCGGTCGAAAATGAGGTGGCCAAATAATCGCCGAAGGTCGGCGAAATGCCCCGCATCCGTAATCACTTCTTGACGCCTTCTTTGTAGAAAAGAAGGGTTAATGTCACCAGTGATCGTATACGACGATACCCTGTGTGGTCGACTGCTCGTAGTAGGCCTCGCCTCACGAGGAGAATACTCTCGTATTCTACTCGCAGAATTTCTTTGTCGGTGGTGAATGATCACCTCTTCGAGAGGCTTGATCTTCACCGATCGAAGGTATTTCTCGAATAGGGAATTGATTCGACTTATGGTCGTGTCGATTCCTACGAGAGAAATATTCGATTGATCGTAGTGAGGAAGTCGTATTGCTACGACTACCGATTGTTGTCGATGAGGTACCTCGCCTTGTCATCACAGTTCAAGTCTTTGCGTAATCTCTTCAAAGAAAGAGATCGTACCACAGGCGTTCGAGCAAGCTCTTGATCGGATTCTCGAGCAAGTCGTTGATGTTCGGAGTTCTTGTACCTCCTCCGATCGATGTTGAATGCGCCTGTAAGTTCTTCCGACTGCAATTTTCTTTCTTCCGACGACATCAAAATCCTCCTCATCGTGTTTTGAGGCCTTCTTAGTGGAGTGCGAGAATGTCGAGGATTTCTCGCTCATCGAGTGTTGGTCCTCTCGCTTACGGTGGTGCCTCGCCATTACCACGAGGGGCGCAGTGTGATCTTCGGGAGTGTCCTTATCTCGGCCTCCATGAGGTCGACCACGATTTGGGGAAGGACGAAGACCTCCGCTGATGATTCTCACTTGCGCTTGAGGCCTCCCGCTTGAGAAGTGCTCGAGGACACCATCTGGCGACTTGGAGTAATCCTCCGTAGGGGAACTCCGGGTTATAATCGCCTCCGTTCGCAAATGAGATCTGCGGGAGACGGTCGAATTTGCAGAAAAGCATGCTTGATCCCACCCTCCGGAGTTACCCCGAGAGAGAATCACTAGATGCCGGTGGAGTCCTCGAATGGTGGCTCCCGAACTTGACTTACCAAGTCGGACCGCCTTAAGGGACTTGAACACTTGGAGAAAAACTCTCGTCGCGTTGTGAGTCCTCCCGGGCGGTCTGGTCGGATTGACCCTTGTCCTTTGAGGAAATGGCTCCTCTGTTGGGCGTATTGTTGTGGGGATAAGGATCCTCCTCAACTCTATTAATGGGATGGTTTCGGAGAATAATCTCCAAGGCAACATCACCATCGGCGGATGCATCACTCGCTCATAGTCGAAACCGCATCCATGTCGACGTCTGCGTGTCGCCAAGTCAAACCAGCTCCTCGCTCCATTCTCCCGCCATGATTGCATGAGATTGGAAAAAGAGAGTATGTTGACAAGAGATTACCGGAAGATCCCCACGATCGGCGCCAACCTGCCGGTGTATTAGAACCGATCTTACGTAAAGATTGTTTGATTCGGGGTCTCTAGAGATAAGATCACGCAGAGTGGATTGACACGGATGTTTAGACAGTTCAGCCTTCTCCGAGAGAATAATAACCCTAATCCTGTGTATGGTATTCTTGATGATCAAGTAAAAGACTAAGACTATTACAGAGAATAGCGCTTGTGTTCCTACTTGATCGGCTCTTGTTTTTCCTCCCCTATCTCTCCGATCGATGCCCTTATATAGTCGTGAAGAAGTAGCCGCTTTGCCTCGCGTAAATGTGCTCGATTAATTCAAGAACGCGCATGATGGCAATAATTACCGCGCCTCGGCTTCTTCACGCCGTCCGCAATTATCTTCCGTAGATAATGGGGTAATTACGCACTATTAATAAGCGGAATAATAGTGCGTGCGCACTGCTCGATTCCTTAATCAATTGGACCCACTCACCGTAGGTTTGATTATAAGGTGGTCGTAGTTTACCCGGTCGTAGAAGAACTTACGACTGTGTAGCAATAGAAGGACTTACGACTAGGTAGTAGTCGTAGAAGGACTTACGACTATGTAGTGGTCGTAGAAGGACTTACGACCATGATATAGTCGTAGCAAGACTTACAACCACTCATTGAACTTCTCCCTTTTAGATAAGGGGTACCTCTGGGGACTGTGTGACATCATATTTACCCATAATAAGAATTATAGATAAAAGATAAAAATGAGGATTATTAGATCCTCGTCAATATCCTAAACATTATTCAATAACTAACATGTCCAAGTGTAAACCAATATTGAATGAAAGGATTATCGTGGCGAATGATCATGTGATGTCCATGTGCTCTACTCGCTCTCAGTTACGGCATCCTCGAAGATCACCTAAAGACAACAATAGAGCAAGGGTGAGTCCACGACTCAGCAAATACATCCATAAACAACGAACAATAATAAATCAACATCATTCAATAACTTCAATATCATCACAGGTACTTTCATTAATATTATCAGTCATTAATCTCATTTATGAATGCAACTCTATTCTACATGTCCACATGCACTTCTTTCACAGATATCGTAGATAGCGTGAGTGAATGCTCGCGATAACATTCACTCTCAAGCCCGTTCCTCCATAAGGATCGGAGACCTCCTCCACTCCCGTGGAGTTGTGATCATTCATGATCACCTTCTCATATGCAAGATGCTTATGAATGCAAACATGCAAACTCCATCATAAACATCATATCCAACTTTTCATCATGTTTATCAACAAAGATATAATCATACCAATTCATTGTTTGCAATTAAACAAAATAAAAGCACAACAATAATGGTAATAGAAGATAAAGAAAACAGTGATCGATCATTGATCGCTGTCTACCATGCACTTGCCTTTACTAGTTGCGACGCACAATTTGGCTAGCAGACGGCAACAAGCACGACGCTTCTCCTATATTAAATACACAAACTTTAATACAATTTACAGCAACAAGAATAGCAATCAATCGACATCGCTCCTACACGTCCCCAATTATACCACATTACGCCGGTATCGAAAAGTTACCTATTGCTGACTTGGTACTAAAACGGACGTAACTTTTGACTCGAAAGTCCGATCACCACAAACCACCCCATTCTGGATTCTTTATAAAATTATCCACATTTTCTTAGATTACGAAGACTTCTAATTAAATCATCTAACCCTCCGTATTAAGCCCAGAAAGCCGATCTGTCCGCTTCGGAACAGCAGTCTTACTAAATTCGTAACTTTTGTTTTACTCAACCAAAATTCGCGTTCTCAGATTCTACAGAACCATTGGACAATTATCTACATCTTTCATGTAGATCAAAAACTCTAATTAGGTTATTTACTATTTTTAATTTACAGTCTACCAAAACAGCGCCGAACGACGACAACCACAAAAACAGCGGTCTTCCGAAAATCATAACTCCAATTATACTCGTCCGATTGACATGATTAAATATGCTATAGAAAGATATCGAAATTGTCTACGATTAACTAGTAGATGAGATTTCCAAAATCCGCCATTAAGGTATCCGAATAAACCGTACAACCGAACAGCAGGCTAACGGATCTATTAATCGACCTCTCTATTAGAAAAATTAAACCTCTCTAATTAATCTCAGTTATAATCTCTAATTGACATAGCAAAACAGAAAGAACATGTATTACACCTGGTTTTTCCACGCCACAGAGACTCACGCCTTTCACGCGCGAGAAAAATCCAAGCAAAGACAGAGAAAAGAACGGCGGCAGATCGGTAGCGATGACAAGCTTTCTCTGGCTCATTGGAAATCCACTACAGCGATTAGCAAGACAGATCCAATGACTTCCACGCTGGGCGGGCAGGGCTCAGCGCCGTCGTGCAAGAGGAAAACAAAGAACCGATCGGCAAGCAGAGCTTCGGCTCCCACATCACAAGACACACAAGAATACAGAAGATTAGCAAAGAGAAAAACAGCACGCGCCCACGCACATGGGGAAGCAAATGGCAGTAGCGAAGCGGATTCCAATGCAAAGACAGCCACACAAGCAGATCACACAAAGACAAAGAATGGCGGCGCGGCGGTGCGGGGCAGCGACGCACGCTGCAGGCGAGCAGCCCACGCACGCTGCAGGGCGCAACCACGCACGCGCAGGAACTTTGGCTGGCGGCGCAAGTTTGCAGAGGCAAAAGAAAAAAGCCGGCGCGGTGGAATAGAGAAGATTTAGGGTTTCTAAAAAAAACCACCATTCATTTATATAGCTCATAAAAATTTCGAAAATTCTGTTTTTCACAAATTCTTTTTATTTAATTGCGCACCGACCCTTAAAACGCGATTATTAATATTTATTTAATTTTCAGAGTATTACATGGTGAGCATATGGGAGGAGCTATCTCTAATCATGATGCCAGCTTAAAACCAACAGTTTAAGAGAATATACGAACTTGCTTTCCTATCAAAGGAAACTAAAGTTTCATCTTAAGGAGTGCTGAATTATTGGACTGATATCATGCAACTTGCAAGTACATGCGAGAAATCAATATACACTTTCAGAAACAGGTTAGATTAAGAAAATGGATAGGTTGACCACCAAAATGTAAGACAAATTACAATGTTATGCTTATTTTAACATACCATGAAAGATGTCTTCTTATAATCAGATTACTACAGCATTCTAAAAGGACAAGGAGACTTGAAAGGAAAATAAACAGGGATCTCATTACACCATATCATTTTATTAGCAAAGAGGAAGATCAATTTCTGATAAAATTTAGACTATAACGGACTAAAAAATGAAGCTAGCAGCAAACTAAAGGTCAAACAGAGACCTAATCAACGAGTTTCACTAAACAGCGACACAAAAAAACAATATTAATCAAACAAATTTGACAGACTTACAATGACACCTTCAGAAACAGTTCAGTCAAGAGATGTTAGTGACGAAGCAATCCTCACCGCAAACCTCAGCACCAGGCAAGACTTCACCACGCCCAAGTCCACGATGGGAAGAAGCTTGAAGAGGTAGTCATTGCACAATCACCCAAGCATCACATCAGATCATGAAGTGCATCACCGCCAGATAATGCATGCTAGGAAATGCCAAAAATCAAACAGAGATAAGCAAGAAAGGTAACAAGGAAAATGTAACAATACCTGCATAACCAAACACTATTGAATTGTGCAAATATGCTAAACTGAGGAAGGCGCCTCATATTCTCAATAATCCTGAAGAAATAATCTACAACATAGTGAATGACTGAAAACTCTGTCATGCCAGGAATAGTGAAATATGGTTAATCAAACTCTGTCATGGCACCTACAACATAGTAGAATTAAGTATTTACTCCCTACTCACCGTGTAATTTAAAAGGAAGTAGAAGCATACAATTTATGTGACATTCTAGGCTACTATTATCCATATGTCCCTAAAATGAATGCATACGGAGTATATTGCATCCGCAATTCTACATTGCCATCTATATCATGTCAGCTAGCTTTAACCAATTACATACATAAAAGTTCATGACCCTACATGAACTGTTGGCTAGTAGCTCCTGCACCATCATCTTTGTTTTAACTAGTACATCAAATACATATGCAACACAGCTTACGTACTAAGTAGAACAATATTATTGGATTCTAATCTTTCAAACACAAACATACATTGCACTAAGTCGCTCACAACAAATTAATAGCAAATACGTTGTAGTACATGTACATCATTAACTCTTCTGTTTGACATCTTCATCTAGAGTCTAGTTCTCATGGCATGGCATACAGGAAATAACAGATCTATGCAAGAGGTCGAGAAAGCCACACAAACCCATCGCCTAGCTGCCTAGCCACAGCTGCGGCTGCCACTGTCCCTCAATGTTGATCAGAACTTCCAAAAATAAACTTGCACTAGATCACCTTGCTCCTCACCCCCCTCTCCTCTCCCCTCTTATCAAACCAGCACAAGCATCAACCAAACCCCTCTCTCCTACCGATTCTCTCTCTTCTCTATCTAGTTCGAAAATCGTACCAGCAACAACAGATCCGAAACATACTAGGTTCCACTGCATCACACATCAGTCGCTCACCACAAACCATCAAATCACTAAATCACAGTAATTAGTAACTAACACAAACTAAACCTCACAAAAAAATAGGCGAAGGCCAAGCTGTCGACCAGGTCTACGCTCGCCAGGAACCAAAACTATAAATCGACCAAACAAACTACAACAAAACACACAAAATCACGGAAACAAAACCACGACAAGCAAAATGAAACCGCTACAACCGGCGAGGATGTGTCCACAATTAGATCTCCAAACTCCAATCGGCGAGCATAAGCAAAAAAAAAAAAAGGGGAAAGGGCATAACAACACTGCAGGGGAAATGGAGCCACCAAAATCTGCGAAGACCTAGCTGTCAACGAGATCTACGCTTGCCAAGCAGCTAGTCGGTCAAAACATCAAAAACCCAAAGATCGACCGAACAAACTACACAAAAAAAAACGAACAAAAAACACAGAAAAATACCACGGCTAGCAGATTGAACATCTTCAATGAGTAGAGATAAAATCACCGCAGCGCAGCTTCACGCTTCTCCCATGACGCTCGCGATGGATGAGAACCGCCTGGTCAAGCGATGGAGATAACAATGGGCGCGTGATTTTCCAGAGAGCTCCGCCTTAGCCTGGTCAAGCTCGGAGATAAGAATGAGCGCGTGGATCGAGAAATATTATTTCAAAACTGTTCTGTCGGCGTCACAGTTACCGGGTTCCGGGTTTTAGTGTGGAATTCAAAGCATCACGGAGCACGAATCTTACATTAAATCCAACGCACAGAAAAACGACAGATTTGATAACAAAAAACTGTCAACAGATACGTAGCAATTCCGTTATAAAATACAAGCAAAGGTGGGGTAATTGGACGGATATGGTCCTCGTATTTTGCGTTCGCAAAGATATCTGAAGTACAAGACAATTACCAGGGAAGGATGTACTACAGTTCCAATTTCCGAAGGTGGTTGAAGTAAATTCTCTGAACACAGTATACATAATTCTGAACGAATATTGTGCAGAGAACATGGCACCTCACCAGATAATGGCGATTCCTCATGATAAAGCAATGGATTCCAGTATCCCACCATGGCAATTCCTCATGATGGCTGGCATGTGAATTATGCAAGCATGACAAGTAGTGACAATGCAAAAAAATGGTAGCACCATGTTTTCCTTTACGCTGGTTGGATACCAGAACAAAAGCTGCAATTTTTATTAAAGTTTAACTCAGAATTCCCTAACTACCTGTCCAAGCAATGGTGCATGATGCCATATTTGCAGTCTCCAGAAGAAGATGAAATCAGAGGTGCCATTTTGGCATTCCAAGGATACATTTCCCTAGATACATTTAGGGCCTGTTTGGATAGGGGGATTTGGATTTGCATCCAAAAATTCCCAAAGAAATCCTCATCCAAACACCCCCTTAGGCTGCTAAAATGCGCAGCCATTTTCCAGATTCTGGAATCCTATCTTTATGAAGCTTTTGAGGAAAAGAAAAGGGCAAAATGCCATGTTGAGATAAGATGACATCTCCTATGACATTTCCCCAGTGAAACCACATCACCGAAAGAAACATAAGGTGTTGGTATATCTGATTCTGCTAGTTGTTGGTTCAGGTGTCGAGTCAGCTCCTCCCTTAAGTTTCTGACATTTGTATGTCAGTTACTTTGGCATATATGTTCTGGAATAGATCTAGCTAACATTGGTGCTGAGAGAGAAAAAAAACCAATGAATATATTGTTGTGAAAGTTGTTGAGGTGGGGTACTTGGGAGTTGGGAAGGAGCTGGTGACTAACTGCTTGTTGCTGACACCAAATTAGGGTACTATTTTTTTAGTTGCCGCTAGCTGGGTGCATGATGAAAAAGTGCTTTCTTGAGGAAAAAATTGGTAACTCTTAATTATATGCGAGGCATTATTTACAGTAGACATCTCCCAATTGTTAGTGCAGGTCTGTCTAATTTGCCTATTACCTTTCACTATTTCACATAAGCCTAGCTATTTCATTTATGTCAATTAATTACCTTTTCTATAAAAATATTACGAATCAGCTCCCAATTGTTAGTGCAAGTCTGTCCAATTTGCTACTACTTTGCTAGAGCCACAGGCATTATCATGCCACAATGACAACTAAATTGTACTAAAGGACACAGTAAACTTCACCAAAGAATCTGATTTCACAAGTGTCTAATTTAATAGCCTAATTGGGATGTTCATCCTGCCGGCCCAGAGTCCAAAACTCCAGATCCCATCTCCCCAACTCCATATTTAAAAATGAAACAAGGAACAAAAATGTAAATAAATCGGCCTCACTCACACAACACAGCCCAAAAGTTGCTCTTCCCAGAACAACAAAAATTATGAACCTTGGAAATAAAATGGAATGTTATAGGTGTATTTTTTTTTGTTCTAACATAAATCCTACTAGTGTATAAATCATTTTTTTAGATAAAGGAAGAGAAAACATTTCTCAACCTCTGTTTTCCAGTATACACACAGCAACTAGTGTATATATCATATATGTATTATCTTCTCAGGGGCAAAATGGCGTGGCTTCCTTGTCCCTGTGGCTTGGGATGGCGAAGTGCCTGAGCCTGCCGACCTCCTCCTTGAGGTATCCTTGGCACAGGAACGCCGTCGAGAAGCTGTCCTCCACCGCCCTGTCCACGTCGTGCACCATCACGTCCGTCTCGCCGCTCCCCGACCGCCGCGCCCGCGCCGCCATCCCGGCAGTGTATATCGCGCCCATCCTCCCGGGCGCCTCCGGCACCCACCCCGTCGGCGCGTCCACCATGATCACATCCCACTCCGCCTCGTAGAACGCCGCCGGCAGCCCGCGCAAGGCGAGCTTGCACGGCGAGCGCTCGAAGTGGTCCGACGAGAGCCGGTCGTTTTTCTTGGACGGGGAGGGGGTGGCAGTGCAGTCCGGGGAGTCGCGGAGGCTGAGGAGCTCGTCGGCGTCGGCGAGCGTGGTGCGGTAGTCGATGTGACGAGCCTCGAGGCCGAGGCCCTGGTGGCGCGCGGCGACGTCGGCGATCCAGGCAGCGTCCTCCTCGAGGAAGAGCGTGCGGCCGCCGTGGTTGAGCGCCGCCCAGAGCGCGCTGTCGAGGCCGAGCCCGAACACGAGGAGGTTGCAGGGCGCGCGACGCGCCAGCACGCGCGCGGTCACCGCGACCTCCTCCGCTGTCTGCTGCGGCGTCGCGTTGGCCGTCGCGTAGTGGACCAGCGCCTCGGCCACGGGCACGGGAAGCTTCCCGCACTCGTGTTGCTGCTGCGGGTGGTGGTGGACTGTCACGGCCGATGGGGAGGTGGCGGCCGAGGATGACCTGGCGTGCGAGGCGGAGAGGGTGCGGAGGGTGAGGAGGAAGAGGAAGGCCGCGGCGGAGGCGGCGGCGAGCAGGAGGAGACGGCGGAGGGTGACGTGGTGCTTGAGCTTGGCCTTGACGGAGACGAGGTGGTTCTTGAGCTTCGCCTTGCGCGCGTGCACGGGGCTCGTCATTGTTGCGCACTACACTCCGCTAGTCACTAGTGTGTTGTGTCGTGTTTTGGGTAGTATTAATTCCTGTGCGGTGTGGTAGGATGGAAATGCAATGCAATGCAATGGTTTGGTGGTGATGGATGCTTCAAGGATCAGCAACACAGGAAGAGAGCAGTCCATGTATGGGCGATGGCTGATGAGGACCAGGGACCTAAAGTTTGGTGTGTTAGTTAGATCTCTGAGGGGGGGTTAATTTATTGGATTTGATTTGTACATTACCAATCATTGTTGATTGCTAATTTGAGGGGAGGTTGTGTTCTCAAGTAAAGGTTGAGATTAAATTCTTGTCAACAAATGAAGTGTACGTCTGTCTAATAGTCATGCCAAACATTTTTTGATCAAAACCAGTCGCTTTTCCAAGCATCGGTTGAAAAATTAACGCCCAGATATATCCCACCCACCCCACATAAAACCACAACCGCCACCGCTGCCGTAGAAGACGAATTCGCCGGAGCCTCGCTGAAGACGGAGGTGATCAGGCGCATGAATCTTGATGCAGATCGCTAAGGATTGTTAATCAATACCCTCAAATATACGTGGATGTGTAGCCTATTTGTTAAGAGGGTCGCGTTGAACACACACACAAGCAAAAGTAGACCAATACAAGATATAATCATGACAGCCTTCACTTTATCGATTTTTTGCTCGTAAGCATAGTTTGTACAATGTAAGTCCCTACAATGGTTCAACAAACAATGTTATACTAAACTAAGCCAGTGGGGCGAAGTCCCTAATGGGCCAATTTCGATAAACTGAGCATAAATTTTCACTCAACACTATTCTCTCTTTTCTTACAAGATAAAAGTACACGAGCTGTAAATGCGAAACGAGGGATTAATACTTGATCATATAGAGCGCGAGCACTCTCTCGTTTTCATTGGAGCATACTCGTGGGTGCAAGAAGGTCGACAGCCATGAATTAATCCCAGAAACCAACCAAGCGACCAACACGGGGTTCCCGGGTGTCAGATGATCATTAGGTTAATTTCCGCAGAGGAAAATAGAAACGGCGACCGGTCTCGAGTCTTTCAACCCAAGCAAAGAACTCGAAAAATGGCCGATCTAACAAGCCTAGAAGCAGACCACTCAGCTGCTCAAGAGACCCATGCTCGGCCCATCCACCGCCCGTAGGCATCGAACGATATTTTTAAAAAATAATATTATTTTAATTAATAATTACAAAATTAAATAGTCAAATTTTTTCACAAATGATCTCATGTCGCTATTTCAAACTGGCGACATTACATGTCGCCACATCAAATAGTGAACATGGAATCTGTTGCCAATTGAACTGGTGGCGTGCTCCTGTCACCATTTCATCTAGCGTTAGATTCCCTTTTTTGCAACTAATGTAAACTTACAATTTTGGTATATCTATAATTATCCGTGGTACCAATAATTTTCAAAAAGATAAGGAAATACGAGGAAGAGAAAAATTTATGAGTTTCGATGTGACCAAATATATTTGGAATACATTTTAGGCTGTGTAATATAAAAAATAGCCCCCTTGGGCAGTGCAATATCGAAAATAGCCCAGCTCAGCAACACAATATGAAAAATGCGTGACGTACTTTGCGAACAGGGTGTAGTCATTTCATGTCAGAAAAGGCTAGAACTAGGTTGGTGTGAGGGTGTCGCGATGCTGACTCCCTCACACGGTTACTTGGACACACAACAAGAATAAATAGTATCGAAACACGAAACTAGCATAAATTCATGTAAGTCATACATAAATCAATATTTTACATAAGAAGACCGATACATCTACTCACGAGCCCTCTTAGAGCGTATCCCACGTGTGCCCCTAGCCTCACCCGGGGTGGCTGCGGACGCTGATGCGAGTAAGTCAAGGGCTTCGGCAGCCGATATACCCTACTGACGCGAGTAGCCTGAGGGGCTGTCGCGAGAGGGTGTGTCCCTGGAGGGGTGCTACGTCAGCTAGCTCGCTCTTGGCGCAGCATGCAGCTGTGAAGCCCCCAATGGAGACCTAGTTGCTCTTGCCATCCAGCGCTCGTTGTAGCCACACTTCCCGGGCAACGTCGTAGTCCCTGGAGTCCTCCCGCATGCGACCCCAACTCCTCATTCGGTATAGGTCTACAACCTATGGACTAACACCTTACGCTTGTAAACAAGAAGGAAATGCTGAAATAGTACGTTATGCGTGTAAAAACACAGACATACCTAATTGCTGCATCGCAGTGGACGACTCGGCATAGTCCTACCCATGCTATGGATAGTACTAAGGACCTGCCAAAATAAAATATCGTTAGTAAGTAGTGGAGTTCAAAATTAACAACTAGACGTAAGTGTTTCAGGTGTACATGCGATGAGGACCCACCCGCCACGTCCAGATGAGAAGCCGTGGGGTGTGATGCAGCGTGGCTCACCCCCCATCCATGAACTGCTTAGTCTATCACGTCTGTTGGCCTACAGCACAACGTAAGATGGATGGCTCGCCTCGTCCACTCCAAGAATTGGTCCATGAGCTCTCAGATATCCTGGGCCGTCATGCTGAAATGCTCCCCAAGCGTCCGAGCACTCATGGTTGGTGAAGCTCTTTAACTTATATGATGTCGTTCTAAGTGTATCCCTAGTCGAATGTCACTGGTTGGAACACTAGTGATCGTATCGACCAATACATGTATTGATTGATGACCATGTTTCACCAGTCATAGATATAGTGATATCGAATGAATAATGTGAATAAATGTTAAAGAACATGGTGTTGGATTGACCCACCTTGAGACACTATTGAGATTGTTATGATTTTATGTATCATTAGTTGGTCTCAAGCAATGATAATCTATAATCCTTAGACCTGAGAGCAGTATGGTTTCCTACATATGTAATAGTACACTTAGGGTTTACAAAATGCTACTCCGTAACTGGATAGTTATAAAGGTAGCTTTCGGGTACGCTATGAAACATGCAGAGGGATGTTACTGGTCGGATATGTAATTTGCCCCTCCTAACATAAAAAGAGAGATATCTTTGGGCCCCACGGTGTGGTCAGATAAAGAAAGTGTATGGTCACTTGATCGAGAAAGTATTGAACAGTCTATGGATGATAAATTATCTCGCTTGGAGTTCAACCAGATATTGTGAGGCAAAGGGAGAATACACAAGCAGGTCATTTAGTTTGATCAGATATGGAATGGTCGTATAGAGATATGAGCTAGTTGTCTGTCGGACCCGAGAGTAACACCCCCAAATTCTCTGTGATTTTCTAAACTAGTGCCATCATCAGTAGCTAGTTCACATAGTAAACAAATATGGTAACATCAATAAATCACACAACTTTATTAATAATCAGAGTTTATTACAAAAAAGGATTACAAGCCAACAATAAAGATTGCCAAGAGGGGTCGGCTGAGAGAGAGAGAGAGAAAGAGATGGAATGACAAGGAGGTCCCATAGGTTAGAGAGAGAAAAGAGAGAGGCGGAGGGAGAAAGCACAGGGGGCATGGCCATGGCGATGGCGCTGGTGGCGATGACGGACGTCAGCGAGGGAGGTGGCAGTGATGGGCAAAATGGAACACCAGGGAGGAGAGGGTGCCAAGGAAGGTGGTGGTACGGTGAGGGCGGCGGAGTGGCGGCGAGGGTTCACGGCGGCCTTGATGATTCGATGATGCCCGAAGAGGAAGGAGGGGAGCACAGGGATGGAGGGAGCAGAAGGAATGCAAAGGCCACCTTGGAGCAACTAGAGGGTAGTCGGAGCGGCGGCGATGTGGAGCCGGCCGACGACGAAGGAGAAGGGTGGTGGCCGCATGCTACGATGATGGAGAGAGAGAGAAGGGAGGGAAAGAGAGGAGGAGGATGAGGGACACGATATGACGTGCACGAGAGGGCGAGGAACTCACCAGAGAGGGAGATCAACGGTAGAGGCGGAAGCCAGCGATGGGGAGGACGATGGAGGCGGAGGTCCGATGGGGTTCGGGCGAAAAGGATGGAAGAACCTAGTAGAATGCGATGGTGCGAACTCAAAGGCAAAGACGTTGAGGACAGAGGAGCTTCAATAGCGGTGGAATAGGCAACGGGAGCTTGTGGCGATCGACGGGTTCTTTGGCGAATTGCGGCGAGATGAAGGCGAAACCGGGCCGGTGGCTTGGGGCTTTGGTAGAGGAGCTCGAGGTGAGTGATATGACGCCGAAGGCGCACCTTTATAGTGCCAGGAAGGGAGAGTTTGAGAGGAGGCCGGCGGCTTGTCATGTTCGACTTGAACACAACACAAGGGGTCCAGAGCGGGGAGGAAGACCATGCTGACGGATGGGACCCACTGGTCAGCGAGAGGAGAGAGGAAAGGAGGAGTTGGCTGGGCTGCGGTGTAAAGAAAAGGTGGGAGCGGGCTGGCGTGAGAGGAAAAACAGAGGCAAGCTGGGCCGGAAAAAGAAATAGAAAAGAGAGAAAAAGGAAAAACAGGCTAGCTAGAAAGAAAATAGATGGGCCGAAGAGAAAGAAATTCGGCCCAAAAGGAGAAATCCATAATTTAAATGATTTTTGAATTTCAGAAAACAGATTAAAGAGAATCGAGCTCAAATAAATTCCAAACATTCCTAGAAAATTTCAAAAAATTCTTTGGAACTCAAGGAACCCAAATAATTTTTTTAAATTTAATTGAAGTTTTGATTATTCACATTAAATCATTTTAAATTTTGAAAATTCAAATTAAGCTTTAACTTAAACAAGGAAAAAATCGTATGGTTATTTTTATTTTTAAAGGCTTCAAAAACTTTCCAAATTTGAGATGTTGCACTTCACAACAATATATGGACTGTTTGAGTTTGCAGTGAAATCATTTGGTTTGACTGATGCACCGGCTTATATCATGAGTATGATGAATAAGGTATTAATAGAATTCTTGGATAAGTTAGTGTTTGTATTTATCGATGACATTCTCATCTACTCTAAGAATGAGGAAGAGCATGAAAATCAGAAGAGCCTGAAAATCATCTCAGGACCATGTTGGAAAACTAACATAATATCAACTCTACGCCAAGCTTAGAAAGAGTGAGTTTTGCTTAAGACAAGTGGCTTTTCTCGGTCACATTGTGTCAGCAGGAGGAGTTGTAGTAGATCCTACTAAAGTTCAAGTCGTAATGGACTAGAAGAAGCCCAAGTCTATTACTGAAGTGAGAAGTTTCCTTGGTTTAGCAGGCTACTACCGCGAATTCATTGAAGATTTCTCTAAGACTGCTTGACCCATGTGAGGACCCCCGGGTTATTTCCGTAAGACCGAGGCCTTCCCGGTCTTATGGAAATAACTCTGGGCCTCAAGTAAATGGATTTCATCTTAACTCCATCTAAGTGAGAGGGTTTGACTGAAACTAGAGATCCCATGATTATGCGTACTGCTCCCTTGCAAGCACTACATGATAACCGGTCCACCAAACAATCAAGTCTACAACTATTACAAGTGACCGACCGGCCAAATTCAAATGGTACCATTAAGTAGCAGCGGAAGTAATATAAATAAACCAAAAGTCCAGCATGGTGTGCCCCATAACCCATGGCAACCGACTGAGGGTTAAATAACAACACTACTCGTCAATGTCGTCTAAATCGGCACTGACGAGCTCATCTGGCTCGAAGTCGTCCTCACCTGAAAACCAGTAGACAAACTGACTGAGTACAAAGGTACTCGCAAGTCTTATACAAAGAAAAATTAGTTATGCATATTGGGCAAATAAAGGATAGTATTAGTGATTCTAGTTTTGCATAAAACACAACATCTTACATTCCTATACCATCTAGTTTTCAAAAGCCAAGTTGTAAATCGTTTCTTCAAGAAAAGATTTCACAAGACATATGTAATTGTATAGATCAACCAATATCAAAGTGGCTGTCCACTTTGATAAACTAATATGCATGAACATCTCATTCATGCCGTAACCAAGTTATAATCATGTCAACCTTTAATTTCAAGTCTAACGATAACGCATACCAAACCAAGTGTTGTCCATAACCGTGGATACGGCTATTCGAATAGATTATCTCTGCAGAGGTGTACTACTTTACGCACATGACTTGACTAGCCTGTAAGCCTCTGAAAAATGACACACTTCCTTAGGTATGCTGGCCGGGGAGAATCGAGATATGGTTATTGTTAGCAAGAAATCCCTATTGAGTTAAGTCCCACTCATGAGTTGTTCCCATACTTAGTACAAGCTGCGGATAGTGCCTGCTAAGCAGGCTCACAAGTTGCATTGGAATAATACCGATGTAATGTAAATAACCGAAATTGGTGCTCCCATGCACACTATAGAAAATTACATCGGTTCCTCCGAACAAATGATCAAACACAAATGTCCTCACACCACTATGGGACTTAACGCAATAAAACTTCCCCCTTACTTAACCGTACGGTACCCATATCCCGCGTGTGATAGCATGATCAGTACTTCGAATGAAAGACCATGGCTCGGTCCTTAATGGTCCACACAAGATAACCACAAACCCGAGTCTCGTGCATAACAGCACCCACACTACAAGCACTTGTCTAGACCCAAAAACCATTTGACAACAACAATTTTTTAACTCAATAACCAGATTAATAATCTGGACCAAATGAAGAATAATAATTGTTATGTGTCTCCCACAATTGACGAGCTAATCACGTCAATTGATCTATTGCGTTTTCTAGATCCGCAATGGCTAAGCATTCAACACATACCCTTCACATCATCACAAGCATCTATCTTAAGCATAATTATAAGGGAATTATCAAGGATAACCAGCAAGTATCCAACATAGCTAACTACTTACAACATAATGCTATACCGAAAATAGCATACAAGTAATATCATTGCATTTCAAACACTAGTGTATTAAAAACTGGGATCAATATGATACAAAAAGGAAGTTCAAATGATGCTTGCTTTGCTGGAAGCTCAGTTGCTCACTCTCGGTGGCGTAAGAGTCTACGTTGATCGCTTCGGGCTCTACACAATAGAGATACCGATAAATATCGAGAAATACTATGAAAATCAAAGTGCACAAAAATGCATGATTTTTCTATAGTAGCTAGTTCATGATTTTAGATGAAAGAATTATTCTATTTGCATTTAGCACGAGAGAGTTATAGCGGTTTGAATTTCAATTACTATAAAATGCAATTTATTTAATTTAACGATTTGGCCAAAATTTGTAGAGCAGTGGGGAGATAAATGGTTACCTAGGTAAATAGAGAATAATATTATAATTCCAATTCAACTTGGTTCTTTTCATTCGGAGTTTTCATGCATTAGTTATGAATTTTCAAAGTTATCAGCCTTTTTATTTTTACAAAAATAATAGATTTATGGATCATAATCCAAAACTATATTCTTTGCTACCAAGACATGCATGAAACATATTTTGAAATAAAGTTCATCAAAAATGAAAATTATCAGCACTAGTTTCATCCAAATTGGAGTTAAGATGAATTTGTTAAGCATTTTTTATGTTAATTATATTTTTCAGTGTATAATTAAATGGATTCTGAATTTTCTAATACATTTATTCCTCTTTTTTTTTCCTGGGAGCTATGCTAGCCACAGTCAATGACTAGCAGGACCCAGTGAATAGTGCCATTTTTCATTTATCTTTGGATTTTAAATTTCCAACTGACAAGTGAGACTCACGGGTCATAGACACGGTCCACGAAACAGTGCATGAACCGCGAGTCCACGAGCCGGTTCACATGGCTCACGACCGTGCACTTAAGGCTCAGGCCCACATGTAATAGACTAATCTATTCCCTTAAGATAGCATTAACTACAATAATCATTGGTTAGCCATTAAAGCACCACATTAACGCCTAATGATGTTGCTACAGGGCGTGTTGGACGGCCAGACAACGAGTCCTGGCTTCGCCGGAGCCCCGTCGGCGTCCCCGGCCATGGCGGCGCGAACCAAGATCGGGGATAGATTGTACACACTTACAGTGTCCAACATCGTAGAAGTGAGGCGTCGAGGGCAGTTAGGTTGTATAGGTCAAATAAGTCTTCGAAGCCCACGACGAAGTGGCCAGACTCGTGGAGAAAATACTCCTTCCCGTATCTGACGATGATTCCAGTATGGCCCCCCTCCTCTCGGGTCTTGCGCAAGTACCAATCATGCAAAGCTTGACAAGCTAGTTCTGAGCTTTTTATTTCTGCGTCGGAGACCAACGGACTTCCGAGGGAGTATTTCACGGGTTTAGGAGGTGCCTTAATGTTCTTCGATTTCGATTTCTCCTTAACGAGGCGGCTGAGGGACGTCTTCCCGTGAGACGCCTCAGGGACCGATATGGTGACACGATTTTCTTGTCCCTTCGCCGTCTTCTCGACGGGAAGCGATGTGGTGGCCTTCTGAAGCTTTGGTTGAGGCGGACTCATCGAGGGTCCTATTGGAGAGGCAGGGTCCTATCGATATCGCATCATTGAAGGGTCCGGTGCGATGTCCTTCTTGGGCCACTGGATAAAAGTGTGTGTGGCATCCCCTAGTGTTCTGATTTCTTCGTTCGGGGGAATCTCCAGCGGGATGGCCATGAAATTGTCATGTACCATGTCCACTTGCACTCGGCGTAACCTGCGCCACCGGGCACCGTCTTCGCATCGCTCCTTCCCCGGTATGGATACACCATACCCCGCCCAGCCTCAATAGGAATCGACCCAACCATCCTCACTTGGAGCTTGCAGGGCGTCGGCCCTTACAAAACGGTACACAATTAGCTAAGGCGTCCTATAGGTTTATCTTTGGAGCATTCCAGAGATGTACATTGCCTCGATGTCGTCGATCGGTAATTGCACGTCTTTATGTCCAGAATTATGTGTGGACGCGACGGTACTCCGATGTCGAGCAGGACTTGCTCCCAAATTAACAGGGGCGGCTTGCGCCTGCATGAGTTGATTTACTTGGTTCTGCAAGTTTGTTATTTGTTCTTGAAATTTTTCAATAATCACATGTTCCTACCGAGCGTCATGCTGGTCCTTGGATCTCTTCCTACTCCTATATGTGTCGGAGTTGTGTGGGAATCCATCCCTCCAAGGTACGTAAACCCCAACGCCTCGTGTGCGACCCGGGTGCTCTGGTTCCCAGGGTCAGTAGATGCACATCCTTCTCCCTGTCTACTTCGAAGGAACCTTGGGAAGATGCGGAAGTCAATGCTTCCTGCAAGAGTACATCATGTTATTGTAGATACCATGAAGTTATGGACTTATTAACAATTAAGTGGTTCGACAAATTTACCAGGCGTTGAGACACTGCCTCGTCTGCCGGGTTTGTGAAAGAGATGCTGCCCGAAGACGTGGCTGATGCCCTCGCTCTTAACTAGGCTCGAGCGCGCTCGTCTGAGATCTCAGCAAACTGTCGGGCAGTGGTCTCGTCCTCCGCCGCCCATTGCGTGGCTTTACCCACGTACCCACGGTGCCGAGTCTGTGGGGGTGAGTGTTTTGTGCCTGAATAGCTCCGTGCGCCGCACTTTGCTCCTGAAATTCGGCTGTCGCCTTCATCTACACGAATGCGTCCCATGTATCCCGCGACAAAAATTGATACGTTGTGAAGGGCGTCCGACCCGTGTTCACGTACTGCATGACAAGTAGGTTCTTGAAGATCCTCCACGCGTGGGACATCGCGAGCAGCGCGTGCCATCGCACACGTGCCTGGTCTGCTTCAGGGAAAGTGAACGAGACAGAAAGTTCAGTCCACAACTGGTCTCTCAGACATCCGCCGAGACTTCGGGTTGGGGTGGTGATGGGGACCCGTTCCCTTGCAAGTACCCCGTAGACGGTCCAGAATCTCGCAGCTGCTTTCTTGGGACTCAGCGAGATCCCGACGCCACTGACCTCTGTGATCGTCATGCGGCCCGAGGGCAATTTGGAGATTCCTCTGCCTTCTCGCCTGCGTACCACCTTGATCGGAGGTCCAGACGCATTTGGCGACAGCGCTGACGGCGGCAAAGACGGTGCCTCTGCCATCTATATAAGTTACGTACGCAATTATTACAAAATCAAATAGAAGTTACCCATTGAACCTAAGTATATGATACGTAGTAAATAAAATATATGAAATTGCACAAAAAAATGCAAAGGAGAATGAAATATTGCAAACAAACAAACACACATACGGGGAGGCGGGGTGCACCGGAGCGAGCCGGCGACGAGGGTGATTGTGGGTTCGAGTCCCATCGTGGTCGTTGTTTTTTTAGTCGACCTCTCTCTCTCTCTCTCTCTCTTTGTTGGGTTCCTTCTTATATGGACGGCAAGAAAATCTCATTAGCATCAAATCTCTGTAATTTAATCACTGATTTTAGCTACCGTGGTCCAATCTTATCGTCAACGACTATGAGCAGTGGTTTGGAGAAGGTACACTGCACCAACTGCCATAGTAATTCATCGTTGTTTCAGCTTTCACCCTAAGTCAAATTCAAACCTAGGCATGTGGGAGTTGGAATTTAAATTCGTTGTCCCATAACTTGTTTTTACACCAATGGATTGTTCTAAATGAATGGCTATAGTTTAAAAACACACTGTTACATTACATTTTAGTACAACACATTAGGATACATGCATGCATGGTTTAACAATAGGTCAAGGTTGGTTATGGGATCAAATCCCGAACAATCAACAAATAAAGTCATCTAATGCACAATAGTACGACACAAACCATTACCTTTAGTGACAAGTTCAAAAGGCACCACATTGGTTAGTAGCACAACACACACTTGGAAATTAAAAGAAGATGAAGCTGGGTTACATACGGCCGTCTGGCAACAATTGGGAAGGGTAATGAAAGTTTAGAGGACGGAGTTGATAGTGGGATGAGACATGCGATCTTAATTTTTAGTTCTAATCCCCTGTTTGGCAATAGAGATGAGACATTATAAGGAATTACTTTATAACTTTCAAGATATCGTAGCTTAAGTCACGACAAATGACTTAGATCTGTTGCTCTTTTTCTAAACAACAATTTCCTCTCAATTCGTACCCTCACCTTGTTTAAAATGATAGAAGTTGGATTCTCCCCATCCCAAATAAATTCTCATGTCCAACAACCAAACAAAAGATTTAATATCCATTCACCCCGGTGCGCAAGGGCATGAGGGAGGAGAGGGGATGCTCACCAAGCCTTCGGTGGAGGCGGGGGTGCACCGGAGCGGGCCGGCGACGGGAGCCTAGGCGGTCGGAGGGGAGGCACACGGCCGGCTTGCGGGGATGGCCGAGGGCGGTAGGGCGAAGCTTCCGGCGGCACCGAATCGGCCAGAGGAGCACCGGTGGCCGGAACGGGGAGGCGGCGTTGGGTGGCGCCGGATCGGGGGAGGCGGCGTTGGGCGATTCTGGGAAGTGTTAAGAACTAGGGCAACAATTCGAGCGGAGCACTTATATAGACTAACATCACAGACGATTCTTTAATAGATCCATCTGTGATGATTTATCACAGACGGTTCTATTAAAGAACCGTCTGTAATAACTATAACATCACAGACGGTTCTATTAAAGAACCGTCTGTGATAACCCTAAACATCACAGACGGTTCTTTAATGGAGCCGTCTGTGATGTGAGTAATCAATCCAGGCCGTTGATATCCAAATCGGACAGTTCAAGTGAACGGGGCGATCGGCCGGTCCGATCGGCCACTCAATCCAGGCCGTTGATATCCAAATTGGATAGTTCAAGTGAAAGGGGCGATCGGCTGGTCCGACGGCCACTCAATCGTGCCGTGATCTCCAAATCGGACAGCTCGGATCCAGGAGCGGGAAGGCCCGAGTGGTCCGAACGGGTACGAGATCTGGACTAGAGGATCTCCATCGGACAGTTCACACACGACGCGGTTAGGCGGTTGAGCTGAACCGCGAGACTCGGGTCGGAGTCTGACTCGGGTTCGAGCATGAGGAACAGTGATTTATCACAGACGGTTCCATTAAAGAACCGTCTGTGATAACTATAACATCATAGACGGTTCTATTAATTAATAGAACCGTCTGTGATGTTATAGTTATCACAGACGGTTCTATTAAAGAACCGTCTATGATAACCCTAAACATCACAGACGGTTCTTTAATGTAGCCGTCTGTGATGTGAGTAATCAATCCAGACCGTTGATATCCAAATCGGACAGTTCAAGTGAACGGGGCGATCGGTCGGTCTGATCGGCCACTCAATCCAGGCCGTTGGTATCCAAATCAGACAGCTCAAGTGAAAGGGGTGATCGGTCGGTCCGATCGGCAACTCAATCCAGGCTTTGGGATTTTGAATTGAAAGGCTGAGATGATTTGGGAATTTCAGAGGTAGCTCCACAGCTCCAAAAATTCTGAAATTTTTACTGAGTGATCCTGACTTCAAGATCAACTGTGTATGAATTTTTCAGAATTTCTCATGTAGTGCATTGCCCGCTAGAAAATTCACAAGCTGCTCGACAGGGGGTTGACCAGGGAGACAACAAATTTGACCAGCCCTTAAGAAATAGCAAATAATTTTTAAAAATTATGAAATTTCTCAGGTAGGTTACCCAGATGATCAAGAATTTAGGAAAAATATTTTCCGAGGATGATCAAAAGGTTTGACTAGAAGACCTTGAATTGCAACACTTCGAATCAATAACCTTAATTGAATTTGAAGTCCACATTTCAAGGAGATAAATTCTAGAGAATTCAAATGACAACAAGGATGCATCCAAAAGTTTTAATTTATCCTCATTTTCATACATTTGAAACACAACTAATTGTCGGTCTAACTGCCAAAATCGGTCGATCGCCAAGGGTGGCTTGGTCCGAATGCTTGACATGACATGGCGATCGACCGATTTAGCACCTCGCCGATCGCCAGCCACGTATAATGCACTTTTAACTTTGCTCAAATGATAAAACACATTTGCCCATTTGTGTGCATTTTCAACAAGGTTTCAAAGATGATATTCTCAACAAGTTGATAACTCTAACAAGTCCGCATTAACATCAACATTAGAGATGACAAGTCCATAACACATGTTAACATCAAATTACAATGGAATACATGCTTAATTGAAATATAGTCATTCACGATGATCGACGCGCATATAGCTAGCTTCCTCACTAGGTTCTTCCTCCAGTCTGATGATGTCTCCGAAAGGAGGTAACTCATCAAATTGATTGTACTCTTCCTCATCCACGACATTCTCAACTCCGACAATCCTTCTTTTCCCATGAAGAACTACGTGGCGGTTCTTATTTGTTGGGTCCGTTACATAAAAAAACTTGAACAACTTGCTTAGCAAGTACGAATGGTTCATCTTTGTATCAGGCACGTTTGAGGTCCATAGTAGTGACGCCGTACTTGTCGACCTTCACGCCCTGCGAAAGTTTAACCCAATGACATCTAAACAGGGGGATCTTGAAAAGTACATAGTCGAGCTCCCAAATCTCCTCTACGAACCCATAGTACGAGTTCAACCCGCGTGCCCCCGCGGTATTGAACCCCTCATGAAATGCATCTATGCGGACACCGCTATTACGGATCAGGCTCTTCCTATCCCGAAATGTCGATAAAACGTATACCCATTTATGTCGTATCATTGCCATGTCACAATTGTAAATTTTGGTCCTTTGGCCAACCATAGCAGCGTTTCATCACTTGATGACCTTCAAGTGAATCGCATCTTTAACCATTCGTTGAACAGACGGTTGTGCTCTCTCGTTATCCAAACCTCCGACCGGTCTTTATTCTGTTGGCGTATCATGTCTTTGTGCTCGTCGATGTACGGGGACACTTGGGTCATGTGTTGCAAGACTGTGAAATGGGCCTACGCGTATGTATCTAGATCGGGAGTGATTGCTTTCCTCCCGATGGTCCCGATACCCTCTAGTCTCCCCTCGTGACGAGATAGAGGCACACCTATCAGTTCCACCTGAGCCATGAGTCGACGCAGAACTCAATGACCTCTTCGGTTGCATAACCTTCGATGATACTGCCTTCCGGCCGAGATCGATTCCGTATGTAGGACTTTAGAATTCCCATGTATCTCTCGAAAGGGTACATATGACGTAGGAACACAGGGCCGCATATCTTTATCTCTTTCACAAGGTGAGCAATGAGATGGACCATGATATCAAAAAATAACGAAGGAAAATATATCTCAAGATGACATAGAGTCGTCACCACCTCGGCCTGCAGAGCATCGAGTCCTTCGGGATCGAGGACCTTTTGAGCAATTGAGTTAAAGAAATAACACAGCCTAATGATTGCCACTCGGACCTTATTTGGTAAGATACTCCTAATTGCAACAGGAAGCATCTGTGTCATCAGCACATGACAATCATGAGACTTCATACCAATTAATTTCAAATCTTTCATGGAAATAAGTTTCTTAATATTGGCGGAGTAACCGGACGGAACTTTCACACCATGCAAGCTTTAACACAGTTCATTTCTCTCGGCCTTGGACAAAGTGTAGCAAGCTGGGGGAAGGTACGTTCGTCCTTTATCGGTCTCTTTCGGTGCTAACTCGGTTCTTATGTTCATATCAATCAAGTCACGTCGTGCGTTAACACAATCTTTTGTTTTGCCACTCATGTTCAGTAAGAGACCAATCAAGCTATCACATACATTCTTCTCCACATGCATGACGTCGATGCAGTGGCGAACTTCTAAGTGTCCCAATAAGGCAAATCCCAAAAAATTGACCGCTTCTTCCAGATGTTTTTCTGAGGGGTACTTAATTTACGTCCCTTTCCAAGCACAACATCGATATCCTTAACCATATCATAGACCTCTTTCCCTCTAAAAGCCCTTGGAGCTGAACCGTCCTCCTTATTTCCGTCGAATTGTTTCTTCATCTTGCGGTATGGGTGAATCCTGGGAAGGAACCTATGGTGACACATATACACAGTTTTGCATGAGTTGTTCAGCCATACACTCTCGATACCATCTAAGCAGTGCGGACAGGCTTTGGCTCTTTTTGTACTAAACCCCGACAGGTTACCAAGGGCAGAAAAATCATTGATGGTGTAGAATAACATGGCGCGTAAAGTGAAGTTCTCTCGTTTGTACGCATCCCATACTTGTACCCCTTCATTCCAAAGTGTCACAAGATCTTCCAGCAATGGTGCTAGGTATACATCAATATCGCTCCTGTGTTGCTTCGCCCTTGGATAAGTAGTGACATCAAAATGTATTTCCGCTTCATACACAGCCAAGGAGGAAGGTTGTACATACATAGATTCACGGGCCAGGTGCTATGTCGGCTGCTCATGTTACCGAAAGGATTCATTCCATCCGTACTCAACCCTAACCTTATGTTCCTCGGTTCCGCACCGAACTCTTCGAAGCTCTGATCAAAGTTTCTCCACTGAGCAGAATCAGCAGGGTGTCTGAGCTTCCTATCTTTCTTACGCTCCTCCGAGTGCCAACACATCAATCTTGCCTCCTTTGAGTTCGCAAAAAAACGCTTCAAACGTGGGATCACAGGCAGATACCACAACATCTTAGCAGGAGATCCTTGCTTCGCCTTAGCAGTATTCTTACGCTTGTATCGGGATGCTTTGCACACGGAAATTTTCGTAAGACCAAGGCTTTCCCTGTCTTATGGAAATAACTCTAGGTCTTAAGTAAATGGATTCTAACTTAACTCCATCTATGTTAGAAGGATCGACTGAAACTAGAGATCCAACGATGATGCGTACTGCTCCCTTGCAAGCACTACATGATAACCGGTCCTCCAACCAATCAAAGTTCATACTTAGTAAGTTAAAATAGAATTCATTAACAACAAGCATGAGATCATGTTGGCTCCCAAGATCAGCGACCAATATGCTCATACTCTCATTCAACGTCAATCATATCCATACATCATTCATACGTAGATAATTCAAAAGACATACATCAATAATAGTCAAGTCTACAACTATTACAAGTGGCCGACCGGCCAAATTCAAATGATAACATTAAGTAGCAGCGGAAGCAATGTAATAAACCAAAAGTGCAGTATGGTGTGCCCCATAACCCATGGCAATCGACTAGGAGTTTAATAATAACACTACTTGTCAGCGTCACCTAAATCGGCACTGACGAGCTCATCGGGCTCGGAGTCTTCCTCACCTGAAACCAGTAGACAAACTGGCTGAGTACAAAGGTACTCGTAAGTCTTATACAAAGAAAAAACTAGTTATGCATATTGGGCAATCAAAGGATAGCATTAGTGCCTCTAGTTTTGCATAAAACGCAACAACTTACATTCCTAGACCTTCTAGGTTTCGAAAGCCAATTTGCAAATCATTTCTTCCAAAAAGGATTTCACAAGACATATATGATGGTATAGATCAATCAATATCAAACTACCTGTCCACTTTGATAAACTAATATGCATGAACATCCCATTCATGTTGTAACCAAGTTGTAACCATGTCAACCTATCCTGCTCGGCGGCTCTTCTAAAAGCAAACACGCCATTAATATACTCTTCACTCACACGGTTCTCAATGTACATTCAGTTTCGGTCTATCTACACGTATACGCACGTAACAAATTAATTAGTGTTAAATTATATTAATAAACCGCAAGTACCCTTCATAATGACCAAACACATTAGTGATTAGTCTAGAGCAAATATAAAGGGTTACAGATCGTTACACATTAATGATTAGTCTAGAGTAAAAATAAAGGGTTACAGATCGTTACCCTTCTCTCCAAGGTGGCGCAATGTGGGAGTAGGCAGCAGAGGTGCCGCAATGGCGGAGGAGGAGGCAGGGGTAATAGCTCAAAACGGAATGGGCAGCAATGTGCATGGAAGGAGGCAGCAGCAGCAGGGTGGCGCAACGGGGGAGGAGGCGGCAGCAGCAGGGTGGCCAATGGGTAGGAGGCAGCAGCAGCAGCAGGGTGGCGACGCCAAATGGAATGGAAAGGGGGCGTGTCGGGAGCATCTATTTATAGTGCTTGTATATCACAGACGGTTCTTTTCCAGAACCGTCTGTGATAAATAAGTATCATAGATGATTCTTTATATGAACCGTCTGTGAAGTATCACAGACGGTTCGTATAAAGAATCATCTGTGATAACACATAGAATCACAGACGGTTCTTTATACGAACCGTCTGTGATACTTCACAGACGGTTCATATAAAGAACCGTCTGTGATATGAATCGTCTGTGATGAGTACCATTATCACAGACGGTTCTTTATATGAACCGTCTGTGATACTTATTTATCACAGACGGTTAACGAAGAATCGTCTGTGATAATTTTATCAACCGTCTGTGATGGGGTGTCTAGTATAACATATTTTGTAGTAGTGTTTGTTGAACAAGTTTTCGGAGGAGATCCAGATAAACGAAGACTTGTTGTCCTTGGACACTACCTCTCGTGATATTCTTCCACTTATTAGTACTATACTCGACGTGGAGGAATTCATTAATGACCCATATGTTCTTGATGATGTCTCCTCCAACCCAAGCACCAACACCAACAGCAACTAAATGAAGTAAAGGTATTGATCAGATCACGGGAGGAAGCATGTACATATGGTTAATGCATCCACCGTCTTTCTAGATACCTAGTGTGCTCTAAGCTTTTATGTATGCAGGTGGTGCTCCGAATAAAACAAGGAATAAGTTTTGCGCGTATGTGATGCAGTTGTATACTTTGTATTGTGTTTGCTTCCATATATATGTATGATGTTGTAAAAGTGCTTTTGAATGCAGAATAGAGAGAATGTTGCGGGACAATGCATTTCCCTATCAATCTTGATTAGCTTTTTCTAGATTTGTAACCTTAGGATAGTTGGATATATAACAGCTACTGTGAAGTGAATAGAGTGTAACTAAAATGAGATATTGGACCTTTCGTGATGGCCCAACGAGCAATAGATATACAAACCTAGCTATGACATAGTAAAATGTTACAGCAGAGTTACCAAAAAAAAACAAATCAAAAGAAACAGAGTCGTCAGATGTCTGGTTCTGGTATGGTCCAGCCAGCAGCAACCAACAAATCACTTTTTTGGCATGTTTCTAAGGCATAAATTGGAATGCGGAAATTCACCAATTCAAGGTGCACCCAAGGATCGAAATCTCGATCCCGGTGAGTTTCCCGGCTAATGGCCGGTACCGGTTACTGGTCGGTTACCGAATTTTTTTTAAACAAAAATCGGCATGAATTTAAATTTTAAATTTTGAATCTGTGTTTTTGTCGGACCGGTTACCGGTCGGTAACCAAAAACCGCCAAAAACCGGAAAAAACTTGATTTTCCAAGCAAGAGCTTAACTAGGCTAGTTTGCCCTCTCTAGGATGGAAAAATTAAGTATAGATCCAAACGTTCCCAAAGCAACTATTGTCTGTCCCTGATGAATTGAAAGACTGCCTAATGGAATGACAATAGACCAAATAAAATGCTGCATATATTCTAAATACACATGCATACATGATTTTTTAAAAGGATGAGTAGTATGCTCTTGCACAAACACAATTGAAAGAGTAAATTGCATTGGTGCAATGGTTGTGAAATTACCTAAATGTTTGATTGATCAATGGTGCAAACATGATCAAGTTTAGGGGGCGGCAAAGTACAATGCAAGTTCAGAGTGTTGTGTGAGACAACTGCACAAGTTTAGGGAACTCCAATGCAATTTACTCTAGTTGAAAATATTATGTCCATTTGAATTCTTAACTATCTTATATTTTCCAAAGGCCGTATATTAATTGTTTTCTCGCTTCTTTCATGACTCCACCTCCTAAAATAATAGCTTTCTAGTTACATGAGCTACCCTTAGGAGCTAGTATTTTTAGCACAAATATGAAAGTTGGACTTGGTCGGCCAGTCCTGGTCAAACAAATACCAGTATATTGATACTAGTAATCATACATGTGAAGTCTGTGTCGCTGTACAAACTATTAGCAAATACTTTTTCGTATCTCTTATTAATCATATCGCGTCACTAAATGATTTGAAAGTATAGGATTAAATAATCAATCCAATTCTGAGCAAATAATGATGCAATCCAATTCTCTCATGGCTGCATGCAATCCAATTAATAAGAAAGTGTTTCAAGTTGTACATAAAAAATCATCTTTTATGTTTTAATAGTGCTAAATATACTAAAAACTAATGTTTCAATACATAATCTAGTATAAAAATGTCTAAACCAACTAGAGTATGACATTACGGAGTCAAAAATTAAAATTTAAATTTTAAAAATTTCGGTCGATATTTTTTTTACCGATTCCGACCGATAAACCGGATACCGGTCAGTTTTTTTATCCCTAGGTGCACCCATCTCTGTGCCAAGGTAATTTGGCGAAATATATTGCACGAAAATCCAAGACGGATACCATTTGCAAATCAAAATTGTCTTACTGAAACAATATCTGATTCGGTCCACCTTCTGGGCCATCAGACCCGGTAAGTCTATGTCACGCGCGTAATTCGAGATGGCGTTTTTTTTAATCCAACAATTCAAATAATTATATCTTTTGAACCCATTGTCCAATTATTGATCCGTTTGAACCCACCGTGTTCCTTACAATGATATCTTCGAAACGAGACCCCACTTCCATATATATATTTAAGCTTAGTAAATGAAACCGTTAGACATTGCTTCTAATGTTCCATTAGATACAATAAAATTTTCCACACTTTACTTTTTATGTTCCATTATTTCGTGGGTGACATTCCCGAGGGAATGAATAGAAAGGTATTAGATGTTCCAGTAGATAAAAAATATTCTACGTATTTAGTTTCAATATTACAACAGTTCATCTGACATTTTCATTTTCATTTCAGCATTCCAATAGTTCATTGTTGATTACTAAAGTTCTATGTTCTATGCATTTAGTTTCAATATTCTAATGATTCATAGATGATATTGCAATAGTAGGACAAGTGTGAATTGATCAGGTGGGAGACAAAATCAAGCAATTAGACTAATCGTGCGAAAAATGAAAATTAGGAACATAAAAAAAGACATACTTCGACATTCGGCAAAAAAACTGAAAAAAGAATATCGCAACTAAATGAAAAGGAAGAGAGAGAACGTCACGACCCGAGCTAACTTGGTGACACCATGGGCGTCATCGTTCGGTCGCATTAATGCGCGCCGCGCGGTCGATCGGCCCCTCAGCGGACAGGCTCACCGTCCTTTTTTTTTTTTACAAAAAAAATCTATTTTTTATTCAAAATTACAAAATTATATCTATAAATTTCTTTTACAAAAATATATTTTTGTCGCCGAACCGTTGGGCGATTGGATCCAGTCGCCTAACGGCCAAGCGACAATAATGCAGTCGATCAACTGTTCGGCAACATTAATATAGTTGCCCAACTGGTGGGCGATAGGTGCTATCGCTGCACGGTTAGGCGACAGAAGCCTCCAATCACCGAACGGTTGGGCGATAGGTGCTATCGCTGTACGGTTATGCGACATAAGCCTCCAATCACAGAACGGTTTGGCGACTGAATGGCTTATATAAAGGGCGCGCGACTCGGCCTCCGGCCGAGCGACACACGGAAGAAAGAAAGAGTGGAGGAGAGGAAAGAAAGGGGAAGAGGGAGAGGGAGAAGAAGGGTAGGAAAGATTCGTCTGTGAGGTAATTTTTTTATCTTGTAGTGTATTTTTTAGTAAGTAAATAGTTTATAGTGTTAAAATAGTAGTATAAATAGCACCTGTATAAAATTTTAGTTAGAGAAAAAAGTAGAAAATCGGAATGTTCTTAATTTATATGTAAGTAGCACCAGTAGAAAATTTTAGTTACAGAAAAAAGTAGTCTGGGAGGGAGAAGTAGTGTTGTTTGTGAGAAGTATTGTAGTTGTGTCGGTGCATGCGTGACCGACTGTTATTCTGTGAATAATTAGAAAGTTGGTAATTAGTAGTGGGTACTCTGGGCGAGTGCATGAGGAGGATGCATTATTTATATGGACTAATTAGTACAGGTTAATTAGTATAGACTAATTGACTTAGGTAATTGGTATAGCTCTGTAGAAGATTGGAACGCCACTTGTAGCATATTTCGGATTGCAAGTTAGCGTCATAATCTAATAATGTTTGGTATGGAATAGCTCGGTTTTCAGGTTAAATCAAAATAGTGTATTGCACGTTCATTGTGGCATCTGCCTTAGGGAATGAATGATGTCTTGACCATGTTGTAGTGTAGTTGTTCACGATAGGCGAAGGGTCGTACAAATATAAATTACAGTGTAGCAGAACTTGCATATCATGTGTTGCGATCTGACTAGTTGCAATATTAGAAATATTTGCAGGCAGACATCAATCATGCCTGTACCCACTACATTGAAAGTGCATTACGATGATGGCACCGTTCGTGACGGTCCGTACGGTGTTGACTTAAGCAGTTTTTCGCAAGCCACTTTGGTACACCTGGACGGCGAGAATGCACGAATCGCAAATGTGATGTACTGGCTCACCTGCAGCTTATCCTTGGACCCTGAGGTGTGCAGTGTCGTCATACAAGGGCTTTGGAGCCGGTCTCCCACAGACATTAGATGGGAGTTGAGAAGACTGATGCACACGGCTGTTTGGAAGGGCTTTATAGAAGGCTGTCGGTGCTGTGGATACGAGTGAGTGCTACTTGGGCAAGTATGCCCAAAAGAAGCTGTACAGGGCCCTACCGACGGATATCATCCGGGTGGTGGGAGCAGCTTGGGTGCCCAGCATGTTGGTGAAGAAGAGGACCCGGAGGCCGGTGTTACAAAGGGTTTGGAGGATGTTGCTCGTGACGAGGCCGACGCGGTAGATGCGGGAAAGGAAGATCGGTCACCGCATGGTGAGCCTACAGGACAGGCTGATGAAGGAGAGCATAGGGAGTACATAGTGTGTCAAATGGAGAGCAATGATCGGATGGCCTTGGCTGAAGAGGAAGCTATACAGGAGGACGATGAGGACAGTTCCGATGAGGACGGAGCTTCCATCCCCCAGGAATGGAACGGGTTTAACACTGAGGGTGTAGCTACACATGACGAGCACGAATCACCGTTGGAGTACCATGCCACGGAGGTTCGGTTGCACTCAATGTTTGCTGATAAGACATCCTTGCAGGATGCCATTAAGCTGTGGGCTATGTCCATGCAGTGGACGTTTCGGGACGTCAAATCTAGCTAGGAGCAGTACACCGTCAAGTGCGAGTAGGCCGGTTGTCCTTGGCGAGTGCACACACATAGACCGAAGTATGAGACTTACTGGATTGTCTCGAAGGTGGAGCCGCACTCCTGCATGTTCAGTAGTGTTTTGCCAAGGCATCGTAACCTAATGTCGACCTTTATAGCCAATTTGATGTATGGAGAGATAGTGGAGAAGAAGGATGTGGAGGCCAAGCACATCATGATGGCTATTGAGAAGAAATTCAAGTACAATATCAACTACGCGAAGGCGTGGCGTGTGAAGCAAAAGGCCTTGGAAAGACGGTTCGGGTCTTTTGAGATGGCGTACGACAACCTTTCTCGTATGCTTCGGGTGCTGCAGGAGAGAAATTCGGGCAAGTAGACTGCTGTGAAGGACAAGCCATCTAAAAAGCCAAGATGTTTTGCGATATTGCATAGGGCCTTCGTAGCCTTCGGTGTCTGCATCAAGGCTTTTAGGCATATGCTGCCTGTGATCTTAGTTAACGGGACCTTTTTGACCAGGAAATACAAGGGGCAGATCCTTACGGCCATTGGCGTTGACAGGAACAATCAAATTCTATCGTTGGCCATCACATTCGTCGAAGGTGAGAATTACGACAGCGGTTGTAGTTCCTTCAACATGTGAGGGTGGGAGTTGTTGGAGCTCGTCTTGGTGTGTGCGTGATCCATGATCACCACGCCGGGATGCTGAAGGCCATAAGAAAACTTCATCAAGACCCCGAGGAGCCATTCACTTGGCCAGATATGAGGAGTAGATGGTGCATTCGCCACTTGAGGTCCAATTTCTTCAAGAAGTTCCCAAAGCAACCGTTGGTGAAGCTATTCAAGAGGCTGGCTATGCAGAACCAGCAGTGCAAATTTGACGCTTTATGGGTCGCTTCTGGATGAGCACAGCAAGAAACACATGGACGAGAGGAACCAGGGACCAGAGTCTGAACCTGCTGGTCCGAGGACGAGGACATCGAGGAACATCGAGTGCTTCTCCCACTGGATCGAGGCTGAGCCATTCGACAAGTGGTCCTGCTGCACGACACGGACGGGGCAAGGTACGGCATAATGACCACTAACCTTGCGGAGGTGTACAACTGGGTTCTTAGGGGCCTTCGTTCTCAGCCCCTCGTCACCATCGTGGAAGGTGTTCTGCACAGCACAATCAGGTATTTCAGGGAGAGGCTTTTAAATGCCGCACTTCAAGCTGCCAACCCATAAACACCGTATTGCTCGAAGATTACAGCATACATGCAGGCAAAGAGAGAGAAGGGCCAGTCGCACACAATGTACGTGATGGGCAATACTGTTGGACAGAAACAGCGACTAGAGGGGGGTGAATAGGAGCACACTCACTTTTTCAACCAAGATTAGATTCAACACGAATTTCACTCCAATAGCTATGGAAGCTATGAAGATCAATATACCAGTACAGCGGAAGACTAGTATTAAATCCAATCCAAACCCCGAAGCAAATCAACTAAAATCAACACAAGCTAAAATTCTAAGTGTTGGGCGGTTTGACCTCTATGTCAATGGCGGTCTGATCGGTCCATGGGCGGTCTGACCTCTAGCCTGATGAACAGTGAAATCAGTCCAAAAACGAAGTTGTAAATAGATGTAATTTTTGATCTACAACTCCAAACTCGATGAAACTTGGAACACACCTTCTCTAGGATGTCAGGAACCTATTCCAATCGAAGATTGTGAAGATCCTTGGAAAAGTTACGATATTTTTCCGTTTGAGAGGAGGATGGTTCAAAACCGAGTCAAAACGAAAACTAGATCCAAAATCTTGCTCGTGGGTGACTGATGATCAAGATGATCCTAGATGTGTTCCCACATATCACAGCAAGCTAGATCACGTAAAGGAATCAAGCAAAAACTCACGGATCAAAGAAACACTCAAAATCACCAAATAGAGAGAATGAAAGCAAAGAGACAAATCTTTGAGCAAACTTTCCTTGTATTGATTTGATATGGATTGGGTTTACAACAACTCCATTAATGGAGGACAAAACTCAATCTATGAGCACGAAATCAAATCAAAACTCTCTAGAACCCTAACCTCCACTAATCCTCTCCCTAACAAACTAGGGTTTCAAACACAATAAAAGGGTTGAAGGGGTGCAGCCACCTCCCTCCTCTATTTATAGTGGAGGCTTAGACCTTCTAGAAGATTGACCCAAATGGGCTCCCGTTAAGGCCCAACACAAACGGGTCACACACGCACGTATTTTAAACCGCCGTCTTCATCGCCTCTTGACCTAATCAGCTTCACCTTGCGCCGTGGTTTGGCAAAAGGCCACCAAGGCGGTATTTGGTAAGATTACTAAAATACCCCTTCTCGGTCTTTCTCCGAAGACCGAGTCAAATCTTCGCGAAGCAGCTCCATGCTCCACCACGTGTAGGTTGATCAACGGCTCTCATCATGTTGGCAAGTCTCTCCCATCCGGCTCCCACCGAAACCACCATGGCACTTGCACCGACCCCCGCACCGCTTGATCAAACCAGTCGCACCGAACTGTCCGTTCGGTCATCCTTGTCCATTCTGCACCACACTTGAGTTCATTGACCTCACCCGGCATCGTCGATCGTTCTGGACCTCAACTCTCCAAGCCTAGTCCTGATCATCCTCGCTGTTGACCGTCATGGACCACCAAGCAACCTGCACAACAATAGACAAGCAAATCGAATCTGGGAACAAGTTCTTCACAACTTGACCCACGTTAGTCAAAACATGCATGATGCAACACATATGCACTGAAACTCATGACTTTGACCTAACAACCAAACATCGCCGCCATGAAGGACGACGAAACAAGTGAAATCCAGTCAGACCGCCACCATGGCAGCCCGACCGCCGCCTGGCCCGACACCACTGCTGGCGGTCGGACCGCCACCGGGACTTAGCCAAATTTCCTCCTTGGAAATCCGAAACCTACTGGAATTTTCAAACCAATAGAACTTTTGCTTGGATACTCCAAAAATTACGGGACCAAGTGCAATAGAATCTCCTCTCTTGCCTACACCATCTATTTTTGGCCCAGCTCAAAACTCCACATTTTGTATCTGGCCGGTCCGACCGCCGCCATGGTCGGTCGGACCGCCCTCTGGCCAGTTTGACTGCCGCTTCGGCCGGTCAGACCGCCAACAGCCTGACAGCACTGAATTTTCGTTGAAAACACTTGATTCGACGAACCTTCAACGCCATTGCCAATTGTCACATCATCCTAAGATCATGAGTATATCCCCATGATATCCACAAATACGAAGCATCGTTTCGACGTGCTCCTCCAGGATAGAGCCGGGTTTGGGACGGCCCGTTCTCTTGTCACCCACGAGGTGTGCCTTGGAGATCATGTGAACGAACCAAGCTGTATGTGCAACAAGCCGAAGCGCTTACACAAGCCATGCTCTCATGTCGTAGCCGCATGCAAGATTGTGCACATGGTGAAGGGTTACAGGTAGGCTACGATAGCATAAAACAAAAATTTACCGCGCAACCAGGGAACCTCCGCTAGTAATAGATCACGAGATTACCACTTGACGCACCGACTCGTAGAGGAAGTAGAGTCGATGTAGCGAGTTGATGCAGTCATAGTCGTACTTGCCGCGCGTTTTCTTCTCCGAGTCTTGTGATCGTCACGAGTTGCGGATCGCCCTAGTGCTGATGCTTCGCAACAACATCTCCAAAGTATCCACACGTACGGGGCAGGGATATTATGCGCTGGATTGCTAGCGTCGACAGCGTGGTATGAGGAAGGCGTGGCTGTTAGGGTTTCGGGAGTCAAAAGATCATCCTCACCACATGCTACCACCCCTCTATATATATAGGCATCCATAATGGGTCTCTTACTTTAGGCCCATTAGGAACTCGTGGTAATCCTAGCCCTTTAAGTGTGCGACCCTATAGGTTTATGTGTAATCGGTTGTGACTTGTAAAATCTTTTCCGACCACTAGTCGTTAGCGGTACCTAACATCACATAATGATTTCCAAACACACATAGAATATATCAGACGAATCTTAATGCAATATGATCTACGACCAGGTCCATATCACTAACGACCAGCTCGTATCTCTACAGGACAAGTTCATATTTGGTCTCGACCAATTCGTGACTCCTTACGACCAGGTTTCGACCACTTAGTGACCATGTTCGACCAGATTACGACCACCTCAGATTCCATACGACTAGTCCGTATCTGATCGAACTGAAAGACCTTCTCGTGTATTCTCCTTTTACCTCACGATATCTGGTTGAACTCTAGGTGAGATGTTGTATCTTCCATGGACTGTTCAATACTTTCTAGATCATGTGTCGAATAACTTCATGTGGTCGACACTTCGACCACTAGTAGCATGACCATGCACTTTCTTTATCCAACCACAATGAGGGGCCTAGGGATATCTCTCCTGTTATGTTAGGAGGGGAAAATCCCATATCCAACCAGTCACATCACTCCGTATATTTCATAGCATATCCGAAAGCTACCTTTATAACTACCCAGATACGAGTAGCGTTTGGCAACCCCTAAGAGTGCTATTACACATGTAAAAAACCATATTGATCTCAGGTATAAGGATTATACATCATCATTGCTTGAGACCAACTAATGATACATAGAATCATAACAATCTCAACAGTGTCTCAAGGTGGGTCTTTTCCAACACCATGTTCTCTAACATATGTCCATATTATTGGTTTGATATCTCCATATTCAAGACCTGTGAAACATAGTCATCAACCAATACATATGCTAGTCTATTCATGTGTGTTCTCATATGTTTCCGACTAGGGAACGTTTAAGAATAATCATCGCAGAAATATAGAGTTTCACAATCAAGTCACATACTTGATAATAAATATTATTGATATTATTCTAGGAACAAGATAACATATTATCTAATGTTATGAACATAGTGAAATATAATCATCTTTATAATTGCCTCTAGAACATATTTCCAATAGTCTCCCACTTGCACTAAAGTCAATCATTTAAGTATCTAATACTGATAGTTCTTGTGTGCGCCTTATGCTTTGGCTGTGTGAGAGGCTTTATCAATGGATCAACAACACTTAAATCCATATGAACTTTGCATATCTTAACATCTCCTCTATCCACCAATTCGCGAATAAGATGATAACGCTTGAGTATATGCTTGGACTTCTGATGGGATCTAGGCTCCTTAGCCTGCGCAATGGCTCCATTATTGTCACAATAGAGATCCATTGGGCTCGAGGTACTCGGAACCACACCCAACTCAGCAATAAAATTCCTTATCCAAACACCTTCTTTTGCAGCTTCAGAAGCTGCAATGTACTCAACCTTCGTGGTAGAATCAGCTACCGTCTCTTTCTTAGAACTTTTCCAGCTCACTGCTCCTCCATTCAAAATGAATACAAACCCAGATTGCGAACGATAATCAGCTTTGTCGGTTTGGAAGCTTGCATCGGTGTAACTATTTACAATGAGCTATTCATCACTGCCATAAACTAGGAACACATCCTTAGTCTTTCTCAAGTACTTAAGAATATTTTTCACAACTGTCCAGTGACCTTCACCGGGATCAGCTTGGTATCTGCTTGTAACACTTAGAGCATATGATGCATCTGGTCGAGTACATATCATGGCATACATGATAGATCCAATAGCCGAAGCATATGGAATACCATTCATACGGTCTCGCTCATCAGTTGTCGAAGGACACTGACTCTTGCTAAGACTTATGCCATGTGACATAGGCAAGAACCCTTTCTTGGCATCCTGCATGTTGAACCGAATCAACACCTTGTCAATATAAGTACTTTGGCTTAATCCAATTAGCCTTCTTCATCTATCTCTATAGATCTTTATCCCTAAGATATGTGCTGCCTCTCCTAGGTTCTTCATAGAAAAAACTATTTTTCAATGATGCCTTAACGGATTTCAGCATAGGAATGTCATTCCCAATCAATAATATGTCATTCACATATAAGATTAGAATTACAAGTGTGCTCCCACTAACCTTCATGTAAACACAAGGTTCTTCTTTATTCTTGACGAAACCAAACTTTTTGATTTCCTCATCAAAATGTAAATTCCAACTCCAAGATGCTTGCTTCAATCCATAAATGGATTTCTGAAGTTTGCATACTTTACTAGCATTCTTTGTATCGACAAAACCTTCAGACTGTATAATGTACACATGCTCACTTAGGCTTCCATTAAGGAAAGCCATTTTGACATCCATCTGCCATATCTCATAGTCGAAATATGCAGCAATAGCTTGAATGATTTGTACATATTTAAGCATCGCTACCGGTGAGAAAGTCTCATCGTAGTCAACTCCTTGAACTTGTCGAAACCCTTAGTATCATGTGCATCTCGTGCAGGACGTGCACCGCGCGGTACGTTACATCCCACTTCGAAAAATTTGCTTGTGGCATCCCCACTTACAGTTTTCACCATGTCGTGTTTTCGTTGCAGGTGAGCATCAATGCTAAGATTGTGAGGGATTGCCGCTCCTTGTTTCAGAGGATCACCGACAGTGTGGAGGTCACATGCGAGGAGGCAGCCCAGGCTTTCCGTTGTGTGGCTGTTCAAGCCACACGTGTTCGGCTTGTTGTCGTGCACCAGGCTCCCGGAGGTTGACACGCTTACTCCTGGTTGATAGTCGGTATGTCCGCCGGCGCTGTCCCATCCAACAGCACAGCAGGCGGGAGGGTCAGCGTGGCCTGGTGTGGCATGCCCTGACGAGGTGGGAGGCTCAGCCAGGCCACGTTCGACACCACCACGGCCTGAGGAGGCCGGAGGGTCCAGCTGAGCATAGCCCCGTACACCGACAACGTCGTAGTACGTCGGTCCTCCGGGCTCCTTCACCTTCCACACGTAGCACAGCAGGAGCGTACGACGTGTCATACTTCCATTTGGACACCTTCTTGTGTGTCATGGCGCTAGCCGAGGGTACGTCACGTCTCTATTTGTTAGCACACATCACACTTTTTTATATTAACTAACAATATTTGCAGGTGGGTGTTTTGCCCTATGACGGATTAGGAGCCTCTTCAGGCAACGCGGACACACACGACTTCATTGTGGATGAGGACCTAACACGTCAACCCACACCCGCTCAGGTTCTCTCCGAGTCACAACATGGCAAGCCAAGACCCACACAGCGGCAAGATCGCCCACCCTCTCGCTTTTGGTCTCATCAAACCAGGCCTCCAGACCGTCTTTCCCTCTCGGGGCCGACGCCCCGACACCCAGCGCAGAGGAGGGGGGCCAAGACGGTAGGACGCAGAGCTGGAGTGGCCGTGGCGACGCAGGAGGGGATGCTGGGTGTGCAGTTGGGGGCCTAGTAGGGGGCGTCCCCCTACGCTGGCTGTACTTTTGTTCATTATATGATACTTAAATTCTGCACTTAATGTGTGATGCCTGTAATACTTTTGCATTCTTATGTGCACTCGTTCGTACAATGCATGTTTATCTAATGCATATCGACGCCTATATCTTAATGCATGGTATGTTACTGTGTGACGGGGAGGCTAATAAAGCGGGTAATGTGTTAGCTTGTAGATGACAAGACCAGGCGGGGCTGGCTGCTTTGCGCAGAGACAAGACCAAACGGGGCAGTTTTGCGTAGTGACAAGACCAAAGGAGACATCCTTACGTAGTGACAAGAGCAGACGTGGTAGTTTTGCGCAGTGACAAGGCCAAACGGGGCAGCTTTGCGCAGTGATAAAACCTAATGGAGCGCTTTTTCAGCGAGAAGACCAAAGGACAACACTTCGCCTCGTCAACTTTTCTGATCAACTTGACCTCCTCGGCTTTTAAGACAAAAAATAAAGGACTTTGCAAAGCAGGAAGTGACAAAAACTCTACAAATTAAGACGTCACAACACTCGCCTCATCAGCTTTTCAGATCGGCATGACAACACTATACCTCCTCAACTTTTTAGACAAAAAAGATATGACACTGCAAAGCAGGACACGACAGCTCCCTGCAATATAAGATGTGACAACACTCTTTTTCGCCAGCAACTTTTCAAAATAACAAGGCAATACTTTGTCTCACAGGCTACTTATATGAGATTAGCCACACCATGCCAACCCTTTAGCTTATAAAAGGAGGTGGAAGAGATCCGAGAGAGAACACTACACAACCAAATCCAACACTATAGCAGAGCTTGCTTCACACGCCGAGATGGACAACATGAAAAGGCAATAGGACAAGATCCACGAACTAGCAAGGGCTGCTGGGGCCGGAAGAGCAAGCAAGGGCTGATGCGGCTCGGGTCTGGCAAGGGGAGCTTGCTAGAATGGCAGCTCTCCGCAATGGCGTCCCTTGTAGCAGCAATCCCTACCAGAACGTTCCAATTGAGTGTTCGCCGCAACACCCGCCAGAGGGGGAGACGTCGTCCCTCTGTTCGTGCAGGGACCCATGTAAATTCTTCAAGTCTAAGCAGCGGTTGGGCCTGGGCATGCGTTACTGGGTTTGCGTGAACTACTCCAGTGACTATCCTCACAGACGTTGGGACACGAGCAGCTATCGGCAGTCGATATAAGTATTTACGCTCAGTTAAAAGGATAGTCTTATATATGGTCTACAGATAGATTATCTACTTTTAAGTTATGGATATTTCGAGAGGGATTAACTTTCAAATATTTTTTTTAAAATGATTAAATAAAAAAAATCAGCCTCCAACCTACTGTCGCCGAACCGTTGAACGACAGGGATGCAGTCGCCTACCGGTTGGGCGACAGAACCCGTCGTCCGACGATTGACCGATTTCGTCTCTCACCTAACCATTCCGCGAATGCATTATTGTCGCTTGGTCATTGGACGACTGGATCCAGTCGCCCAACGATTCAGCGACAGAGGTATATTTTTGTAATTTTGAATAAAAAATAGATTATTTTTTAAAAAAAATTCCGCCATCCTCAGCTCTATGATAAAAAAAATAATTCCGCCATCCTAAGCTCTATGATCGGTGGGCCGGAGGTGGGCCGCAGAGTGCGCGCGGCATGATGCATTTTGGCTTCGGATTGGGAGGCCACCTTTCATCAAGGAAAATTGACATAGGATTGGCCTGGTTAGCACGATTTACTTTTACGAGTCTCTCTCATCGAAATCCGGACGCAAAAGAAGCCCCTATTCTTCTTCGAGGTGGGAGCAGACAGCAGAGAGAAGCGGAGGAGATGGGGAAGAGAGGCGGCGATCAGAAGGGGCTCGTCTGGAGGCTGCCGGAGGTCACCTCCGGCGAGCTCGGCAAGATCGGCCCCGGCTTTGGCCTCGGCATCGGCTGTGGCGCCGGCGCGGGAGTCGGCTTCTTCGGCGGTAATAAACCCCCTCCCCCTCTTTCTTGTAAAATTCTGGCCTTCCTTTTATGTTTCTTGGTTGCTCCTTGCTTCCAAGAATCATTCGCATTTCTCTGCGCTCTTGACGGGCTGCTTGATTCGGTGGAATACGCTAGGTAGATGAGCTTCAAATGCTTTGGTGTGTAGTGCGTTGTGCCTCGTTCGTGGTCGTTGTTGGTTGGGTTGGTGATTCCACTGCTGAGATGTTTCTGTCCTCGGTGGGCTCAGTGGCTGGCTAGTTGCTACTGGTTTCCTTGGTTCAGATTATGGGGCTTTGATTACTCAGGTTGGGGTTTAGTTTAATGGAGGATAGGGTTTGCTCCAAGTTGCATTTGCTCGAAGCAGCCACATTAGGAATAGATTCCTGTGGATCCCAGGTGGCATGTGCTGATCTGTATTGCCTGAGTTCTTCGTGAGAGGCTTACGGTTGCCCGACTTGGCAGCAATTCTAGTTGATTGATTTCCACATGATGGAAGTTTCTTGGAGGGGATGTTTTCACAAATTAGGGAAACGGTATTAATTATTGATTCAATTCCTTTGCAAGCTGAATGGAATCATAATTTCAATTAAAATATTTTTGGTTTTACATACAGATACAGGTATATTTAGGAATGTGGTTAGTAGCTTGGCAACTTGTGTATAATTATATTTCGATGATATATTGGCTCCAACTTCTTTGTACTATAGGTTTGCATGTCTGAATAGTGTCAGTAAAGCACTGGGGACAACATTCATTGAGATATTGTTTTCTCCTTTATTTGTTGCTGTTAGAAGTACATATAACATGACAAGATGTAGGCAATCGTTAGCTCTTGGTGTCCATGGGCAATGCTTTGGCATTTCAGTTGAGGCAATACTTTCTTAATTTTCTCTGTTTCACCAAATATTGACAAATTATGTAGGCACACCTTGGTCCTACCTTTTCAAGTTTGCTGTCTCCAACCATTAATGTTTGAAACTCACATTATGTCCATATGATACGTTTGCATGTGGCCATGAAAAATCAATACCTTACTTTACTTTGTGAGAACTGAGTTGTAGAATGAGTTGCATAGTTTCAACATGACCTTTGACAATTTAAGATACATGATCTAAGCTATTCACATGACATTCCAAGCGCATAACTAAAAAAATCTGAAAGACAGGATGAATGGTATTATTTTGTTGCTTTTTAACTCCTTCCTATGTTAATAGATTTATTAAAAACTGTTCAAAATTTTCAAGGAGTGGGTGAGGGGCCCACTTGGCTTAGTGTGAAATGTGAAAGATAAGTGTAGTCTCTATGCTCATGAACTTTAGAAATCATACCAACATGAAATTATATTTGGTACTTACTAATTGGGTCTTGTTGCACCAGAGACAAGTATAGTATAAAGAATGGTCTTGTTGCACATAATGAACTCCAGAGACAAGTATACTGTATAGAATGGTCTTGTTGCACATAATGAACTCCAGAAATCCATACCATTTTTCTAAGTACGCATCCTCGTGAAAGTATTTCTCCAGTGTAGTCCAAATCCTTGACGAGTTATGCAGCTCTTTGGATCCACAGCATTTGTGAAACCGTGTATGTGTACTGTTATGTGTTCTTTTTACTCTTTTACTCAAACTGAAGTGTAGACTAGTTAAGCATGGCAATGCAAGCAGCAATTAGTCTTTATTGATTTGAGTAGTGACTAGTGAGCTACTGAGCTATTACTGAACTGTACCATTTATAATTTTCTGGCGTGCTTTTAAACAAATTGAGACAACAGCTTGTTTCTGCACATTGTAGTTGCTACTCCAATAAGCATGTGCATGATGCCCTACAATGCATAGCAATCCTGTCTCTCCAATCCTTCCTTTTGTTAGATATGCCAAGCTCAATTATGGTATACTTTCTATTGCAACAAACTCAAGGAAGCTAATCCAATTGTTATGTTTTTGATCATTGAATGTCATATCGAATCATTAAATAATAAAAAAGAGTAAATTTCAGAAAACCTCGGGTTTTGGGGCAAAGGTAACACAAAACCCCAGGTTTTATATTTTTTCTACAAACCCCAGGTTTTGGGGCAAAATGTATTAAAAAAACACCATGTACACCACCTGGGCCATCAAATACATGGTATTTTTGAGTATATGCACACATTGATGGGCCCCACGGTACACCCGGCCACGCCATGCCACTGCCGCCTCCTCGGTCGCCTGTGTCGCTGCCGTTGGGTTAGAATGAGAGGAAAGAGAGAGGCGTATAAGGCTGTATTGTGGGGCCAATCTATGTGTGTATATACTAAAAAATACCATGTTTTTTTAATTATGTACTGGTATCCTGCACAAATATTGGAGAAAAATGGACTGTCAGGTGGTGTACCTGGTTTTTTTGAAACTTTTGCCCTAAAACCAGGGTTCCTTGAAACCAATTGTAAAACCTGGGGTTTTTCGGACCTTTACCTCAAAACCTGGGGTTTTACGAAATTTACTCATAAGAAAATCAATGTGAAGAAGTTTTAGAGCACTTATAAATCACATGTGCATTGCATGATGTAGTCTAGTGTAAATGGTAAGGTCTACTTTTTTTTGCCTTGTAGTTTGCAATCAGATATATAAGGCAGAAGAATTGTTGAATATTATATCTTAACACTCAACTAAGTGTAAATGAAGGAATGTGGACAAGTTGTAGAATGACATAAAATGCTTAATATATTGAACTATTTTTCCAATGCTAGCATTCCATGCTGTTGTGCACAATTTTATTTACCATTGGGATCTGTCGCTCTCTCTCTCTCTACATGTTTGTGCAATTGTTTTTTTTTTCACGAATGCTGTATAATTGTATCTTTTTCATGAATTATTTAGGTGCAGGATTAGGTTATGGATTTCCTGGACTCACGTTAGGCTTTGGAGTTGGAGTTGGATGTGGTGTAGGATTTGGTTTTGGTTATGGCTTGGGCAAAGGAATCGCTTATGACGAAAACAAAAGATACTCAAATGTTGGTAAAATGTTCCAGGAAGCTCCAAATCTGCCTACGTAAGTATTGCGTGGACATGAAAATATTTGGAGGGATTTATGCAGCTAGAATTTTTTTACATGGTGATATGGTATACTGTGTTGCCTAACATTACTGCACGCTGTAGTTAGTATCCTTAACAGCATATGTCTGAAGTCTGCAAGAATAGTATTTTTGCCTGATAATGCTGTGTGCTGTATCTAGTTTCCTCAATAACAGTGAGTACCAGTCTATTAGATTAAGTCTGCAAGAATGATCTTGTACAGATATGATTCACTAATGATGTGCCAGAATATTTCTGTTCAGTTCTATACTGTTTCCTGTTACTCGCTGGAGTCTTGCTGTTGGTGATAGCAAGATCCTTACTCTCATGGAGAGGATGACACTTGGAGATGGGGCAATTTTTTGTTACTATTTCTCACGCAATGCCATACCAACTTCGAGGGTTGGGGATACATATTTATAGTCGCCAACCACCAAGCATATGCTAATATGCCGCCTAAGATGTCATCTATGATACCAAGATGTCATCTAAGATGCTTATCCTATGACAGTCAAGATGTCATCCCTATGATACCAAGATGTCGTCCTAAGATGCTTGTCCTATGACATCAAGATGTCATTCCTATGACAGTCAAGATGCTTGTCCTAAGATGTTTGTCCTATGATAGCCAAGATGTCGCCCTTAAAGTCACTTTGCTCAAGATCCATGTGCCCACCCCACAAAGACCACAAGATGGGACTTATTCATCATTCTCCCCTAAGTCTTGTACGCCGCCTTGTGGGAGAGTTGAACCATCCCGATCCTAGAGCAGAGCTCGAGAATTTGACCTCCCAAAAGGCTTGGTGAAAGGTGTCCGCAAGTCGATCCGTGGTGTTGATGTAGCTCGCCTTGATGTCGCTTTCATCCAATGAATTTCGGATGAAGTGGCATTTCACCCGGATGTGCTTGCTCCGCTCGTGGAAAACGGGTTCTTTGCCGAGCAGCCGTAGCGACTTGTCGCCCACCCCGAGCGCCACCGCCTTGTCTCTCGCCAAGAGTTCACCAAGGCCGAGCGAGCCAGAGTGCTCGAGTCGGCGGTGGAAGCCGCTATGTACTCGACCTCACGGTAGACAGGCCACCACCGCCGCTTGATCGACCGCCACCTAACGAGGCACTTGCCGAGGAAGAAGAGAATCCCGCTTGTGCTCTTCTTTGGTGTCGATGTCGCTGCGTGGTCGCCGCCATTCGCATTCGATGAAGCGCGCACGACACCTCGTAGTGCAAGCCGTGGTCGGAGGTGCCCGCAACGTAGCGGAGGATCCTCTTTACGGCCGCGATGTTCGGTCGTCGGCCGCCGCATGAACCGATCGACGAGCCGACGGCGAACGCCGATCTCGACGCTGCGGACGAGGTAGCGAAGGTCGCCACGATGCGCCGCAGATCTTTGCGTCGCGTCCACCTCCTCCGCCATACTCTCACGACTCAACTTCACCTCTCCTCCATAGGAGTGCCGGGCAGGTTGCGATCAGCCCGCCCGCCACTTGACGGCGCTTGGCGTGAGGCGGTCGGCGACGGGAGATGTCGAGCTGCCCCGCGGACCTCGATCCCGTGTAGAAGGAGAGGAGCCCAAGTCGCTCATCCGGAGGCGGTCTTCATCTCCGCCTTGAATGCCTCGACCTCGGCCTCCTGGAGCGGTGATCAACAGTCGTCGACGAGACGCCACCGCCAGGCGTTGCCGCTTTGCCCCGCCGCAGAGACCGCAGACCTCGTGCGCGCTCTCGCTGGAACCCCATTTGCTTGAGGCCGGAGTCCACTTAGCGTTCGGGCTCGTGGTGCTGCCGCAAGCCATGAGGGCCTTGCGCAGTGAGAACCTGCCCTCCTGCCGGGGATGACGAATCCGGCGGTGACGGACGTAGGCCTCCTCCTTCAAGTCGCCGCTGAGGAAGGCGGACTTGACGTCCATGTGATGGACGCGCCAATCCTCCCGGCCGCAAGCGCAAGGAGAAGACGAACGGACTCCATGCGCGCGACGCGTGCGGCGCCATCGGTCGACCCTCCCGCCGCATGAAGCCTCGTGCCACCAAGCGAGCCTTGTGCTTGACGATGGCGCCGGCCATCCCGCTTCGGCCTGAACACCCACTTAAGGGTGATCGCTCAGAACCGGCAGAAGATCCGCCACCTCACGCCCGGTTCCGCCGACGGCGTCCATCTCTCGCTTCATCGCGACACGCCACGCCGCTGCCTCCTCCGCCTCGGCGAAGAACGAGGCTCGCCGTCGTCGCCACGCCAAGCGCAGCTCCGCCGAAGTCGTCTTTGCGCCAGATCCGTGGACGGGCCGCTGCCGAGGATGTTGTCCATGGTACGATAGCGCAGAGGCTCATCGTCGTGGTAAGCGTCGACGCGTCCTCGCCGTGAGACAGAGAGAGCGAACTCCACCATGCGCCGCCGCCGTGGACCGGTTATTGGGGCCGATCCCGCGGTGTGGCCTCCGGTGCGAGAGAGTGCGAGCCGGTGCGCGGAGAGCGTGGAGTGCCGCGCGGTGAGCTGGGCGAAGCCGGTGCGGCGGCGGCGGAGCACTCGCGGAGCTGCGGCGAGCAAGGTGTCGGGGTGGACGAGCTCGGTGAAGACGAGCCGCTAGCTCTGCCTTCTTCTCGTGGGCGAGTCGACAACAAAGTCCCCGAGTCGGTCGAACCGCCGCCCACCGCCTTGTCCCACGCCCGCCGCCGCCGAACACAACGCCACGCGAGATCGCGGACGCTGCTGTGTGACAGTCGAGGACGCGAGGCCTTCGAGCCTCCGTAGCCGGCGACCACTCCCGAGTGCTCCTGCTGCCGAGCTTACCGATGTGACCAAGCTCCTTGGCGAACGCGAGGGAGCCAAGACCCGCAAGTGGGAGACCACGGCTATGCGCCCATGCTAAGCCTCGTCGGCCCCCTGCCGAGCGCCTTGGTAGCGAAGCGTTGAGAATGTAGACGGCCGTCACCACCGCCTCTCCCGAAGACACCAGATCCTCCTCGCTGCTGTGAGGGCCCGAGCCATCCCCTGGCAACCGTCTGTTATGTCGCCGACCGACGACACCGCTCATTGCGGTCAGACGGCGGCGGAGTAGCGGCGCTGAATGCCCTCATCAACAGCAAGACGACGCGACCACCGGCCGTGAATTCGCCGCCATGAAACTGCGTGCAAGAAGACGCTGCAGCCTTGCGCGCGCTCACTCTCCGCGACGACTGCGTCGCTGATGGCATCCGCAGCTTTCCTTGCCGCCGAGGACCATCACCCACATGTAGCGGGAGAGATCGTCGACGAGCAAAGCAGGAAGTAGCGTTGTCCTCCCGTGTGGCGGTGTCACCGCCACACAAGTCCCCGTCACAAGCTCGAGCCTCTCTTGGCTCGAAATTCGCCCACGGGGGAAAGGAGTCGCCGCTTCCGTCAACACGCAGACGCCGCAGAATTGCTCCACATGGTCAAGGCACCGCAGTTCTCGCACCATTTCGCGGGCACCGAGCCGCCTGTGGCCTCGGTGAAGGTGCCCAAAGCGCCGTGCATCGCCACGCCTCGTTGTCCCGACGAGCGGCGAGACAGAGGGTTGTGCCACCGCACGTGAAGAATGTAGAGTCGATTCGCGCCTCGTTACCTTGGCAAGAAGGCGGCGAAGATCCCAAATCCGCAGCACCGTGCTCGATCTCGACACGCGAGCCGTTCTCATCCAGCTGTCCCAAGCTGATGATGGAGTTGTGCAGATCGGGGATGTAGTAGACGCCGGTGAGCAACCTCGTGCTCACCAATCACGCGCGAAGATGACGAGCCGACGCCTTGATTTCCACGCCGGGCGCCCCAAACTTGACGGAGCCTCGGACGCTAGAGTCAAACTTCGGCGAAGAACTCCCGTCGACCGGTCATGTGATGGGTGGCGCCGGTGTCGAGGCACCACCCGTCGCCTTGTCGCTGTTGAGCCGTGGCGAGGAGGCATGTGCTTTTAACTCGTCAAGGCGGAGGAGAGCCATCGCGGCCGGCCGTGGAGGTAGTTCGATGCTCGCATGAGCAATGAACAGAGCCACCTTCCTCCTCCTTCGCTTTCTGACGCGTGGGCTCGGCCGCTGTCGTGGTCGCCGACAACCTCGCCCAATGACCAAGCTTGCCGCAGCTTGTGGCAAGAGTCGCCTCGTCGCGGCTTTTGCTTGCAAATGGCGCCGCCGGGCGCCCACGATCATTACCCTCAGACGCCCTCGCGCCCATGCTCGGCGTCTTTGCGCGCTTGCGCGCTTGCCATGCTTGCGGTCACTTTCGTGGAAGAAGGCTCCTTCTTCCCCGCCACCTTGGCCGCGACCCATCGCTCCCGAGCGAGGAGTTTCCGCCAATGGAGACGGGTCCCGAGAGGCGCCAGGCTCATCGTCGCCAACAATCTTGAGGCGACCCAACGCCTCCTCGATCGTCATCGTGGAGAGGTCCAATGCAGAGACTCGATCGAGCGGGCCGCTGCTTGTACTTCTGGGACGCAGCGGAAGAGCTTTTCCACGCCTCTCCTCGCCGTAGGTGTCGCCACCGAATCGCACTACCTTCGCAACAGAGTGTTGAGACGGAGAACAAAGTCATCCACGCCTCACCGCTTGAAGGCCAAGTGCTCCCACTCCGCGCGGCGCTCGCAATGTAGACTTGCGGGCGCGCCGCCGATGCGTCTTCGCAATGATGGCGTCCCAAGCCTCTTTAGCGACCGCTTGTTGGTAGCGAATCGCATCTCGGGCGACCGCAGCGATGAGAGCATCCGCGCGCCCGATCCCGGTCGTAGTCGACGCCGCCGCACTTGGATCGCATCCCACATATGCCGCGACTGAGTTTTACCCTCATCACCGCAGACCCACTCGACATAGTTGGTCTTGGTGAGGTTGGCCACCCGCCACGGGGCCGACGCCCTCGACGACACCGTGCCCGTGGTGACCACTGCATCGCACCGAGGAGAGAGCCGCGTCGCAGGAAGGCCGCGCTCTCCGTCGACCCAGACGCCGGCCGTCGTCGCGCGCCTCCCAGAGCGCCACCGCGCGTCCGCGCTGTCTGGCCCGCCGCCCGTGCTCGTGGCGTGCGTGGTTGCCCATCGCGCGCGCTTCGCTCATGTTGCCTCTCCTCTCCAATGCCTCAAGGTCCGCGTCGGCCATATCATCGGCAGAGATGGAGCCGCTGTTACTACTGCAGAAACCGTGACCTCCGGCGGCGGCGCGACGCTGCCAGATCTGCCGCCGCTTCCGCTTCCGCCTCGCCGCTGCCTGCCCCCAGCTCACACTGCCATACGCGCCCTTCGCCGCCCGCCAATCTCTGCGCGCCGCTTGCATTCATTGCTCTGCCCGCGAGCTCGGCCGCTTGTCGACGCCGTGTGCTCGAGGCGATCGAGGCCGAGATTGCCTGCGGACATGGCGCGCATCTTTGAAATTGTCAGCGTGGAGAGGGTCGCTCGACGAGTCCGCCCGCCTCCGGAGAGGAGCGAGGGCGATCGGACTTGAGCCGCTCTGCATTTGGGCTGCTTCTGAGGTCGGAGACGGAGATGCTCGGGCACTGAGGATAGTATGGCTCGATACCACTTGTTACTCACCGGAGTCTTCTTTGTTGGTGATAGCAAGATCCTTACTCTCATGGAGAGGATGACACTTGGAGATGGGGCAATTTTTTGTTACTATTTCTCACGCAATGCCATACCAACCTGAGGGGTTGGGGATACATATTTATAGGCTGCTAACCAGCCAAGCATATGCTAATATGCTAGTCTAAGATGCTGTCCTATGACAGTCAAGATGCTGTCCTAAGATGCTTGTCCTATGACAGTCAAGATGCTGTTCTATGACAGTCAAGATGCTTGTCCTAAGATGCTGTTCTATGACAGTCAAGATGCTGTCCTTAAAGCTGCTGCTCAAGATCCATGTGCCCACCCCACAAAGACCACAGTACATGAATTTATTCATCATTTCCAACTTTCCATTTCCAATTATATTTAAAATCAATAGTGCATAATTGAGTGCCATATTCTGTTAATACATTGGAGTTTCAATTTATCATCCCATGTTTCCATGATAGCATCAACTATGATTTCTACTTTTTGAATCTGCAAGTTTCGAGCAATCTGGAAGGTACGGTGGAAATGTAATTAACCGACATCAAACGAACAATTCTAATAGTCAATACAGAAAGTCAGAAACTACAGAAAACTGTATTGTGATTTTTTTTATTGATCTCATTTAGATTGGAGGAAGGACCTTATACGAGCTTGCCGGTATATGCTTTGAAGTGAAAAGATATCTCACTCCAAGCAGTCTCGCACGTAGTTATCCAAACTGGACTGGGTTGGCAGTTTGAATGGAGAAAACCAGAACTAGAGCCTGATCCAGTATTGGAGTGTGAAAGGCAAAAATGGAAATTAACCGACTAAATTCCACACTAGAGGCAAACTAATTGACTCAAGGTCCGTCTTTTGCCAGATTGGGCAGTACATTCTATGACCTTATATTATTGTGGTCTAACAAATTAGCACTATTTCATTTATTATTGTTAGGAATAACAACTTATATTCTCAGGGGGCCAAAGAGCCAGTATATATAGACAAGTACGAGAGGTGAATATGCAAATAACCCCTCATAATAATGGGGAATAACACAACTGTACGTATATCTCTAACACCCCCCTCAAACTAATGGTGGATCAACAACACTGAGTTTGGAGAGGTAGAAGCCGTGTTGTGCTCGAGTCTAGGCCTTCGTGAAGAAATCCGCTATCTGAACCTCGGAAGGCACATACTGAAGAGCAATCACCTGATCATGTACACAAGACCTCATGAAGGAAGCATCAACACCAATATGCTTGGTGAGCTCATGCTTCACAGGGTCACGTGTAATACTGATAGCACCTGTACTGTCTGACAAGAGAGGAGTTGGTGTAGTGACAAAAACACCAAAATCCTTATGTAACCACCGTAGCCAAGTAATCTCTGCTGTCAAGAGAGCCATAGCTCGTAACTCAGCCTTTGCACTCGAACGGGATATTGTAGTCTGTTTCTTCGTCTTCCAGGCAATAAGAGAACCACCAAGAAAAACACAGTAAGCAGAGATAGACCGGCGATCAGAGGGATCGCTGGCCCAAGTAGCATCCGAATAAGCCTGAAGCTGTAACGAGCTGGAGTGTGGGAAGAAGAGACAGTGAGAGATAGTCCCACGAAGGTATCGTAGAACTCGAAGGTGGTTGTAGTGGACCTGAGTGGGAGCAGAGACGAACTGACTCAGAATGTGGACGGGATAAGTGATATCCGGACGAGTAACAGCAAGGTAGACAAGACTCCCAACAAGATGACGATAGCGAGTCGGATCAGAAAGAGGCTCGCCATCAGAGGGTCGGAGATGAACGTTGAGCTACATGGGAGTCTCAACAGTACGCTGATCAGTGAGAGACGCGATCAAGAAGATCCTGAATATACGATCAAGAAGATCCTGAATATACTTCTCTTGGGACATAAAGAAACCATCTGAAGTGGAAGTAACCTCAATCCCAAGGAAGTAACGAAGAGGACCAAGATTCGGCATAAGGAACTGCTCAATCAGACGAGCCTTAACAAAGGCAATGTACTCAGAATCATCTCCGGTGGTGATCATATCATCAACATACATAAGAAGAAGAGTCTGACCACGAGACGAAGTGTGTACAAAAAGGCAGGATCATGATCACCAGTTGAGAAGCCAGCAGCAGTGACCACAGAGGAGAAGTGCTCAAACCAAGCACGAGGGGCTTGTTTAAGGCTATAGAGAGAGCGACGAAGACGACAGACCATACCCTTAGGAAAAGAATACCCAGGTGACGGATGCATGTAGACCTCCTCACGCAACTCGCCATTAAGAAAGGCATTCTTGACATCAAGCTGAGAAACGGACCAATGGCGAACAGACGCCACCGAAAGAAGAGTGCGGACAGTGGTCATGTGGGCCACAGGAGCAAAAATCTCGTCGTAGTCACGACCATGCTCCTGCTGGAAGCCACGAGCAACAAGACGCGCCTTATAGCGCTCAAGAGACCATTAGAGCGAGTCTTAATCTTATAGACCCATTTACACGTGATGGGACGAGAGTGCGATGGAAAAGGAACAAGATCCCAAGTACCAGTACGCTCGAGAGCAGCAATCTCCTCGGCCATGGCATGCTGCCACTCAGGGTGAGTAACAGCATCCCGATAGGAGACAGGCTCATGGGTAGCTGCACCAGCAAAACTAAAACGGGCAGGAGGTCGAATCAACTGACGATCGCGAAGAGCGTAGCGAGGAGATGATGACCCATCAGGGGAAGATGGAGCATCATGAGAAGATGAAACATCAGGGGAAGATGGCTCATCTGGAAGATCCTCAATACGAGGTTGACGAGTGTAGAAGAGAGTGGGAGGAGCCGCAGGAGTCGAAGTAGGCGGCGACAACGGCAGAGAGGCCTCAGGAGGTATATGTGGAGGCTTGGTGGGACGGGTGGACGAGGGCAAGACAGAGATGGGTGTATCTGGAAAATTCAAAAAAGACAGGGACTCTACAGAGGAAACTGAAGGAGAGGCAGGACGTGGGTAGAAGGGACGAGACTCGTCGAAAGTCACATCCCGAGAAATCCGCATCCGTCGACCAACAGGGTCTCAGCACCGATAGCCATTGTGCTCGGCATTGTATCCCAGAAAAACACTCAACAGACTGAGCAGTCAGTTTGGTGCATTCTCGAGGTGCGAGGAGAACGTAGCAAACGTAGCCAAACAGACGAAGGGCAGAATAGTATGGAGGAAGACCACAGAGACGCTCAACAGGGATCTGACCCTGAAGAGCAGAAGAGGGCTGAATGTTGACGAGATAGGTGGCAGTGCAAACGGGCTCGGCCCAAAAGTGAGGTGGAATAGAGACGGCAATCATCAGGGTACGAGCCGTCTCAAGGAGGTGACGATGCTTGCGCTCAGTGACACCATTTTAAGCATGAGCACCAGGACAAGAGAACTGAGCGAGGGTGCCCTGCTCAGCAAGAAAGCTGCGCAGGTAACAAGAGGTACTCGCCAGCAGAGTCAGCATGAAAGACACGAATAGGAGTGGAAAACTGTATGCGAATCATAGTAGAAAATTGTTTATAGATAGTCTAGGCCTTACTACGAGAAGACATAAAATATATCCAAGTGTGGCGAGAGAAGTTATCTATAAAAATGATATAATATCGATGGCCCTCTTTTGAAAGGAAGGGAGTCGGACCCCAAACATCTGAATGAATAAGATCAAGTGGTCGCTGAGACACTGACTCACTATGAGAATAGGGAAGCTGAATCTGTTTCCCTAACTTACAGCCCTGACAATCTAAAGACACGTCTCACGAGATGCACCCGAACACGACGAACTAAAGATGACAAACGAGATCCACACAGATGACCAAGACGGTGATGCCACCGCTGAAAGAGTCAGTAGACGGAGTGGCGTGGCGGAGAGACCGCGGCGACGGTGGCAGCGGAAGGAAGATGAAGCCAGTCAAGCTCCTAGAGACACTGTGAGTCAAGGCGCCGAGGGCCAGAACCAATCAGAGCCCTCGTGTGGCGGTCCTGAACACAACAAGATTCAGAGTCAAGAATGACCCGACAACCAAGGTCAGTAATCTGCCCAGTAGAAAGAAGCTGCATGGTTAGACGAGGAACATGAGCAACAGAAGGAACATGAAAGGATGAGTTGCTAAGAGGTCCTCGACCAGAGACAGAAAGAGGTACCATTAGCAGTAAGAACACTGACAGGGGAATCAAGAGGTGTAATGAAAGACAAAGTGGAAGAATCAGAAGTCATGTGAAAGGATGCTCCGAAATCAAGAATCCATGGGGAGGTACCTGACCGTGTAGGAGGTGGTTTCTCATTGCCCAAGAGTCGATGAGAGTAACCCGCTGAGGAGAACCCAAGCGGCAAGTAGGCGTCGAAGTCCGCTATCTCTCGCTTTCGGTGAGAAAGCTGCCAAGGAGTCGATGCAGACGTTAATGTAGAAGCACTGGTGCCAGTGCTAGGAGAAGAACGGCGTGAAAGATGCCGTTGCTTCTTATAGCACTGGAACTCAATGTGGCCGACCTTGTTGCAGTAGGAGCAGCGAGGACAGCCACCGCCAAATGGAGGCGCCACCACCACCGTAGTAGCCGTGGAGGAGGCGATGTCTTGGCGTGAAGCGCTCGGTGTAGCAAGTGGACGAGCGGCGAGCACGGAGGAGTGGCATCGCACCAAAGACTCGGATTCGGGGCGAAGGCGAGTAAGGAACTCGTGACACGCCAAACTCCGTGTCAAGACGCATGACCGAGCAACACGAGCAGAGCGACAACCATCGGTCGAAGAGAGTCCACCGACGCCGCATGCCAGAACTCGAGCGTAGAAGGCGTAACAGAGCATCACCTTGCTGAAGAGAGTGCTCCTAGCGAACCACGGACAGGTAGAGGGCATCTCCGGATGGTTCGTAAGGCCGACGGGTGAGTCCACATTTAGATACCGAAGAGTCCCACAACCTCGTAAGAGAACCGAGGTCGACACTAGCGATGAAGACGGCGGCACTCGAAGGCGTCGTCGTCGCACCACTGAGTGTAGGCGGTCAATCGATCCATGTAGGAATCCAGAGCCTCTTACTACGCAGAGGCAACCTTCTCATCGAGAAGCGCCGGCCTCGACAACATCATTGTCGATCGTCGAGGCGCGCAATGCACGTAAACTCCGTCAGAGGAGTAGGACAAGGCGGGCAGGTGACATCGCCAGAGAGGATGCCCTAGAGACGAAGACCACGCATGTGGATGCGCATGTGAGACACGAAGTTGGTGTAATTAACACCATCGAAGATCACCGGGCAGCGAGGGAGGGAAACGGTGCCCATTGATAGGCGGCGCTGGACGGCGCGGAGACCAAGGCAACGAAGCCTAATAGGCGGTGCGGGACAGCACGGCGGTTAGAATGACATTTTTTTTAAAATTGCACCGGCCTTTTAACCGAATGGCTCGCTCCGCTTAACAGGCTGACTCACAGCCTGTTGAGAGGCCGACGGGGGCTCTCGGCGGCAATCAATTCGCAGCAGGCGTGGCGGTGTCTGCGAGCTGAGCGAGGTTGGTGGCGGCAGTCGGTGGCAGGAGCACCTGGATCGGGCGAGCAACAACCTGAAGGTGTCGGGGCGACAACAGCGGTCTTGGGAGAGGAAGCCAGTGATGGCTGGATCTGGCAATGCGTCGGCGACGCCTGGCGGCAACAAGCGGCGAAGCGGCAACTGGAGGCGCAATGACGGAGTCAGAGGCGGCGGCGTCCCCCACGGAGGCGACGGCGTCTTCTTAGTGGCGGCGCCCCCGCGGAGGCAGCGGTGCCCTCACGGCGACAGCAAAGCCGACGGAGCGGCAGGCGGAGTTGCACGAGTGGTGGACTCGGAGAGGGAAGCCGGCGGCGGCGGCTAGAGAGAGGTAAATCTAATGGGCTATGATACCATGTTAGGAATAGCAACTTATATTCTCATGGGCCAAAGGGCCAGTATATATAGACAAGTACAGGAGGTGCATATGCAAATAACCCCTTGTAACAATGGGGAATAACACTACTATACGTGTATCTCTAACAATTACAACCATGCACATACTACATCAAACACTTGTAGTCTAGTGCAAACCTATATAAGATCACTGAAATAATGTTTCTCACTGAACATCATGAGATAATGTTTTTATGTGCATTGTGAAATAATGCAAACTTCGTGAAATAAGAAAAATCTTACAGAAAAATCATCCATAAAAGGCCTAACTTGGTGTAAATTGCCTTGAGCAATCCTAATCGTACAACCTAGAGGACTAGTGCAGATTCTTCACAACTCTGTTCCTATCAGATGTTAACAGCAAAATATCGTGATATTTGAAGTGATGTCCAAGGTATCTTCTTTTGTGCACGTAGTGTATCTATAGATTTAATAATAACTGACTCCATGAAGATAACACTAATACCAACTCATTTCTGACTCCTGAGTTGAACTACAGTATAGTGTCATGTTAATATGTTATTATTCTATTTCTGAAAGCATAGTACAGAACACAGCTTGTTAGTGTTTTCCTCGAAATATTGAACATCTGAGCTGCAATCTAATGCACTTAGATTCATTATTTATTTTTTCTTATCAGAAGATAAACTGCAATTCTTCTCGTATAAGACATAACTTAATCAATTCTTTGTCATGGTTAACAGTAGATTTGTTTAGTTGCCAGCTTATTCTCAAGAAGTACTCATTCCTGTGTTGGTTAAATATGTGTGTGTTGAACTACAGTATAGTGTCATGTTATTGTTCTATTTCTGAAAGCAGTAGTACAGAACACACGATATTTTGATATTTTCTCAAATATCTGAGCACGAGCAGTACTCTACTGCTGTTAGTTTTTGAGATGATTGTTTTCTGCTGAGAGGGGGGAATTCAATTCTTCTTGCACAACTTAATCAGTTCTTTGTTATGGTTTCCAACAGATCAGTTAAGTTGCCAGCTAATTGTTTTCTGCACCTCGCTTTTTGTTTAGCATACTTGAAACATTACTTGCTGAATTGTTGCATAATTGTGCTCATCCTTTCTTCCTCTTCTCTGTTTCCAGGGATACTTTTGTTGCTTTGTTTGACGAACTGGTTGTAAACACCAAAAAGCTCGCGAGAGCAACTTCAAAAGAGATTGAAAAATGGCGTTGAGCTGCACCACCGTATCAATTGAGGATTACAAGCAGTATACTATCTTAGATGGGGATCAGCAGTTAGCCGTAGGACGGAGACTATTGCATGAATTGCATCACATTGTTGCTTCCTATTTTCGTGTTCGTCAGTAAGTAGGTTTGTATTTAAGTAGGGTTCTGAAGCTCTAGTACAGTGCATGTTGGAAATCCCCAATTGATGAACACTAGGAGTAATTAGGAGCGAAATATGCGACCAATGATGCGTCTCAGTACATGACTGCTTGTTATAATGCCCTGTTACTGGTGCTCATCTCAGATTTTGTATTGGAGCTTGAGTTGATGCTGTGTGCCAGAAGTGATATACCTTCAAATTGTTTGTTAAATATGTGTGTTCCAGTGCAAGTGTTTGTGCTCTGTGTGTGTGTGTGTGGGGGTTGAATATGGCTTGTAAGTATGGCCTTGTTTCTCACTTTCCTCTGGTTGGTTCTCCCTCAGTCTCTACCATGTTTGGACCAATTGGCCCCTCCTGATAAGCAAGATCACAAGAGGCCCTAAAGGTGCCACATCAGCGCCCTCATCTGCCAAGTCAGCACAGCCTGCCCAATCAAATCCAAGCAACAGATAGCCCTCCTGGTCACTCAGCCAATGGCAGCTCCCATGGCCAAATCTTGCCAGGGCCCACAACATCCTTCAATCCTCGTTTCCAACCCTTTAAACTACCTGACCTTTCCCTCCACAAACGCCCATCACACTCCCTTCCGTTGAGCTGAGCACAACCCCTGCTGCATCTGTCCCTCCGAATTGTGGGCCCGAGGCGATGGCGGCACTCGCCCCGACGAAGATGCTCGGCACCCGGCTCAACTTCGCCGGCTCCTCCCGCTACGCCACGGCGGCACCGACCTCAGGGGCACAGAAGATTGTCTCCCTCTTCCGCAAGAAGCCCGCCCAGAAGGCGAAGCCCGCCGCTGCGTCCTCGGGCTCAGACATCGGCGATGAGCTCGCCAAGTGGTACGGTGAGTAGACCACCGGAATCTGACTGCCGAGATTGCACAATTTGCAGGACCCTAATCAACTCCAGGGCTCCTATTTCTTGGATGTTGCAAGAAACTTCACCATGGAAGTTTCAGAAATCTTCATATGTAGTAAATCTCTCCTTTTATTCGTGGTCAGGTCCTGACAGGAGGATCTTCTTGCCGGAGGGTCTCCTGGACCGCTCGGAGGTGCCGGAGTACCTCAACGGAGAGGTTCCTGGAGAGTAAGTCATAAGCTTCCTGTTTTTTCTCTCCTTCGTATTAGTTTCAAGAGAAAAAAAATCAGAATTTTCGTAGGTAGTATTGTCAGAAATAAGTTGAAATAGTACAAGCTTGCCCCGAATAGTGTAGCGTGAACTAGGAATGAATTGACAATTGCTTTTTGGAGAAGGATAATTTCGGTGGTAAAATGCAGATTTTTCATGTCAAACAGTGTAATATTGCTGCTTGTCGAATTCTTTCAGACTATTAGAAAAAACATGAACATCTATCTGTCAAATAGCATTTCAAGTTGGAATTAACCTTTCTCACACTTTTCAAGAGTAATCTGTAACAATCAAGTTGGTTGTTCGTTCTACTTATACAACTAGGTAGCACAATGTTCTCTCCCCTGGCAGCATAACAACTCCCTCACAGGAATGAAATGCTCATGAAAATCGAAGTGTATATATGCATCTAAACTAAACTATTTTGTCCTTTGGACTTGCAGCTATGGCTATGACCCTTTTGGTCTGAGCAAGAAGCCAGATGACTTTGCCAAGTAAGTAATCTGCATTGCAAACACACCTACGACAAATTTCCGATGTCTCATCTAAGCAAGCCTACCCTACTCTCATTCTGCAGGTACCAGGCTTATGAGCTCATCCATGCCAGGTGGGCCATGCTCGGCGCCGCCGGCTTCATCATCCCCGAGGCGTGCAACAAGTTCGGCGCCAACTGCGGCCCCGAGGCCGTCTGGTTCAAGGTACTTACTGATCATCAGTGCTCACAGCTTCAGATTCAGTAGTGCTCTCTGAAAGCCTGAACTGATGGCGTCATGAACCAAACCTTGCAGACCGGCGCCCTTCTCCTGGAAGGCAACACCCTCAACTACTTCGGCAACAGCATCCCCATCAACCTCGCCGTCGCCGTCGTCGCCGAGGTTGCCCTCGTCGGTGGTGCCGAGTACTACAGGATCATCAATGGACTGGTCAGTAACATTGACACCTGAAACGTACATGTGCACCCGAAACTAAGGTTGCAATTCTCTGAACTGACCAATGGTTCAATCAATTGCTCCGGTGCTGGCGGCGTGTGCAGGACCTTGAGGACAAGCTCCACCCCGGCGGCCCGTTCGACCCGCTCGGCCTGGCCAGCGACCCCGACCAAGCGGCGCTGCTCAAGGTGAAGGAGATCAAGAACGGCCGGCTGGCCATGTTCTCCATGCTTGGGTTCTTCATCCAGGCCTACGTCACCGGGGAGGGCCCTGTCGAGAACCTGGCAAAGCACCTCAGCGACCCCTTCGGAAACAACCTGCTCACCGTCATCTCCGCCGGTGCCGAGAGAGCGCCCAGCCTGTGAGCTCGCTGTTTGATCGCCGCCCATCGCCGTTGCTTTGATCCTGATGATCAGCTGCACGGAATGCAGCATGATGTGCCGTATTAATTTTACCAGGAAAAGTATGAGAGTTTGAATGTGCCGTACGTGTAAAATATCAAGGGGGAGAAGAAACCTGTTCATTCTGATTTCTAGTAGGACTACTGCTTAAATTTGTGTCTGACAACTACTGCTACTACATAATTATCTGAAATAGTTTCCATCTTCGTTAAGATGCCAGATTGAAATTTTCTTGGGTTTCTTTTTTATTCTTTTAACTGAGTAGTGTGGAATAGTCTCTGAAGTTTGTGACCGAAAGGTTGGTTTTTCTTTGAAAAAACCTTCTGAATACTTAGAATAAGTTCCACAGAAATTCCATAATAATTTTGCATAAATCTGCCAGAATTTTTTAGGAAACCTATCTAAATCCTATTGGAGCCTTTGAGTCTTGTCATAAGTTGCTAGTGACGGATCCAAGACTAAATTTTAGATACAGCGGAGTCACAAACATGAACAAAAGAGTATTATCTAAAAGCAAAAGAATTCATACACAAACTATATTACAATCGCACTAATAAGAGTATATGACTAAATGGAATCAATCCGCATGTGAACATGTGAAGATGAAGGTAGGATATCGAAAAATACCTAAATAACGAAGCTTACTTAACAATTTGCTATCAAGTTATCAAACAGAATAGTTTGAACAAAACATGAAACAAAGAAGAAGCAATCTATCAAAGATAGATGGATCAATAGTGTTACGCTTAGTTGGTAATAAATCATAGAAGATGCAGAAAAAAGAGAAGCAAAACGACATACCACTACAACACTGATGACGTGTAGAAGAACAAGGCAATTTCATTCTCGAAGATTTAATTCCTTTAAACTGCTTCTTGATCATGTTACGATCGAGTCCTTTGAATATCTCTCGCTCGATATAGCACATCATTAAGTCATTAAGTTAATCATCGGATATCTTATTGCACAGATCGATCTCGATAAATTTCATAGCCGAGAAGACTCTTTCAACTGATGTAGTTGCCACTAGTAATAGTAATGCTAACTCGATGAGGTGGTCAACCAATGAAAATGCAATATGCCTTTCAATTTCAACATCTTCGTGACTAGATTCCCAAAATCTTGATAAACAATAAAATTACCAATTCTCCACACATGACGAATGAAGGTTCCGAGTTGATTCTTTATAGCCACATAACCACAAATGGAGAAATCTTTATCATAGATATCCGCAAGTCGAGCAATATCATAGCCGGTACTCCTCCCGAGCCCTGTCGCCGCTCACGCTGGGGGCCACTCCGTCGCGTGCCCGCGCGCGCGATTCGTCAATTGATGGCGCCGTTGGCCGCCCCAACCCCAAGCCCTCAACAACCAACAGCCGCACCGCCGCCAAGGGTTAGGATGTGCAACGCAGAGCGCCTGCGCCACAGCCCTCACTCGATGCCTGCCCCCAGGCTCCACCGATTGGAATTGGACTGGGGGATTATTGTAGATGCGCAGCGCCACAGCCCTCACTCGATGCCTGCCTCCATGCTCCTTCTCCACCGAATGGAATTGGACCGGGGGATTCAACCTCACGAGGTGGGCTCAGCTCCCGCCTAACGGACAGGAAGTTTCGCTGGAATTTTTTTTTAATGTATTGATGCGTGGATTATCCTCCCTTATATGGATGTAGCTAGGGGTGAAAATGGATCGGATATAGATGGAAAATAGTTCGATTATATTTGTTTTTATATTTTTTTTCAGATCCGGATATGAATACGAATAACCTGGATACGAATAATATCGAATACGAATACAGAGCGAATACGAATTGAAACGAATACGGTCGCAGATATTTTTCGAACATGAAAACCTCTTAAATTGTATGCCAAAAATTAACAAAAATATACAAACTAGTTTATTTAATGCAAACATTCATGAATTGTTCATATTTTCAGCAACCACACATAACATTAGTACTAGCAAGTTGCATCAACTAGTTCATCACAAACATAACACTTAGTTTACAATATTTAGCTCATAAGTCACAAGTCATCTCACATTCACACTTAGTTCATCACACACATAAAACTTAGTTCACACTAACATTGATCAGGCTAGATGGTTAAGCAATACACAAATGACTGTAACATCCCAAAGTATGTTACCAAAAATAAAATTAATAAATTTATTATTTTATTGGATTTTTGAGATTTAAAAGAGTTTTCTTGGTTAAAACTAATAAAATAAAGTAAATTATTTAATTTCCTAGTTTTCAATCTCAAAAATAAAATTTATTGAGATTTCTGGGATTTTATTGGATTTAAAGTGAAAATGAAAAAAAAATATTTTTTGAATTTTCAGATTTTAAAAATGTTTTTCCTATTTTTTAGGAATTAAAAATAATTTATGTGCAAAAATAAAAACCAACTTTACCTTGGAATTAATTTTATTAAGTTCAAAATAATTCAAGGAATTTTTGTGATTTTTCTAGATTTTTTTAAACTATATTTGCTATTTTCTAAAAGGCTATTTGATTTGTTGCATTTTCTGAAATTTAAAAATCAATTAAAATCTTATTTTCTCTTTTGGGCTGAAATCCTCTTCTTTTGGGCCCAAATATGGATATCTGGACTTGGTCTTATCCGGATAATCCGTATCCGTATCCGTATCCGCCGGATAGCATGCCTACCGTATTCGTTTCCGATAAAAAAATTCGAATCCGTTTTCGATCCGAAAATTATCCAAGAAAAATCCAATCCGAGACAATCCGAATCTGTTTCCGTCCGGATCGGTCGGAAACTATCTGTGTGTATTGAAAAGAGGCCCAAAGGGCGGTATATATAGGAGTACAAGATAGAGATAAGGATATGTTAGAGATAGATTCTATCTCTAACATATCTCTAATACCTTATCTCTAATATATCTCTAACACCCCCCCTCAAATGTAAGGCGTATGCAATAGCATTGCATTTGGAAAGGGTTGACACTAAAATATGAAAATCCAAAATCCGAGTCTTCATAATGTCGTCGTAGCATGCTGCTCTTGGAAAATATGTCGACAAAAGGTCTTCTCCCAACCGGTGTCATGCGACAGCCCATAAGGCACAAGGTGCAGGAGCGAAGTCGACCACGGCAACACGACGAAGAAGAAGATGAAACCAACAAATATAGAGAGAGCTGTCAAATCAAGTCGAATAGGAATTGGTGGAAGCATGGCGGCGCAGATCGTAGCCCAAGACGGCGGCGACGCAGTGTACAAGGAGTGCAATGAATGCATAGTGCAAAAGAAGCGCAACACAATACACAAAAAGCGCAACAGAGGCGCAGTGTAGAAGAAGAGCGGCGCAATGCACAAGAAGCGCAACAGAGGCGCAGTGTGGAAGAAGCGCGGCGGCCTTGAACGCTTGGAGCGGCGGATCTGCAGCGGCTCGAAGAAAATAGCAGCGGGAGCGGCGGCTGCTGCCATGCATAAGGCAATTCCTATGCTTCTATGACTGACAATAAATTTGTGGACTTGCATGGCTAAGACGAACTCAAAGATTGAGTGCTACAGACTTGGATGGACGCAGCGGAAGCAACGACACAAAGCAGAAAATACTAGCAGCAGCAGAATAGTAGTAGCAAAAGCACGTAGTCCGAACCAGCAGCTCTCGGCCAGAAATAGCTCTTGGTCAAAACAAGCTCGTGCATCGTCGGGTGAGGAGGCGACGTCGGTCGAGCGAAGGATCCCGCCGGATCTAGGAAATCGGTGATGGAGGCCAAGGCGAATCCAGGCCGAGCTTGTTTATGTCACTGGATCTGGACTGCCTGGGCGGCAATGTGATTTCCGACTACGAGGAAGTTACTTGATTAACCCAGCCACAGGGGCTACTTTTGCCTTTCCAAGAGGCTTCTCAGAGGAGCATCGACGTGTGGGGAATTTCTTAGATGTGGAGTCGTTTGACCTTGGACATGTCGGCTCCATGGGAGAGTACAAAGCTCTCCGCATCTTCTCCCCACCCAACTCTCCATGCTTTGAACCAAAGAAGGAACTCTGTGAGGTCATTACCCTTGACTGAACCCCGGTGCAGCCCACCACCGGATCCAGGCAGATCGAGAACGCCGCCGTCTCCGGCGGCAGTCTCTCCAGATCCATCGCCTCCGCGAAGCCCATAGCTCAACGCATCACCACACCGGCCTCTCGGGCTCCCCCGCGTGCGCACTGTTGTGGTGGGGCGATGACGGCGGAGAGAAGGGCGCCAAATCCGACGGTGGGAAACTGGATCCGGCAGCGGAGAGGCGGATCCGAGGCGGAGACGATGGGTAGAGGCGAGCCGTCGTCGAGGGCGGCCGGTCGGAGCTTCGAGTAGGCGAGGGCTCCGACTCCTCCCCGGGCAAGAATAACGGCGGCAAGGATGGCGCCGTCGAGGCGGTACTCGTCGCGAAGACGACCGTGGCGGCGAGGGAGTCGTCGCAGGAGGTGAAGTCGAAGACGGAGTCGCGGGAGGTGCAAATCCGACAGCCCGGGCGTCAGGACGACGAGATCCGGAGATGACGTTGAAGGAGAAGCTCCGGATGTCGCCGTCGACGCCGACCGCCGCAACGGAGGATGGCGACATGGACGGCAACGGCTCCGTGACCATCGACAGCGCCGACCAGTGCGACGACGCTCGAGTGGCGGCGACGACAAGCACGGGGCCCGGCTTGAGCGGCCTCCGGCGGCGCAGGATGGCGTCCGCCCGATCCAAGACGGTGGTGGACGACGGCGGATCCGAGCGGGGGCTCCCAGGTTCCGGGAGGTCATCGATGAGAGCGGCGTCGGTGCCGTAGTTGGAGTTGCCGACGACGATGCGGAGGAGCCTACCGCAGCAGTTGACGAGCACGAGTCGACGTGTTGAAGATGAAGACGACGACGATGCTGCAGATCCGAAGGCACGCGAAGGCGGCGGTGCGCACGCAGAGCAATTGGAGAGGATGAAGGCGGCAACAAGCAGCCAAAGGAGGGCCACCCCCGGGAGTAGAGATTGCTCCTCCCGGGGGCGGCGGCGACAGCGAAAGTGGCGCGGCTACAATAGACCGGTAAATCCTAAAGCTCTTATACCATGTTATGAAACGATTGTGTGTATTGAAAACAGGCCCAAAGGGCGGTATATATAGGAGTACAAGATAGAGATGTAGATATGTTAGAGATAGATTATTGTGGATATCATGGGGATATGTTCTAGATCTTAGGATGATGTGACAATTGGAAATGGTGTTTACGGTTTATCGTTTCACGGGTTTTCGACAAAGTTTCAGGCATTCTGGACAGGGGCGGTCCGACCGGTCCTAGCATGGCGGTCCGACCGGTCCCAAATCGGTCGGATCGGCCATGTGGGGCGGTCGGACCGGCCGTGACCTAAAAGTGGTCAAAATGAGCTGGGCCAAAAATAAGTGTTGTAGGCAAGTGAGGGGATCCCAGTGCACTTGGTCTCATGATTTTTGGAGTCTCCAGTAAGAAGTTCTATTCAATTTAAGTTTCCAGAAGGTTTCGGAATTTCAGGGCATGAATTTCGGCTAAGTCCCTAGGGGCGGTCCGACCAGCTCACGGGGAGCGGTCCGACCGGCCAGAGGGGCGGTCCGACCGGCTCACATGGAGCGGTCAGACCGGTTTGTACTTGAACGTCGGCCAACTTCGTGGCGATGTTGTTTTGTTAGGCCAAAGTCATTGGTTTCATGGCATATGATTTCCATGATGCATGTTTTGACTAACATGGGTCAAGTTGTGAAGAACTTGTTCCCGAATTCGTGTTTGCTTGTCTATGGTTGTGCAGGTTGCTTGGTGGTCAACGACGGTCGACGGCGAGGAGGATCGGGACTAGACTTGGAGAGTTGAGGTCCAGAACGATCGACGATGCCGGGTGAGGTCAATGACTCAAGCGTGACAAAAGATGGACAAGGGTGACCTATTGGCAAATCCATGGTGCATGGTGAAGCGATTTAGGTCAAAAGTTAAAGACAGCGCTTTGCGAAGCGTGCGTGTGTGACCCGTTTGTTAGTGGGCCTTAACGGGAGCCCAATTGAGTCAAACCCTAGAGAGTTCTAGGCCTCCACTATAAATAGAAGGAGGTGGGGGCTGCACCCCCTCTCTCTCGCTGTTTTTCACCTCTTTTGTTGTTTTCAAACCCTAATTGGCTTAGGGGGAGTTGAGGTGGAGGCTAGGGCTTTTCATGGTTTGAGGTGAATTTCATGATCTTGGATTGACCACTGATCCATGATGGTGTGGGTGTAATCCAGAGCAACGATCACGTTCTTAATCTATGCAAGGTTTGCTTGAGATAAGTCTCTTTTCGTTCTTGCTTTCAATTTCGTGATTTTAGGGCTTTCTTTGATCCGCGAGTTTGTGATTGATTCTTTCACGTAAATTAGCTTACTGTGATTTGTGTGAATCTATCTAGAATCATCTTGATCATCAATCACTCATGAACAAGCATTAGGATCAAGTTTTCGTTCTTGCCCGGTTTTAGACCTTCTGTTATTCAATTGACAACTGTTCAGGATCTATCCAAGAATTATCATAATATTCGATTGGAATAGGTCCTCAATAGCATAGAGAAGGTATGTGCAAAGTTTCGTTAAGTTTGGAGTTGAGAATCAAAAGTTTGATCTAATTGCAACTTCGTCACGGCCGATTTCTTTATTTGGATCGGTTCGAGCTTGCTTGGTCGGATCGCCGTCATCACCGGTCGATCCGATTTTGGAGCGGTCCGACCGCAAGATAACAATGATCGAACCGCCCGGCAATCGGTCCAACCGGTTGGGTCCAGAGGTCAGACCGCCCGTGATTTGAGATTCTGTAATCTTAGTTGATTTTGTTATTTTTCTTAGGGGATTTTATTGGATTCAATACTAGTCTTCGCTGTACTGGTACATTGATCTTCATAGCTTTCAAATAGCTATTGGAGTGAAATTGTGTTGAATTCATTATTTGGGAAAAAGTGAGCGTGCTCCTATTCACCCCCCCTCTAGTCGCCTTTTCGGTCCAACAAGTGGTATCAGAGCCCGGTTAGTTCACTCTTGATCTTAACCGGTCACTGAACTTTAGGCGATGGATAAGTTTTCTACTAAACCGCATATCTTTGATGGGCACGACTATGCCTATTGGAAGAATCGTATGCGAGTCTTTCTTGAGAGTGAGGGACAAGCTATTTGGGATGTTGTTAGAGCCAACTTGTTATTCTGAAATTGCAACACACGACAGCGATTCTTGTGGCAAACAACAACAAAGCCAAGAATCTTTTATATGGTGCGCTTGGTAGACAAGAATATTGTAACAGCCCAAAATTTCAATTTCATTTAAAAATAAGACTTTATTAATTTTTGTGGATTTTCTGGAATTTTTAAAAACTTTTCAATAAAGTATATTAAGGCTAAAAGAATTTATGTGCAAAATATATTACCAACTAAAAGTTGGAATTATTTTATTTAAATCCAAATTGCCTTAGAGAATTTCTGTGAATTTTCTCATGATTTCTAAAGTTTAATTATTATTTTCTAAGGATTATTTGAATTTCTGGAATTAAAACAATAGGGAAATCTTTTAAAAACGGTAAACAGTAGTTGGGCTGAAATCCCGCACTGACCCGATCGCTTCCGCGCCCGCCCGCCTCCCTCGCACTACTGCCACGCCGCGTCGCTCATCGCCGCCTCATCCTTCGCATCCAGCCGTCGCCGCCCACTCATCACCTCAGCCTCTCGATCTCCATCCAACGGTTGATCTCCGCCGCCCCCGCGCCCTCTCTCCCTCGCTCTGTTTCACCGACAGGTGGGACCACCCGGAGCCACGTCAGCGTCTTCAACCTTCCATTCTCGTCGTCGCGTGAAACACGCCCGGCTCCGCCATTGACAATGACGAAGCTTCCACTCGTGGCGTATCTCCCCGTATCTCGTGCCATTATCGCATTTAAATCCACGATCACCGCCGCCCCAATCCCGCCATCCGGCAATTTCGGCGCCAATCTCGCGGAAGCACGTCCCCGCCGCAACGGTCTCCGCACCCGATCTCCTTCTCCCGACCCCCTCCGTACCTATAAATACGAGCACGGTGAGGCCCTCTCTTCCCACATCTCAACCCCCAAATCTTAGCCCCGCTCTTCGTCTCCATTAGCCGCAATCCAAGTTTGAAGCCGTCGGTCGTGCACCTCTTCTCCGACGATTTGCGCCACCGCCCTTGGGTCTCGGCTTCGTCGTCCTACAGGGAGCATCGCCGTGCTCGCGCTCTTGTGGTGCCTCCACCGCCGCCGCCAAGCGCCTGCCGGAACCACCGCGCCTCGCTCAACCAACGCCACCGCCGCCATTCTACGCGCGCGGTGATCCCGCACGCGTCCCGGCTTGATAAGGTGAGCATCGTGCTCGGCGTTCCGCGCTCTCTACTCGTGCCATCGCCGGGGCTTTCGCCGTGGCCGTGGCCTTGCCGCGCCGCCCGTCACCGAAAATCGCCGCCGATTGAGTTGACGTGGCACCGCCACATGGCCGCCACCGCGACGCCACTTAGCGCCACCTCGGCGGTTTTGCCGCGTGGCGTCACGCGTGTCACACACAGTGGCAAAGCCACCGCTTCATGCACGGTTCATGATGGACATTAGCAATTTAAAGAGACTCGGTCCATGAACCCGGGCCCACCTTGTCATAGAGACAAAAGGTTTTTCTGTTATAAAATATTTCAATCGGTAATTAAATTCGGCCGCTGACGTCAGCTGACGCATTAAATAGATTTTCCTTTAGAAATTTAATTCGGGAATTTAGGAAAATCCTGATTTTGGAATTAAAATTAGATTTAAACTTCCAGGAGCTCGTATTTCTTCATACAAACTCCGATTTGGGTGATTCAAATTCCTAAATTTGTATAAAATTAAGATCTAGCTAACTAAACTAAAATTATTTAATTTGGAGTTAATTTGAATTTTCATTTGAATTTATTTGTGTTCTTTTGAATTCTGTTTGAATTTGGAATATTTTCGCGTATAGATTTTGACGACTCCGGAGAGCTTGACCCTATTGAAGAAGTAGAATACCAGGAATTTGAGCAAGGCAAGTTACACCATTGACCATTTTGCCCCCAATATTTAAAATTATTTAATTCCTGTTTTAAATTATTATTGCATGCATAATTGTATTTAATTATTTTAAATTCCTGTTTTAAATATTTAATTATTCCAATTCCTTTGTATAGCCAAATTTGATTGTTGTATTACCAATTCCTTGTAACCTTAGTCAAATGAATTTAAAAATAAATATATGCATAGCAAATGCTTAGACCATGAAATATTTGACTTTGGGAGAATTTAGCCAAAATTTCATAAATTGATAAAAAGCCTATGACATTGCCTTGTCATGGTGGACTTTTGCAAATATCTTTGAAAATCTAAAATAAAAGAAAATGGTTTGTACTTGGGCAAACATGGACCGTTAGTGGGTGCAAGTTTATGCACGCACTGTCTGTTAGGGCTGAGACCAGGGTTATTATTGAAAGTTGCCCAAGTAGATTAAGGACCTACCTTTGAGCGCATCTTGCAAAAGCTCCACCGTACTACCACATGTTCTGTATGGGCAGAACCAGGCTTAATAATTTGTATTACCTCAGTATTGTTTATGCCATTTTGTTGTGTGGGTGTCGGTTAGACTTTATTCCCACTTGGCGCAAGAGGGGGTTTCCAGCAGGTGGTTAGCCTAATGGAAGTGAAACCTTAGCGGGCATATTGGTATTGAGGTAAAGCATTGGAAACGCCTTGTGATAATTGCCTAGTCACACACCTAAGGAAGTGTGTATTGGCGACATAACAGACAAATTATCTCTTGTGGGTAAAGTTGTACAACCTCTGCAGAGTGTAAATCTATTGAATAGCCGTGTCCACGGTTATGGACATCTTGAGCAAAGCCACTCTAAGTTAGATTTGTTTTTGGTTTTAAAATAACTTTGGACATGATTTGAGGATGGTTAATCCTTGTGGTAAATTTAGCGGTAGCCTTGTGATAGGAGGGTATCCTTCACTATGTTTCATATGGAGGTTATCCACTATAAAATGATAAATTTTAAATCGATTTTAGTTATGTAATGAAAATGTGCCTTGAAACTTAGTATAACTATTTAAACCAAAAATGCTGATTTATGCAAATAAACCCTACAACCTTCCTTTGAATAACTTATGCATGCATTCTAAATTACATATTGGGTGTAATTTGCGAGCACGGTTGTAGTGCTCACTCTTGTGAATATTATTATTCAGAGCGATCGCTATCCGTAAGGTGAGGAGCGGGGCGATTAGGCGGCGACCTCGAGGCGATTACTGTGGCGTATCGTGTAACTTACCATTATTATTTGCTTCCGCTTAATGTTTTATTTGGCCTCGGCCCGGTTGTAATAAACTCTATGCTTATTAAATATACACGTTGGATATGTTTGTGATAACATTTTTGTGACTGTGTACACTGGAAATCCTGGACTAGTGTATGAACACAGAGAATTCGGGATCCTTCGTTCCCGGGTTCGACAAATATGATCGCATTTGCAATCTTGCCACTGCTCACGAAATTTGGAACACTCTCGAAACATATCATGAGGGTTCATCCCAAATCAAAAAGGTGCGTCAAACAATTTACAAGCGTGAATACAATAAATTCGAGATGCGTCCTAGAGAGAGCATCGATGGCATTTTCAGTCGCTTTAATAAAGTAATTAATCAAATGAAAGCTGTTGATATTGAATATTCTCAATCTGAAAATGCTACCCATCTCTTGGCTGCAATCAGCACCAAGGAGTGGGAGATGAAGGCTACTGCTATAGAGGAGAATGTTGATCTTTCAAGTCTTACTTTAGAATTGCTTTATAGTAAACTCAAGACTCATGAAATTAAAAGAGTTGATCATCCTAAGAAAGAGAACATGGCATTGATAGCTGATCCTCTCAAAAGGTCTTCTGATGGTACTCTTGAATCATTTTCTGATTTTTCATTTACTTGCTTATCTGCGATTTCTGAGGAGGAGCTTGAAAGTATTCTGAGGCGAGTTAGCTCTCTTAGCTAAAAATTCACACGGGCCTACAATAATGTGAGAAACAAAAAGAGGTGGTCCAGTGACATGCTATGAATATGGTGAGCTCAATCATATCAAGACAAATTGCCCCAAAATTTGAAAGGTAAGAGCAATCATAAGGAAGGAAAGCCAACTTGGAAGAAGCCCCTTTCAATAAATCAAGGTATGAGGCTAATAAACTTGTGAAGGCCGCTCACGGGTCCTTGCCGCTTTTGAGGATCAATCCTTGAGCGATGTGGATTAGGGAGTGAGGAGGACAAGGAGGAGGAGATCCTCAAGGCAAAAAGAAAGGGAAGGCTAAGGACTTCAGCGGCATGTGCTTCATGGTGACACGACGACATTGATGATAATGAGGTATCTTTTTCTTATGATGAGCTTTACGCTAAATATGATTCTATAGTTGAGCAATTGCTTAGTCAAGATGAAGCGCTAGAATTTGTCATGACAAAAATAAGAAATTAGAGTCAAAGATTAACAAACTGAAAGTAGAGCTTAAAAATGCTAAGACTCTTGAACTCGATGAATGTTTATCTTGTAATGCTATGCATTCAAATTGCCAAGTTACAATCGCTTATAATATTTACGTACAACAACTTGAGAATGCTAGATCTGAACTAAATGAAATTAAAAGTGCTCCTTGTGAAAAATGTTTAGAATCTAGTAAATTGATTGCTTTTGATGTGTTTGATTCTAGCCCTTGTACTTCATGCTTAGAAAAGAGCGTGAAATCAAAGATATCTTAGAAAATCGCTAGAGTCAAATATGCTAAGCTTAAGGACAATATTGAAAATACTATTTGTGCTTCTTGTTCCGCTCTTAAGCTTGAAATTGCTTTATATAAGGAGAAATCTATGGATAAAACTTGTGATGCTTGTGTTAGTTTGAGAAAAAAAAAATACTTACCTTCATGATACATTAGAGAAATTTTCTAAAGGTAAGAAACAATTAAACATGATTCTTGACAAGTCTAAAACTCCTTATAAGAAGCAAGGTTTAGGATTCAATTCTTTTCAAGACAATTCAAAGCCACAAGTCATTCAAGTCTTGGAAAAAGGTTTAACTGAATTCAAAACCCAACCTGCAAAAATATCTTTTAAATCTGCAGGTTTTGCCCAACCTTGTATTAATTCAAATGGTGCCTCCCCTAGTGGTACCAAGTACCATTGCACTTATTGCAAGAAAAGTGGGCATTTGTTTGATTTCTGTTGGCGTAGGTTGAAAAATGATAGGAAAAATCTTGATAGAATTTCACTCAGGCAACCTAGAGCTTTTATGAGACATGGTAACACTGAAAGGAATAAACCTGGATTAGGATTTTTCTCACATGCTAATCATTATGTTTGTAGATATTCTAATTCTCATGTTCTTGAGTGCCGGTCGATCATTTGGTAGTCACCGGTCGACCGATTTGTCGCGGCCCGACCGCCGAACAACGCTGCAGACCACCCCGACACGAGTTAATTCTCATGTGAATTTAAACATTGCTCATAACAGAAGTTTAGATAAAATCAAGGATAGTACTTCTGGTTTGTATACTCCTTGCAGACGTGTGTCTCAGTACTGGATTCCTAAATCTTGTTTATCTAACCCCAGTATTGAGACACATCGTTCTTATGTTCCTTGATTTTCAGGATTACCGCGGAAAGGGGAAGAACACGTGGTTCGTCGACTCCGGGTGTTCACGCCACATGACCGGAAACTCAAGATGATTTACCTCTTTCACGCGGGCAACAGGTGATGACTTCATCACCTTTGGAGATGATACACAAGGGCGAATTGAAGGAACATGATCAATTAGGGTGAACAACAAATTCATTCTAAAGGATGTCGCTCTTGTGGACAAGCTTAGGTATAATCTCCTTTCGCTTTTCTCGACTTCTTGATGATGGCTATGAGACTGTTTTTAAGAAAAATACTTGTCATGTGCTCGATTCTACTGGTGAGCTTGTGTTTGGAATATCTAGAGTTGGTAGAATTTTTGGAGTGATTTTTCGAATCTCTTCTTTGGATCTCTTAAATGTTTGCTTACATCTTCTTGATTTACGGCTTTGGCACCGACGCGTTTGGGGCACATTGGTTTTGATCATCGACACGAGTTAGCAACCTTGATCTCATGAGAGGTTTGCCCAAACTCAAAGTCATCAAGGATCTCAGATGTGTACCTCTGAGGCATGGCAAACAAGTTGCCGCCTCACACCCTTCAGTGACTATGGTTATGACCGACGGACTGTGACAGGTTGCTTCATATGGATACTGTTGGTCCTGCTAGAGTCCAGTCAGTCGGTGGAAAATGGTATATTCTTGTCATAGTCGATGATCTTTCTAGATATTCTTGGGTGTTCTTTCTTGCTTCAAAAGATGAAGTTTTTGGTTATTTTCATGACCTTGTTCTTCGTTTGGCTTCTGAGCTTCCTGGTGCTTTGAGAGCGATCCGCAGTGATAATGGCATGGAGTTCAAAAATGCTTCATTTGCTTCTTTTTGTGTCGAGCGTGGTATTGAGCATCAGTTCTCCTCTCCACACGTCCCTCAACAAAATAGCGTGGTGGAAAGGAAGAATAGGACCTTAGTCGAAATGGCAAGGACGATGCTAGATGAGTATAGCACACCGAGGAGATTTTGGGCCGAAGCTATTGCTACAGCTTGCCATATTGGAAATCGTGTCTTTTTGAGACCATCTTTAGGCAAGACTCCTTATGAGCTTCGTTTTGGTAGAAAACCCTCTGTTTCGCATTTTCGAGTCTTTGGATCAAAACGTTTTATTCTTAAGACAGGCAACTTAGATAAATTTGAATCAAGAACTTTTGATGGGTTATTTCTGGGTTATCCTGCTCATTCGAGGGGTTTTCGGGGTTTTTAATACTGAGACTAACCTTATTCAGAGACTTGTAATGTTACTTTTGATGAGACTAGCCCCGAGCTAGATCAATTGTTACGATGATTCACAGTGTGAGAGTATTTTGTGGAGGAAGATGAGGACGAAGCTGATATCATTCCCTCATCTGCTGCTGCTGAGGCGCCCATAGTGATACAAGAACCTGCTACATCTACTTCACCTTCAGTTGAGGCTCCTGCTGCATCATCATCATCAGCAGTACCTGCAGAGGTCGAAGAAACGATATCTCACCCGGGCGCTCCACTTCGCATTCAGAGACAAAGATCCTCCGATCGATAATAGGTAATCTACATGAGCGAGTCACTCGCTCCGGTATAATGATCCAAATCAGAGGGACCTAAAGCGACTAGGGGGTGAATAGGCGCTTTCAAAACTTTCTCGCCTAAATCAAAAACCAACACGAACTTTACTCCTTTAGCTATGAAAGCTAAGAAGATCAGTAAGCACACAACGGAAGCCTTGTGTTGGATTTGATAAACCCCTCAATCACACGACACAAACGGAGAAAAGAACTCACTGTTCCTTACTGGGTACTGGCGGTCTGACCGGCTACCACGGGCGGTCGGACCGACGGTCAACCAATGATCGACCGCAACTAATCAAGCGGTCGGACGGTGGGCAACGGTTCGACCCAGCAAACCAATGGTCTGAATACACGGCGGTCGGACCGCGTTGAAAGACCTACGTCGGACCGGTAGAGTCCAAGATCAAAAACTCCACCCAAATCCAAAACGAAATTTGATCCAACTTTTGATTCAACCAATAAAACTTGATCAAATTTCGAGCACACCTCCCTAATGATATTAGAGACCTATTTCTAGCGACGATCCGTCAGATCCACTTCGCAGAATCGATCTCTCGAGATTTTACCAAAGAAGTGCACAAACCCTAGAAAAGTGAAAATCTTGATTCAAGACTTGCTTGTGGGGGTTGATGATCTAGATGACTCTAGGAGTAATCCCACACATCAAAGCAAGATAAAGTAGGCCAAGAGACCAAGCATGAACCTTTGAATCAAGGAAGCACCAAAATCATCCAAAAGGGAGAAGAACACAAAAGGGAGCAAACGATCTTTCAATTGAGCATCACAAGATTGTTCGGTCACACAAGATGCTTACAAAGCCTCTCCAACAAGGAGGGCAAGAGCTCAACAAGGGAGCACACTCCAAACCCTAGTTCTCCTCTCCTCTCCTCCAAACCCTAGAAAAGGAAGAAGGAATGCCAAATGAGTGCTTAGGGGGTTTTCCATCTCCCCCCTTCCTATTTATACTAAAGAGCTAGGGTTTCACTTTTGGGGTCACTTACACATGGGACCCACACACACATAACTATTGAAACAATCGCCTGCTTCACCACGTGTAGGTTGATCAGCGGTTCTCATCTCGTCGCTAAGCCTCTCTTGTCCGAATCCCATCGGAACCTCCCAGAGACTTGCACCGATATCCGCACCGCCTGATCCAACCAGCTGTATCGAACCACCCGCTCGATCCGTCTTGCCCATTCTCGCACTGCTGAGTCACACGACCTCACCCGGTATCCATGATCGCTCGACCTCGGCTCTCCAAGCGTAGTCCCGATCCACTCACCGCTGACGCCGTTGACTCGCAAGCCACCGCACGACAATAGACAAACAAATCGCTTCCGGAACAAGTTCTTCACAACTTGACCCACGTTAGTTCCGCAATGCAATATACAACAATAAAGCATTGAAGTTCATATAACAACACAATCACAACCAACTCAATGCAACACTTGGCTAACCTTCAATTGCATTGCGGTGATCACTTCACGTACGGGTCCGACCGATTCATGCTTGGCCGGACCGCTCCCCACAACGCGATCGGACCGCTCAAAGGACTTAGCCAAATTTTCAACTCAAAATTCTGAAACCTTCTGGAATTTTCAAACGAATAGAACTTTTGACTGGGAGCTCCAAAAATGATGGGACCACATCCAGGAGACTCCCCTCACTTGCCTACACAACCTATTTTTGGCCCAGCTCCAAAAACCTACTTTTGTTTTGGCGGTCGGACCGGCCAACATGGCCGGTCGGACTCCTCCACGGGCGGTCTGACCGCCCGACGCCACCGGTCAGACCGCCTGTGGTCTGACAGCCTTGGAGCAAACCCGAAAACGCGAGATTTTGCAAACCAACAACGCCATTGCCAATTGACTCATCATCCTGAGATCGTGCACATATCCTCACGATATCCACAAAATCTCTACTCTCATTCGGCTTTTGTTACCTCTTTTGAATCCCGCGATATATCTCATGCGTTATCTGATTCTAGCTGGGTAAATGCCATGCATGAGGAGTTAGAGAATTTTGAAAGAAACAAAGTTTAGAACCTAGTAGAACCTCCTAGTGGTCATAATGTTATAGGAACCCGTTGGGTGTTCAAAAATAAACAAGGTGAGGATGGTTACGTGGTTAGAAACAAGGCCGATTGGTAGCTCTGTGGTTTCACCAAGTTGAGGGGTTAGATTTTGATGAGACATTTGCTCCTGTTGCTAGACTAGAAGCCATTCGCATTTTGCTCGCATTTGCTGCATCAAAAGGTTTTAAATTATATCAGATGGATGTTAAAAGTGCTTTTTTAAATGGTTTCATAGAGGAGGAAGTGTATGTTTAGCAACCCCCTGGTTTTGAGGATCCCAAGTATCCAAATCGTGTTTTCAAGCTATCTAAAGCATTGTATGGTCTTAAACAAGCCCCTAGAGCCTGGTATGATAGACTTAAGACCTTCTTGCTTAAAAATAATTTTGAGATGGGTAAAGTGGATAAAGCTCTATTTATTCTTAAGTGTGGAAATGACTTTTTGCTTGCTCAAATTTACGTAGATGATATTATTTTTGGTGGTTCTTCTAATGCTCTTGTTTCCAGTTTTTCTGAGACTATGTCTAGGGAATTTGAGATGAGTATGATGGGAGAGCTCAATTACTTTTTGGGACTTCAAATTAAGCAATGCAAGGAAGGAACCTTTATCCATCAGACAAAGTACACTAAAGATCTACTCAAATGCTTTGACATGGGTGACTGCAAGCCAATTTCAACTCCCATGGCAACTTCAACTGTTTTGGATCCAGATGAGGAAGGAGAAGTCGTGGATCAACGCGAGTACCGCAAAGATGATCGGCTCCTTACAGATCCGACGGCCTCGAGACCGACATTCACTTCACGGTATGCCTTTGTGCAAGATTTCAGCGCCTCCGAACTTCCCATCGCCAAGCCGTCTGCCGCATATTCGGTATTTACACTCTACCCTCTTATATGGCATTTGGTATTCCCGCTCTTCACTTTGTCCATTAGGGTTTTTCGGACTCGATTTTATGGGTCGTTCGGTTAGATAGGAAGAGTACTTGTGCACCTGTCACTTCTAGGCACTTCTCTTGTATCTTGGTCTTCTAGGAAGCGATCCTCATTGCACAATCCACTCTTCAAGCGAGTATGTAGTCACTGGCGATAGTTGTTTGTAGTCGATTTTGTGGATGACGCCCACTCTGAAAGATTATGGGTTAAATTTTGCTAGTGTTCCTCTTTTACGTGATAACACTTCGCTATTAATATTGCTAAAAACCCGCAACATTCTAGGACTAAGCACATAGACATTCGCCACTTCCTTAAAGATCATGTCGAAAAAGGATATTGTGATGCACTTCGTGGAGTTCGATGCTCAATTGGCGGATATTCTTACTAAGCCTTTAGATCAAACCAGGTTTGCCACCTTGAGAAGTGAGTTAGGGGTAATTTATCCCTATGGGTTGGTTTGAGGGGGAGTATGATCTTTTCTGATCTTTCCTTGTTCTTTTGATCTTTTATTGTTCTTTTTCTGAACTTAGTGATCTTTTTGAACTTTTTAGGTTTTTAGGCTTTTTATTGCATCTCATTGTATCATATTGCATTCATATGAAAAATACAACAATTGGTATGAAAAATCCAAAAAGATGCATTGTAATATAAGATTTTCTGCTTATCTTTTAAAATTGATGAAGCTTTGCCTATTACCCTTTGGAGCTTTAGTACTTCAATTCGTGCTCAATGTCATGTCCAGTTCTTTGACTTGCTAGAATTATCATGCTTTTACATGTGTAGCTAAGTCTTTGCTATATGAGCTAGAACTTTAAAACAACTCGAACTAAGAAATTGCAATTTGTGGATGTTTTAGCGAGTTGCGCAATTAGTGCTCCTCTTGTGACATTGGCCTTGTCAGAATTGCTTTGTTAGCTCTTTGATCTCAAATTGACCATTACTTGAGCTTTTGTGTTCTTGAGATTCTAAAACTGCTCATGTGAAAAATGAAAATCAAGATTGTCTTATGCTTAAATTGTGCCAAACTATTCTTACAAGACTGCTTGTCAAATGACATGAACTTGGAGATAGTTTGATGAACCAGACGATCTCATGGGGACTGCTTGTCAGAAATGACATTAAACTCAAGATTTGTCCCCCTGGTAGAAGCTTAGAAAGAGTTTGTGGATGGCTCATAGTCCTGGATCTTCTTTACTAAGATATACCTTTAATCAACTTCTGGTCGAAGCTTAGGATGAGTTTGTGGATGACTTCTAGTCCAGGATCTTGTCACTAAGTTAGATTATTAGTCAACTTCAATATTCAATGCATATGAGAAAAATATTGACAAATGGGCTTTTACAAAATATTGAGCAAAATGATTCAATACAGGATCTGATTGACTCTTAATGTGGTCTTTGTTAGATTTTTGATCTCACTTTGACATTTTGACATGGCCAATTTCACTTTAGGATCCCTGTTGATGAACTTGCTGAATTTGAAGCGTTGCTTAAATTGATCAAATCTACTGCTTTACTTTTGAGCCTTTGTGCATAGCTTTGATATACATGTCTTACCATGATCTTGCTAGCGCATTCAGGCTTGATATGCTATTTGTGCAATATTAGAAATACTGGCTATCTCTTTTGGGTAATCTCCAAAGCTTCTTGTAATCAAAAATTGAAAAAATACAAAAATGAAGCCATTCCATTGCACTTCATGCATACTCCTCTTTATGTTTCTTTTGTTTCTGCTTCTTTCTTTATTCTATATTTGTTATCTCTGGATGAGAGGAAGGCGTGATTCCTTGATGAATCCGTTGTCAAAGGGGGAGAAGTTGTGTTAATGAGAAGATATTTCATTGTTGGGGGAGAAGATTATACAAAGGGGGAGAAAATGAAAAATTTGAAAATTTCTGAAATTTGAGGATCATAGTGATGGGGTGTTCTTGAGTTGCATTCTTATTGTCTTATTGAGTATTCTGAATTTGAATTGCATTCTTTTATCTTCACAATGATCATAGGTCAATTGAACAATTGTTCTTTCATATGGACCTCATGTGAGAATTTTGACCCTTTTCTGGAAATCAAAGTTTTTATGCTTTCTTTTGCCTTGTCTCACATGCCTATACTATTCTGATGCCAGCTTGGTCATTTACATTGCTTTTTCTTGCTTATGGACCAAGTTGTGCCTTTGTGCGAAAACTGCGAGTAAACTCGTTTTCAAACCTCTTACTTACATTTTCTGGATAATTGCCAATGTGTTCATCAAGGGGGAGATTGTGGATATCATGGGGATATGTTCCAGATCTTAGGATGATATGACAATTGGCAATGGTGTTTACGGTTTGTCGTTTCACGGGTTTTCGACAAAGTTTCAGGCATTCTGGACAGGGGCGGTCCGACCGGTCCTAGCATGGCGGTCCGACCGGTCCCAAATCGGTCGGACCGGCCATGTGGGGCGGTCGGACCGTACCGGACCTAAAGTGGTCAAAACGAGTGGGCCAAAAATAGGTGTTGTAGGCAAGTGAGGGATCCCAAAGCACTTGGTCTCATGATTTTGGAGTCTCTAGTAAGAAGTTCTATTCAATTTAAGTTTCGTAAGGTTTCGAATTTCGTGGCATGAATTTCGCTAAGTCTTAGGGCGGTCCGACCGCTCACGGGAGCGTCCGATCCGGCGGAGAGGCGGTCCGACAAACTCACATGGAGCGGTCGACCGGTTTGTACTTGAACGCCGCCAACTTCGTGATTTATGTTGTTTTGTTAGGTCAAAGTCATTGGTTTCATGGCATATGATTTGCATGATGCATGTTTTGACTAACATGGGTCAAGTTGTGAAGAACTTGTTCCCGAATTCGTGTTTGCTTGTCTATGGTTGTGCAGGTTGCTTGGTGGTCAACGATGGTCAACGGCGAGGAGGATCGGGACTATACTTGGAGAGTTGAGGTCCAGAACGATCGACGATGCCGGGTGAGGTCAATGACTCAAGCGTGACACAAGATGGACAAGGGTGACCTATTGGAAAATCCATGGTGCATGGTGAAGCGGTTTAGGTCAAAAGTTAAAGACGGCGCTTTGCGAAGCGTGCGTGTGTGACCCGTTTGTTAGTGGGCCTTAACGGGAGCCCAATTGAGTCAAACCCTAGAGAGTTCTAGGCCTCCACTATAAATAGGAGGAGGTGGGGGCTGCACCCCCTCTCTCTCGCTGTTTTTCACCTCTTTTGTTGTTTTCAAACCCTAATTGGCTTAGGGGGAGTTGAGGTGGAGGCTAGGGCTTTTCATGGTTTGAGGTGTATTTCGTGATCTTGGATTGACCACTGACCCATGATGGTGTGGGTGTAATCCAGCAACGATCACGTTCTTAATCTATGCAAGGTTTGCTTGAGATGAGTCTCTTTTCGTTCTTGCTTTCAATTTCGTGATTTTAGGGCTTTCTTTGATCCGCGAGTTTGTGATTGATTCTTTCACATAAATTAGCTTGCTGTGATTTGTGTGAATCTATCTAGAATCATCTTGATCATCAATCACTCACGAAATTGTGTTGGAGTGAAATTGTGTTGAATTCATTATTTGGGAAAAAGTGAGCGTGCTCCTATTCACCCCCCCTCTAGTCGCCTTTTCGGTCCAACAGATCCGTTTTCATCCCTAGATGTAGCAGAGATGGATGGATCTGTGTTCAACTAGTTGTGTTTATTTTCTTGGTAAATCTGTTCAGCCCTATATCATGGGTGGATGTGCATGGAACTTGTTGGATCTATGATAGAGACTAGCGGTATAATGAAAAGAGTTGCTTTCAGCTTGTGTCATATTGGTAGCATAAGAACATCAAGTCAATGGATAGCTTCGATCAGTGATGGTATGTTCATTAATGTCTTGTGAAAACTATCTATACTTAATTCATGGTACTACAATAATGTGCGCAGATCAAGGACTCTAATTTTTATTGATAATATGCATGTACTGCTAGTTTGCATGAAATTCGTGTGAAACATACTCATTTTTTTCCCTCTTCGTAATTTGGTGGAGTAGCAATAGCATTGCCTTTATATGTGACACAAGCTGGATCATCCGTAGAAAGAGTGCAACAACCACATATCACTATGATTCAATAGAAATAACATAAATAAAGATTGTTGTCCATTGAATGTTGATTGTGAAGTGCGATGTTGATTGTTGATTGTTGATTGTGAGTCTAAGCACGGACACAAAGCTATATAGTATGTAACATATGGCATGCCTGCCTCATGACCACTAGACAATGGCACTGAAAAGGAGTAATCCGCATTTTGCTGAAGCTCTCACCTCATGTCCTACATAATTAGTTTACCAAAAATTTTTATGAAAAGACCTCTATAGTACTTGTGGTATTTCGTACCTATGGCATGCAGTACTAATTTTCCAATATTTTCTTCGTATTGTTGGATGTAGATGGATAAAGTTGTATGTGTATTTACCGGTGGGCCGATTAGCCAAACGGGTAGTGTTGTCGACTTTGGTGGCATGGAAGTGACCATTCTTTTGTTTCGTAAATCACTAGACTTTTGAAATCTTCTGACTAGGATTAAATCGACCTTTGGATGGGATGAGTCTGAGGTCGTTGTTGGAATGCAGGGTGATATGATGCTGGGTGGGTTCTAAGATGCACTCGTTGTTGATGCCAATCTTGTCCAACGATGATTGGGACATGTACAAGGAGGTTGTACTTGCATTTCAGGACCTATCATTGGAGGTGGCGGTGGAGAGGACAGTTGTTGTTGAGGATTTGCCAAACAATTTGGATGTAGTGGATGGCAACATGGAGGAACTAGAACCCGCTTTCGATCTTTTGCGAGGCCCCCCAATGGAGGAGCAACCTTCCCAACAGTTTATTGGCGTCGATCTTAGCAACGATGCTACTCTGTTGGTTGATCTGTCCTATGTGTTAGTTTCTTCACCGCGCCATGTTGCTGACCCCGTGACTGATTTCAATCGCGCTATAATGAACAACGAGCTTGAGGAGGAGGTGTTCCGAGACGCAACAACCCGTGAAGTGGAGTCCAACGAAGGATAGAGCTCGACCGAAAGCGAAGCTTCTGCTACGCTTTTCTCCTCTGAGGAATGTCGGGTTCTTCGTAGTGTAATGGGTGAGGTCCCATTGGTGCATGGATTTGACAATGTCAGAATGGCTGATAACGCGGTCTGTGCAAATGGGTTGAAGAGCAGGAATGGTATTGCGGACCCAGAGAATGACCTAATACAGAGAACATGTTATTTCCAACCATGGATGATATGACGATTTGGCTACAAGAATACTCAGTGTGGCACTGTAGCGTCCCGCTTTCTCAGAGATTTTCAAAATTTTAAAAGAGAACCAATTGCTTCTATTTGCCAAAAGCTTAATTTGGAATTTCAGAATCAATTGTGGTTTAATATGAATTAATCAAACTTCAATTAAACTAAAGTTGGTTTAATGGTGTTTTCTGGTATTTAAAATCAAAAGTATTATTTTAAGCGTTTTCTTGGATTTATTGAATTTTAGAAATTAGTTTTCACTTTACCCGAAATTAAAAATTATTTTATTTGCAAAAGAAAAAGAAAAATTAAATTTAAAAGATATTTTTATTAAGTCCAGAATAATTCAAGGAATTTCTATGAATTTTTCTAGAATTTTTGGACTCTATTTGCTATTTTCTAAAAAGCCTTTTCAATTGTTTGTGTTTCTGGAAATCGAAAATTCCAAAAAAATCCCGTTCACTGTTTGTGGGCCGAATCTCTTCGGCCCACCACTATTCCCCGCGCCGGCCCGCGCTTCCGCGGCCCACTTCCGTGCGCCCGGCCTCACCCTCGCTTCCCGCCGTCGGATCGCGATCCGGCCGTCCTCCTTCGCCCGCGTCGCGTCCCCGCGCTCGGTCGCTCCTGACCGTCCGTTTCCCATCTCGCGGCTCCCGATCGCCCACGTCTTCCCCTCGCGCCAGCCGTCCGATCAAAATCGGACGACTCGCCTCGCCCCGCCCCTATTCTTCTTCCTCCCCCTTCTTCTCTCTCTCCCGTGCTCTCGCCCGTGAGCGCCTGCCTCCCCCGCGCCTCGGCTGCTGCGCGCTGCCGCGAATCTCGCCGCCACCTTGGTTCGGCCGCCGCCGCCCTCTCCCGGTCGGCGCCTCGGCGCCGCTCCCCTTCTTCGCTCTGCCCGAGCCTGCCGCCGAGAGCTCCTCGCCCTTCGCGCCTCGGCCCGCCTCACCCGTGACCTCCTCCGCCGCTATAAAGCGCGCACGCCTCCTCTCCCGCTCCGCTCCCCATTTCTCTCTTCTTCCTCCGCTCCGTCGCTTTTCTTCTCCCGCCGCCTCTCGTTCACCGCCATTTTCTTGGCGAGCCGCCAGCGCGCCATTTGCGCCTCTCGGTCCTCCTCGTGGCCGTCGACCCGCCGTCGCCTTCCCGCCGCGCCGTCGGTGCGCTCCTCCCGCCACCGAAGCTTCCTTTCTTCCCGGCTCCGTTCGCGCCCGGCGCCACTCCTCCTCGGTTCTCTCTCTCTCCCTCTCTCTCCCGAGCCGATGTGGCCGCCCACGTGGCGCCACGTCAGCGCCACGTAGGCGGACTTGCGCGCGTGGCAGCCCATTTGGCGCCACGTGTCCGCTGACGTCAAAATCCCGATTTTCCCGTTGAAAAATAATTCCGGAAATTCCAGAAATTCCAGAAAAACCCTAATTCTATCATTTCATGTGATTTTCAACTTCTTTCGGCCATAACTTTCTCATCCGAACTCCGATTTGGGTGATCCAAATTTCTAAATTCATATAAATTCAGCCCCTTTCATTTGGTACTGGTTTTGTAATTTTTGGAGTTCATTTGGTGCTGTTTTATTTATTGTTGCTATTCTCGCACGTGTAGATTCCGGCGTTTCGGAAGATCTCTTCGACCCGACGACCGAAGACCCGCTCCTCGTCAACGAAGGCAAGTCGTAGGCCTTTGACCATGTTGAACCCATTTTACAAATGTATATTGTTTTAAATTATCATGCATGGCTAGTTTTATTAAAAATGGTTTTGGGAGTAGATAATTACCAAATTGCCATTATGCCTCCTTGATGAATTGAAAATGAAATGTCTCCTTGATTGACATATATCCTTGGACACCTTAGGTTAGTTATTACTAGTTGGACATGGTTGTATACCAACTTGGGAGCGTAGTATTGCTTAGTCTTGCTTTAGTTACCCGCGAGACTTTCGATCACATGTTCAATGATTAATGAAATTTGACTAATGGAACTATGGAACAGTGGTGTGAGGCCACTTTTATTAAAAGATGTTGTGCCATGGCAGGGATTGCCATTTGGTCGGGAATGAACAAAAATGATTTATGCTCGGGCTTGAGGTAGGGAGTTAAGGTGGGTGTGTGATGCACATTGGGTTGTGGTAGACTTGTCTGAGCAGCCAACTAAGGACTTAACTTTGCAAGTCATTGATCTGGGCCACCTCGTGCAACCACAAGTCCGGTATGGGACGGACCTGGCCAACTAATTAGGGAAGTTTTGAGTCGGTTCTGCTTGTGGTGATTATTGGCGCAAGAGGGGCCGTGAGGGCGAAACCTTAGCGGGCAACCGAGGCAAAATGGATCTTTGTAAAGGCCTTGTGATAATCACTTAGTCGCACACCTCGGAAGTGTGTGAGCGGACAGTACGAGTGATTTATCTCTTGTGGGTAAAGCTGTACAACCTCTGCAGAGTGTCAAAAATCTATTCGAATAGCCGTGTCCCCGGTTACGGACATGCCTGGTGATTTCGCGCAAGGGGTAGTATTTTCAAAATGTGGTTTGGTTCGATGGAAAGGTTTGGTTGGAATGGTTGGGAAGTGAACGGATGTTCACCGCTTGATTCAAAAGAACTTGGTTATCTATGTATTATTCTTTTAAAATCACGCTTGCAATCTAATTATTGTATTTATCGTTAAACTTGCTTTACGCAAATTAACCATAAAGCCATCCTTGCTTAAGCTCGCATGAATACTATGTGCATACATTTCTCTACGACTTCTTCGAGTACTTTATGTACTCACGGCTTTATGCCCTTTGTTGATCACCCCAGCAGAAGAATCGGAAATATTGAGTTCTACGAAGAAGGCTACTTTGAAGACTTCGCGAACTAGGTCACGTCCTCCACTCGATTGCCTGTGGGCATGTCGATTGGGCATCACGTATTTTGAGATTTCCGCTGCCAAATACTCTGTTGTGATTAAGCCCTGTGAGGCGACTTTTGTAAGAACCTTGACCATAAGGTCTTTCTTTGCTTTAATTAATATGACTTTATGCGCTTCATTAGTTCGTTGTTGAATGGTTATGATAGCATCATTGTTACAACTGTGCGAGCTAGCTACTGATCATGGGACTAGCTTGGTATGCACAGAGGGTCTCGGGGTTGTATGACACCCGGGGTCCGACAAGAGATGGTATCAGAGCCATATTGACTGTAGGACGTAGCCTTTAGTTAGATTGGTCGTCTTAGTCAAAAATTCAAAATATATCTTCTAAATCAAACCAAGCAATTAACTTGACTAGAAATTCTTCCCTTATCTTATTCTATTCTTTCTTATCTGGTTCTATTCTTTTCTTCTCATCTTACCCTCTTATATCATTCTTGAGTCTTTCATCTTATCTTTTCTGGAACTTGGTTTTCAAATTTAAATTTGACTCCCTCATCTCTGGATTATCCCTAGGATCGAGCCCTTCAAGATCAAGCAATGGAAGCTTTGGAGGCTCAAGATCCACCGCCTGATTCAAGTCAACCCTCCATATAAGTTAGATTGGTAGTTGCCCTCCCTAGTTTTAGAGTCGTTTAGTCTGCGTAATAGTGCTTTTGTGCTTAAGTGTCTCCTTGTTTGCTTCTTGATAGCTTTCCGGCTATCCGTTCGTTGGGTAAAACCAACTTTGTCCGCATTAGGTTGATCCATCTATCTCCCTTGCTTCTCACTCACCTCCGTGCTTTCCCTCTCATCTAATTGCTTTCTTCTTCTCGTCTATTAAACCGTGAAGCTTTGTCGCAGATGGTTCGCACCCAACTCCGCGAGCCGGATGAGACTCAAGCACCAATGCCCCGCCTTCCCAGCCGCGATGCAGATCCGGTTTGAGCAGTTCATGGCGGCCAGCACGGTGATGAGCTCTATGATGCGAACATGACTCGATGATGAATCGCCAGAATCGGACATCGCCGCCGCTAGCAATGATGAATCGTAACAACCAAGCGGTGCCACGCCCACGCCTCCTCCACCCCAGTGTTTCCTCGGTCTAGGTGGCGAGTTTCTAAGGACCCATCCGCCCACTTTCTCTAACTCCTCCGAGCCATTGGGCGCGATGACCGGTTACGTTCCATGGAAAGAAGCTCGCTATCACCCGTTGTGATGATCGCGAGAAGGTTCTATATGCCACCCACCGGCTTGAAGGCACCATTGCGAATGGTGGGAGAACTATTGTGCCGCCATGGAAACCCCGATAGCATCACTTGGGCGAGTTTTGGAGCTTTCCGCCACTCCCATATCCACGATGGAAAGGTGGAAATGAAAAGAATGAGTTCCGTGAGTCGCAAGAAGGCAACATGTCGGTGAGTGAATATCTTAATAGGTTCACTCGGTGTCCCGTTATGCCCCGAGGACGTTGCCACGGATGATGCCCGCCAAGCGCTTCAAGAGAGGACTCAACCCGACTGAAGGTGCAAGTCATTGGGAATGACTATGCAGATTTCCAAACACAGTGAACAAGGCCATGCTCATCGAGGAATCCGCCGTGAGCTTGAAGAATCCCGCAAGAGAAAGATGATGCAGCACAGTGCCCATCAGTCTCACTCCCAGAGAGTCAGAATGAATATGCCGCCTCCTGCCCGTGTTGCTCCACCTGTCACATTCAGAGCCCCTGTGAGCAAAGACTCGCCCGGCAGCCCAGTGACTCAGCGGCTTCAACAGCTCCAAAGAACCAGCAGCCAAGGAACGGCAACCTGCGGCCGGATCACACGCTTAAGTGCCATCACCGGGGCACTTTGCCAATAGTTGCCCGCAGAGGCAAGGCCCTTCTCCTGTTCGTTTCAACATAGGAGCCACTCCGACCAGGACCCCCACTCCGGGAGCGGGGCGTGGAGCCCTCAAACTCCAAGCGCACTACCAAGACTCCTCACCTTTTGGGAGAGGTCGTGTGAACCACACCACTGTGGAGGAAGCCAGACAGACCGGACGTCGTCTTTGGGTAAGTTTCTTGTCAATTCAAAGACTGCCATCGCTTTGTTTGATTCGGAGCTTCGCATTCGTTTGTTTCTGAGTTTTGCTGAAAGGCACCAGGTTGGAAGTTTTGCCTCTTAAAAGTGTTTTGTTGGTTCAATCTCCTGTTCGAATTGAGTACGAACCAAGGTTGCCCTAAGGTTAAAGTGACCATAGAAGGGTAGAATTCCTTGCTAATCTCATCATCATAGACACCAAGTCTCTTGATGTGATTTTGGGAATGGATTGGCTTGCCAATCACCAAGCCCTCTTGGATTGTGGTGGTAGAAGCATTACTTTGGTCGACCGGATGGAACCAAAGTAAAGTTTGAAGCCTCCCGGAGAAGCTAGGCGAGATTTAGTCCAGAGCGCCGGTGTTATATCTTTGGAGGAAGTGCCGAGAGTCGAGAGTTTCGGATGTCTTTCCCGATGACCTACCCGAATGCCACTGCATCGAGACTTGGAGTTTGTCATCAACCTAGTTCCAGGCACTGCACCTATTTTCAAGAGACCCTACAGATTGCCTGTCAATGATTTGGTTGAGCTGAAGAAGCAGATTGAAGAAATGCAAGAGAAAGGTTTTGTCCGGCCAAGTTCTTCACCTTGGGGAGCCCCAGTGATCTTTGTTGCAAAGAAGGATGGCACCCAACGGATGTGTGTGGATTACCGAGCCCTCAATGAGGTCACCATCAAGAACAAGTACCCTCGCCCGGGATCGATGATTTATTTGATCGCTTGAAAGGAGCCGGAGTGTTCTCCAAAATAGACTTGAGGTCAGGATACCACCAGTTGAAGATTCGTCCAGAAGATATTCCCAAGACAGCTTTCTCAACCCGGTATGGACTGTATGAGTTCACGGTCATGTCATTTGGATTAACCAATGCCCCTGCTTACTTTATGAACTTGATGAATAAAGTATTCATGGAGTATTTGGATAAGTTCGTCATTGTCTTTATTGACGACATTCTAGTGTATTCCAAGAGTGAAGAAGAGCATGAAGAGCACCTCCGTTTGGTCCTGAATAAGCTTAGAGATCATCAACTCTATGCTAAATTCAGCAAGTGTGAGTTTTGGATGAAAGAAGTTACTTTCCTGGGACATGTCATGTCTGCCGAAGGAGTATCTGTTAACCCTAGTAAGGTTACGGATGTGCTTAATTGGGAGTCACCCAAGTCGGTGCCTCAGGTCAGAAGTTTTCTTGGAATGGCAGGATACTATCGCCGATTCATAGAAGGATTCTCCAAAATAGCAAGACCCCTCACTCAGCTGTTGAAGAAAGAAAAGAAATTTGCTTGGACAACAGATTGTGAGCAAAGTTTTCAAGAGTTGAAGAAGCGTTTGACCACAGCCCCGGTGTTGATTTTGCCCGATGTCCGGAAGGATTTTGAGATTTTCTGTGATGCATCCCTGCAAGGACTTGGTTGTGTCTGATGCAAGAAAGGAAGGTAGTAGCTTATGCTTCCGTCAATTGAGGCCTCATGAAGTGAATTACCCCACTCATGACTTGGAGTTAGCTGCCGTAGTGCATGCTTTAAAGATATGGCGTCATTACCTTATTGGTAATCGCTGCGAAGTCTATACGGACCATAAGAGCTTGAAGTACATTTTCACTCAGGCTAATCTTAATATGAGGCAAAGAAGATGGTTAGAGTTAATCAAGGATTATGATATTGGAATCCATTACCACCCAGGCAAAGCTAATGTTGTGGCAGATGCCTTGAGTAGAAAAGTCTACTGCAATACCCTGTCGATCAAGGAAAATCAGCCAGCCCTCCATGAAGAATTCCAGAAGTTCAAGTTAGAGTTGGTTGAGGAAGGTTACCTAGCTGCCCTAGAAGTTCAACCCACTTTGCAGAATCAGATCAAGGAAGCTCAATTTGAAGATGCCAATATTAAGGAAATTAAGAGCAACATGAAGAAGGGTAAAGCCCTGAGATTTTCAGAAGATGAGCAAGGCACCATTTGGTTTGACAAGCGAATTTGTGTTCCAGATCGTAAAGAGCTTAGCGGTGATACTCAAGGAAGCCCATGAAACTTTGTACTCCATTCATCCCGAAGCACAAAGATGTACCAAGATCTTAAAGAAATGTATTGGTGGCCTAGCATGAAGCGTGAGATTGCAGTATGTAGCTCGAGTGATGTCCACAATGAAGTTAAAGCCGAGCATCAAAGACCTGTTGGACTCCTGCAACCCTTGAGAGTGCCTGAATGGAAATGGGAAGAAATTGGCATGGATTTTATTACTGGTTTGCCAAGAACAAGGTCAGGATATGATTCTATCTGGGTAATTGTGGATCGTCTAACCAAAGTTGCTCACTTTCTCCCAGTCAAGACTACTTACTCGGTGATAGATCGCGAGAATTGTACATGGCAAAGATAGTGTGCCAAAGATGGAGTCTGCCAAGAAGATCGTGTCGGATCGAGGATCCCAGATTCACCTCAAGATTTTGGCGAAGTTGCACGTTGTTTTGGGTACTAATCTAAATTTCAAGATGACTTATCATCCCAGACGGATGGTCGAACAGAAAAGAGTAAATCAAATCTTAGAAGATATGTTAAGGGCTTGTGCCTTAGCAAATCGAACCGATTGGGATCAAATGCTACCTTATGCGAGTTTTCCTATAACAACGATTACAGTCAAGCCTCGGATGTCTCCATTTGAAGCTCTTTATGGAAGAAAATGCAGAACACCGTTGTATTGGAATGAAGTAGGAGAAAGACAAGTGTTTGGGCCAGATATTTTGGAAAAAGCCGAAGAGCAAGTTCGATCAATCGAGAAAAGGTCGAAACAGCCTGAGACCGAGCGCAGAAGAGTTATCGCGATAACCGTCGCGAGATCTAGCTTTTGCACTGGTGATCATGTGTACACAAGGTATCGCCTCTCAAAGGATGCGTCGTTTGAGTAAGTGGAAAGCTTGCACCAAGGTACATCGGACCTTTCCGATTCTAGCCCAAGAGGAGAAGTCGCTACGCTTGGAGCTCCCGCCTCGGTATCGGATGTGCACAATGTCTTCCACGTGTCACAACTGAAGAAGTGTTTGCGTGTGCCTGAAGAGCAGATGCCAATGGAAGCAATTGCCCTGCATGAAGACCTCAGCTACAAGGAGCACCCCATCAGGATCTTGGAAGTAGCAGAGCGAGTAACAAGAAGAAAGGTCATCCGTTTCTGCAAGGTCCAGTGGAGCAACCACACCGAGGAAGAAGCCACTTGGGAACGAGAAGATGACTTGAAGGCTGAGTTTCCCCACCTATTCTCTAGTTAGCCTGAATCTCGGGGTCGAGATTCCCTTTAAGAGGGGTAGGTTTGTAGCGTCCCGCTTTCTCAGAGATTTTCAAAATTTTAAAAGAGAACCAATTGCTTCTATTTGCCAAAAGCTTAATTTGGAATTTCAGAATCAATTGTGGTTTAATATGAATTAATCAAACTTCAATTAAACTAAAGTTGGTTTAATGGTGTTTTCTGGTATTTAAAATCAAAAGTATTATTTTAAGCGTTTTCTTGGATTTATTGAATTTTAGAAATTAGTTTTCACTTTACCCGAAATTAAAAATTATTTTATTTGCAAAAGAAAAAGAAAAATTAAAGTTAAAAGATATTTTTATTAAGTCCAGAATAATTCAAGGAATTTCTATGAATTTTTCTAGAATTTTTGGACTCTATTTGCTATTTTCTAAAAAGCCTTTTCAATTGTTTGTGTTTCTGGAAATCGAAAATTCCAAAAAAATCCCGTTCACTGTTTGTGGGCCGAATCTCTTCGGCCCACCACTATTCCCCGCGCCGCCCAGCGCTCGCGCCCACTTCCGTCTTGCCGGCCTCGCCTCGCTTCCGCCGTCCTCCTTCGCGCGTCGCGTCCGCGCTCGGTCGCTTCCCGACCGTCCGTTTCCCATCTCGCGGCTCCCGATCGCCCACGTCTTCCCCTCGCGCCCCGGCCGTCATCAAAATTGGACGACTCGCCTCGCCCGCCCCTATTCTTCTTCCTCCCCTTCTTCTCTCTCCCGTGCTCTCCGGTGGCCTTTGCCTCCCGCGCCTCGGGCTGCTGCTGCTGCCGCGAATCTCGCCGCACCTTGGTTCGGCCGCCGCCGCGCCCTCTCCCGGTCGGCGCCTGGCCGCCCGCTCCCCTTCTTCGCTCTGCCCGAGCCTGCGCCGCCAGAGCTCCTCGCCCTTCGCGCCTCGGCCCGCCCTCGCCTGTGACCTCCTCCGCCGCTATAAAGCGCGCACCGCCTCCTCTCCGCTCCGCTCCCATTTCTCTCTTCTTCCTCCCGCTCCGTCGCTGTTTCTTCTCCCGGCCGCCCCTCCGTTCACCGCCATTTTCTTGGCCGAGCCGCCCGCGCCGCCATTTGCGCCGCCTCGGTCCTCCTCCGCGCTGTCGACCCGCCGTCGCCTTCCCCAGGCCGCCGCCGTCCCGGTGCGCTCCTCCCCGCCACCGAGCTTCCCTTCTTCCCCGGCTCCGTTCGCCGCCCCGAGCGCCACTCCCCCTCCTCGGTTCTCTCTCTCTCTCTCCCTCTCTCTCCCGAGCCGATGTGGCCGCCCACGTGGCGCCACGTCAGCGCCACGTAGGCGGACTTGCGCGCGTGGCAGCCCATTTGGCGCCACGTGTCGCCGGCGTCAAAATCGATTTTCCGTTGAAAAATAATTCCGGAAATTCCAGAAATTCCAGAAAAACCCTAATTCTATCATTTCATGTGATTTTCAACTTCTTTCGGCCATAACTTTCTCATCCGAACTCCGATTTGGGTGATCCAAATTTCTAAATTCATATAAATTCAGCCCCTTTCATTTGGTACTAGTTTTGTAATTTTTGGAGTTCATTTGGTGCTGTTTTATTTATTGTTGCTATTCTCGCACGTGTAGATTCCGGCGTTTCGGAAGATCTCTTCGACCCGACGACCGAAGACCCGCTCCTCGTCAACGAAGGCAAGTCGTAGGCCTTTGACCATGTTGAACCCATTTTACAAATGTATATTGTTTTAAATTATCATGCATGGCTAGTTTTATGAAAAATGGTTTTGGGAGTAGATAATTACCAAATTGCCATTATGCCTCCTTGATGAATTGAAAATGAAATGTCTCCTTGATTGACATATATCCTTGGACACCTTAGGTTAGTTATTACTAGTTGGACATGGTTGTATACCAACTTGGGAGCGTAGTATTGCTTAGTCTTGCTTTAGTTACCCGCGAGACTTTCGATCACATGTTCAATGATTAATGAAATTTGACTAATGGAACTATGGAACAGTGGTGTGAGGCCACTTTTATTAAAGATGTTGTGCCATGGCGAGGATTGCCATTTGGTGGGAATGAACAAAAATGATTTATGCTCGGGCTTGAGGTAGGGAGTTAAGGTGGGTGTGTGATGCACATTGGGTTGTGGTAGACTTGTCTGAGCAGCCAACTAAGGACTTAACTTTGCAAGTCATTGATCTGGGCCACCTCGTGCAACCACAAGTCCGGTATGGGACGGACTGCCAACTAATTAGGGAAGTTTTGAGTCGGTTACATTGTGGTGATTATTGGCGCAAGAGGGGCCGTGAGGGCTAAACCTTAGGCGTAACCGAGGCAAAATGGATCTTTGTAAAGGCCTTGTGATAATCACTTAGTCGCACACCTCGGAAGTGTGTGAGCGGACGATCTGAGTGATTTATCTCTTGTGGGTAAAGTTGTACAACCTCTGCAGAGTGTCAAAATCTATTCGATAGCCGTGTCCCGATTACTGACATGCACAGTGATTTCGCGCAAGGGTAGTATTTTCAAAAATGTGGTTTGGTTCGATGGAAAGGTTTGGTTGGAATGGTTGGGAAGTGAACGGGATGTTCACTGCTTGATTCAAAAGAACTTGGTTATCTATGTATTATTCTTTTAAAATCCTGCCTTGCAATCTAATTATTGTATTTACTGTTAAACTTGCTTTCTGCAAATTAACCATAAAGCCATCCTTGCTTAAGCTCACATGAATACTATGTGCATACATTTCTCTCGACTTCTTGAGTACTTTATGTACTCACGGCTTTATGCCCTTTGTTGATCAGTCCATGAAGAATCGGAAATATTGAGTTCTACGAAGAAGGCTACTTTGAAGACTTCGCGAACTAGGTCACGTCCTCCACTCGATTGCCTGTGGGCATGTCGATTGGGCATCACGTATTTTGAGATTTCCGCTGCCAAATACTCTGTTGTGATTAAGCCCTGTGAGGCGACTTTTGTAAGAACCTTGACCATAAGGTCTTTCTTTGTTTTAATTAATATGACTTTATGCCTTCATTAGTTCGTTGTTGAATGGTTATGATAGCATCATTGTTACAACTGTGCGAGCTAGCTACTGATCATGGGACTAGCTTGGTATGCACAGAGGGTCTCGGGGTTGTATGACACCCGGGGTCCGACAGGCACCATCGTTCATTCGTAGTGCAACACTTTGATGTGAACAAGAGGTATACCATGAGGTGCAAAAGGGGGTGCGGATGGAAGGTATGGGGGTGCAAAACTAGGGACAAGCAATGGAAAAAAGCGAATATGAAGCAACCTCACTCTTGTGGGACTGCACGTGTCCGGGGAGCACCTTCAGGTGACCGCTAATTTCATTGCAAGGTGCATTACTGAGGTTTTGGCTATCGATCCTGATGTGACCATCGCCACCCTAATTGATGTTATCTTTGGGTTCATTAACTACCGTGTGAAGTACGGGAAAGCATGGAGGGCAAAACAAAGAGCGATGCAGTTGCTGTGGGGTGATTGGAAGGAGGTTTGTGGGTTGCTTCCTCGAATCCTAATTGCTATGCAGGCCAAGAATCCGGGCATGAAGTTGCATCCTTTTCACGGGAACATAATGGAACCCGATGGAGGGGTTATGAAACATGTTCTCGGCGGGTGTACTGGTCGTTTGGGCAATGCAAAGAGGCCTTCTAGTATTGCAGACTTGTCTTATCAATTGACACCACATTCCTAACCGGGAAGTACTTTGGTGTTGATGCTCACCGTGGGTATTGATGCGGGGGACCAGCTGATTCCATAGCATTCGCACTGACAGAGGGGGAGAACAATGCGAGATGGGAATGGTTCATGGATATAGTTTGTCTACGCCTCGCTGGGCCTGGATGGATTGTTTGCATCATCTCGGACAGGCACCACGGCATTCTGAACACGGTGAAGAGAAGACTTGATGGACACCCGGATGTGCTGCATAGGTGGTGCATGCGCCACTTAGCGGCAAATTTCTTTAAGCAACGTAGTTGGGAAGATCTCACAAGAAAGTTCAAGCTGTTGTGCGGATATTTGGAGAAGAGGGACTTCAAGGTCAAGTTGACAGAGTTGAGGGGACTGACCAACAGACATGGTAAAAAGTGGTTGGACAATGTCTTGCAGAAGAAGACGAAGTGGGCACAGGCATACGATGAAGGTGGATGTCGGTATGGTATGATGACAACGAACATCTCGGAGGTGTTCAACAATATTATTAAGGGCATCCGTGCTATGCTAGTATCGGCTATCTTGGAGTACTCATTTCAGAAGACCAATTCGTACTTTGTGGATCGATGGAACTATGCAAGGGATGCGTACAATGACAAATACCTGGGCGTGGCAACACGGTTATACCACGCGATGTATCTTGGCGTGACACAGTGGTACTGTCACGTCAGGATACATGGCATGACAGAACGGTATGACGTGCCATGTATCTTGGCGTGACACAGTGGTTCTGTCACGTCGAGATACATGGCATGACATGACTTAGTACTAGAGTGCGCCGATGTCTTTGGCAACCCCTCTCGAACGGAAAATAACTTGGTGTGGTAGCACGGTTATGCCACGCCATGGATCGTGGCATGACACAGCAGTCCTGTCACGCCATGAATCTCGGTGTGACAGGACTATTGGAATACATCATTATCGGATTACATCATTGTTGAATCATATGATTATAGCATGATTGGATTATTAGAAATATATCATTGTTGGATTATTGGAATACATCATTATCGGATTATATCGTTGTTGAATCATAGGATTATATCTTGATCAGATTATTAGAAATATATCGTTGTTGGATTATTGGAATACATCATTATCGGATTACATGATTGTTGAATCATCGGATTATATCATGATTGGATTATAGAAATATATCGTTGTTGGATTATCGGAATACAACGTTATCAGATTACATCATTGTTGGGTAATAGGAATATATCATTGTTAGATTGTAGGAATATATCTTTCTTGGATTATAGGATTATATAATTGTTGGATTACAGAAATATATTATTATGGGATTATGGAGAGATTTTATTGTTGGATTATAAAAATACATTATTGATGGATTAGTATAAAATGGTAGAACTGCTTAGACAAGCTTTATCTGTCATGTTTATCCTATAGGTGGGAATTATTATTACCATTTATGCAAATCAGTTTGAGAAATGTATGGCAATAGGTATTGCCGTTGGTTTTAAAAAAATAGTGAAAATATGTTTAGACTTGGGCGGATGGTAAGTTCAGGCGGGTGCAACTAGAGCGCGGGAACTTGTATTGTGTAAAGTTCCACCTAAGTCATATTAAGGATCGACGGTTGTGACTATCCAAACTGAGCAATACCGTACAACCACATACCTAAATGGGAAGTACTTGGCCAACTAATTTACCATGTTCTAGCATTATGCCCGCAGGCTGTATTTGTTAGGTGTTCCATTTTGGGATTGTGTACACAATGGTAATTGACATCAATGTCTGTCGGGGCTTGCTTCGGGCGATGGTAACAGATGTCCATGTCCGAGCAGGTCATCCCCCATAATGGTGGGCTTTAGGTCGATGGTAATTGACGTCCTTGACTTGGGGTTAAGCTTATCGGGCGTGTTGGTGTTAGAGCGTGGTATTGTAAAGGCTCTGCGATAATTACTTAGTCACACACCTTCGGAAGTGTGTCAGGCAGATATTATAAGCTGATTATCTCGTGCGGGTTAAGCTGTACAACCTCTGTAGAGTGTAAAACTATTGTAATACCTCGTTTATCCAGCTAGGTTGTATCGTTTCAATTGTCTGGGAATATTTTGTTTCGAAAACGAGATTTACAACTTTCCGGAATCGAATCGGTAAAAAGAAAAAAGTCGGAGGGAGTAAAAGAATCAACTTTCGTCGGATTTTTCCAAACAGCGGGGTAAATGTCATTGTACGTCAACTGGGCGCGAAGCCACGACCAGTGGCCCAAGAGGGCCGGCCGCCCATGTAGGGCCGGCCAAAGAAGCGCCACTCCCCCAAACCCTAACCGCCGCCTTTGGCTCTTCCCCTCCCCCTTGGCCGCCTCCTCCTCTCCCCAAGCCGGCCTCCATTGCTGCCCCTTGGTGGTGGTGCCATCTCCGGTGATCCCCGTCGCTCCTCCTCAAGGTCCCCTCCAACATCTCCGTTCCCCGCCGACGTCGACGGCCGTTCGTCGTCTCCCGGTGGCCGGCCCTAAGAGAAGAAAGAGAGGGGAAGGGAGGAAGACCCGTGTGCAGCGGATCTTCGTCGTCCTACTGGTCTACAAGGGTAACTAGACCTCCGATTCGTTGTTTGATTCCATTAGAGTTGAGAATCCGATTGGATTTGTAGTTTCGTTTTGATTCTGTCAATAGATTGATTCTGTCCAGTACGTTGTACCTCAGTTTTGGGCGTCTTAGAGGCTGAATTGGACATCTGTTTCTTCTGGAGAATTGTTCCTGGTTTCATTAGCTTTCTTTTGGCACCTGGATCACGAATTTTCACCCACTAGATTAAAAGTTATGACTGTTTTACCACGTACTGCTCTGTCTGTCAGAAATTCTGGGTATAGTCGGTTGCATCTAGGTTTTGATCTAGTTAGATTCAGAACCAGGTCGGCCACCAAACTAGGTTTATGAATATAATTTCACCATGTTTCCAGGCTGATAAAGATCACTTTATTTGGATCAGTGGTTTAAAAGTTAGAGCCTTTTCTTTAGGGCTGTTCTGAATTCTGGGCAGACTGCAGTTATAGTTTTTCATTGGATGGTTAGACCTCTGTTTTGGCCGAATTAGAGTTTACCATCAACTAGAGTTTTGTAGCCCGTTACGTTAAGAGAAGTTGAGCACTGGTTTTAGGTCTTTTGGACTTACGGTTATTTATTGGTGAATTTTCTAGTAAAATTGCCAGTTAAGGGGTATTTGGAATGTTTGGGCGAATGGATCAAATTGAACATTTTGTTTGGTTAGTTTGGTTAGAGGTTGTGGGAGGGCACGTGTAGCAATGTCTTGCTTGTTTGTCCTCATTTCGATTATTTTATATTGTAGGCGGTGAAGCGGTGAGTGGAGGGGTATCTCAATTACCTCCCAACCCGTCCTAGTTGTGCAGAGCAAGTAAATTGTATACTTTGATTGATGCATTATGTGATGTGTGAATGAATGATTATAATTGTTCGTATTTGTAGATGAATGCCATGTGTACCTTTTCATTTATGAGTACTATTCAATCTTGCCATGTGCTCACATCATGACATGCATAAATTACCTTTGTAAGACCCATCAATTCCAGTATGGGCACTTGAAAATCCCATCAATTCCAGAATGGGTACGTGAGTCCACCATTCCAATGTGGGCCACGTTACATGAGTCCACCATTCCAATGTGGGCCACGTTGGACGGCCGTATGAAACGTTCTTCATACGGTTACTTTAAGTGAACACCGACGGGTGTTTCACTCGCTATACCGGTATATGTTGCAATATGTCCAATTCCTTCAATGCATCATTTCATTTCATCCATTCATAAAGATGTTCCCAATTAATGTTCAAGTTATGATTGTGATATATTGTTCATGGTATGTTTAATTGTCACATACAAGTACTTGCTGAGTCTTTGGCTCATTCTTGCTTTGTTGTTTTATTTAGGTAAATGACAAGGAAGAACGATTTCGTGGAGGGTAGTTCAACACGATGCACTCACTACCATAATCCAAACATTTTGAGAACTTTTACTGTCGTTATTTATATCTTGTGTTGAATTGTAATAAGCCATTTTGGTCATAACTACTGTATCCCTCTGAATTGTTTATTTCCATTCCGTTGATTAAACTTGATGATAAATTCTTGTTTCCGTATATCCGTATTACTTGCTTCACCTTGTCATGCGTTTTGATGTTATTATTCTAAAGAGTAGTGGTTGTAGGTGACATCTTGACTTCCTTATAGTCAGGGTGTTACAGTTGGTATCTGAGAGACCATTTGAGAGGTCCTCCATTCTGAGTGATGAGTATTTGACATCGTGGTTGAATAGGTTGAGAGTTGAGTTTTTCGGTATGGACTGTTTACGTCTTTGAATCGAAATCGGAACTACCGCTGTATGGGCGGAAGTTCGATAATCGAACTCTGGCGTTGGAAATAGGAACTTCCGATTTACGAGGTTTTGAGTTGGTGAAGAAATCGGAACTTCCGCACAAGGGGTAGCGGATTGTCCGATAATACTGACATTGAGTGTTCCTCTGAGATGGTAATCGGATTTGAAAATCTGGAAAGGCGGATGTTCCGATAATCCTGACAAGTGCGGATGTTCCGAAAATCGGAACTTCCGCTGTGGTAAAATCTTGAACTTCGATTGTGTCGAGCTGTGCGAGAGAAGGTTAATTTGTGATTTTGATTACGTATGAGTTTGAGTCTTATACAAATGTTGATGCTATGATATTGTGCAATGCTATGTGATGTGTTTTTATGCATGTTGACCGCAGACATCGAGGCGAAGTCGTGGTGGGACACGAGGTGATCGGACTAGGCGCGAGCGTTGAGGTCGAGCGGTCGGATGTGTCGAAGACGGCGTGAATCTTGAGGTGGTTGCGTGTCAAGGACAGCAAGGTGTCTGGGAGGCTTCGGAGAAGGTGCGCAAGGGCGAAAGGTCTTTTCGCAAGCGGCAAAAGTGGAGGCGGTTCCGTTCGGGTAGCGGGCTTAATGGGTTGGAGGCCCATTAGCAAAGGCTATAAATAGGGGAGAACCCTGGAGTTAGGGTTGGCACTTCTGGAGATAAAATTAGGGTTTGCTTTGGAGAGTGTTTGAGTTGGAATGTACGAACTGAAATCTATTGTAATCATTCCTCTTTGCTTTACCTCTGTAATCCTTGTTTCAATCCAATGAAATCGAGGTTTTGATTACTTGATTTTGCAACTCTTCCTCTCACTTTGTTTTTACGTTGAATATCTAGGGTTGGTGTATCTTTTGATTTATCTTATGAGAGTGCATGAAACTTGAGAGATAGAGTCGTTTTGATATTGCTAATATATCCTCAATGTTTCATGAGCTAAGAATCTAAGAATCTCTCGATTCACGGGTTTTGGTCTTTCTTTCGTATTCCTCAAGAAACCCGATTTTGCTTTGTTTGTTGAACCTTTGCTAGCAACTTCTTCTCAATATGGTCAAGATGTTGTTTAGGATGATATCTGTGAAACTTGACCGAGAAGAACAACAGATCAAAAGTAGTTTGGATTTTTGGGCAAAAACCGGCGTTACATTCTTGATCGAGGATAATCGAGCTTAGATTTTATCGTGAAAGTACCGCTAAGCGGAACTTCGCGCGCATACATCGCGGAACTACATAGCGGAACTTCCGCACCTTCTCGGCCGAGCTTCCGATTTCGGAAGAAACGGCCAGAGTCTTGTTTTGTTATTTGATCTTGCTTCATTTACTTTCTTTAGATCTCGAGAGATCTTTGTAGGCTTGTTTAAATCTGATAAAGGGAGTATTAATTTTATGCACCATTCACCCCCTCTGTTGCCATTTCGGTCCTTCAATTGGTATCGAGCGGTTAGCTCTTCTTTATAGATCTTAACCTACGGTTGAGCCATGGCAACGGACAAGTATTCCACCAAGCCTCCAGTCTTTGATGGCTGGATTACCCTTCGGAAGAGCGAATGGAAACTTACATCCGTGCTCGGGGTATGCCATCCGGAGAAAGGTGAAGGTTAGATTTGTTTGTTCTGCCGATGAAAACATCAATGTGGGAAACATGCCCGATGTTGAGGCAAATGCTAAGGCAAGGAACATTATCATTCGTGGTTTGAGCGAAGTGAGTTTGATCGCATTTCTCATTTGATTTTGCTTACGACATCCGGGTGACCCTCGATGCATACCATGAGGGCACCACCAGTTAAAGACGGTTCGACAAGACCGGTTCAAGCGTGAATCTGATAAATTTGAGATGCTTGTCGGTGAATCTCTTGGCGAGTGCTTTTCGCGTTTTCACAAGATTTTGAGCAACCTCCGAGCGGTCGGTCTTACATACCCGACTTCGGATAACGCTCGACGATGCTTTTGCACTTGATCTTCGTGTTTGGGAGATGAATGTGACTACCATCAAAGATAGCACGGACCTCTCGACCACGACTCTTGATGCGCTTTACTCGCGTCTCAAGACTCACGAGATTGACATTGTCTCTCAAGGTCGAAGTCACGATCGATGGCTTTAGTCACCGATCCCACTTCGGATCTTCTTACGAGTCGATCGTGGGTTCTCCTAGCCGCTCTCGTGACATAGCGATGATCGCTTAGAGCGACTTGAGGATGAACAGCTAGCCCTCCTAGCTCGGAAGTTTTCTCATGCTTACAAGAGGAGGAGGGATGGTAAAGAGGAGGTCTGTGATTTGTTTCGAGTGTGGTGGCCCCAACCACATCCGAGCAAACCGTCCCAAGCTTGGGAAGGGCAAAGGTGACTATGGCGGTCCAAGCAAGAACGACTACATCGACAACAACCGCAACACGAAGCCCTCGGACTGATCAAGGCAAGAAGAAGTTCCGCAACTTTGGGAAGGCAAAGAAGTCTGCTCCATCGCGTCCTCACCGCCTCGACGAACCGGACACCAGCGAGGTGGAGGGTGGAGGACGATGATGGGAAGGGCGATCATGATCCCAAGGACGACGGCAACTTCTCCCAGATGTGCTTCATGGCCCTCGAGGCGAATCGAGCGACAATGAGCAGACTCCGACTCCGATGAGGTTAGTCCCACTTATGACCAGCTTAATGATGCTTTTCTTAAGCTAGGTAGATTTCATGCTAAGTCTAGGGCTAAGTGTGCTGAGTTGGAGAAGGAAGTAGTTAGATTATCACGGGAGCTTACTTTACTTACATCCGCTCCTCCCGTGATGAATGTGACACATCTTTGTGCTTTGATTAATGATATGGAAAAACTAAGGACCTTGCATGATAGTGTGTCCTCTGAACTTGACATGATTAAGGTAGAGAACATTAGCCTTCTTGCTGAATTAGAGATGAGTAGGGTAGCACCTCCTTCATCCACTACTATTGAGGCTACTGCTTGCACCTCATGTGAGGTTAAGGACAATTCGTTTAGAGGTCTTTATACCATGTTGCTTGATCTGCCTGAAACTTGTGAAAATTGTAATAATCTCAAGATGAACCTAAAACGGGCAGATCACAAAATTGCTGAATTCCAAGCTGCGCTACTAGAGCATATTGTTTCTTCTTTAAACTGTCCTAAGTTAACTGCTGAACTAGAATCTGTATCTAAGCAGTTTCAAGAAATGATTGATCACAAGAATAAATTGGCTCAAGATGCTTCTAAGGATCTTGTTAGCTCACCATGCAAGCAATGTAATAAACTAAAATGTGATTTGATTGCTTTGGATGAAAAATGTGTGAAGCTAACTAAGGACCTCTAGAGACACAATCATCTGCTTGTATTGTGTGTGCTGGGAAGAAGTCTAAGGGTTTGGTAGAGACGCCTAGCAACGTGAACCAATCTGTTAGCAGTAGGACTGTTCCCCCAAAGTCGGCTGTGCGTGCACAAGCCAATCTTTCCTCTGTTGTTGGTTCTTCTTCTGCTCCCTTACCTTCTGCTGTCCCTTCTTCCCCCTGCTCTTCTTGCACCTCTCTCTTTCGGGAGTGTCAGTATCTTATGAACACTCTCGAGAGGTTTGTAGGAGGCAAGAAGAAGCTCAATCTCATTCTAGACAAATCTAACATTTGCAGATTTAATCAGAGTCTAGGATATGATATCCATGAGGATATGAGGAAGCATCCACCTGTCGTGCTCAAAACCATAGCACCAGGTGTGATCAAAACTAAGCCCAGGACTGAGAAAGTCAATTTTGAGTCAGCGGGCTTTGTTCAAAGGATTTCTGACAGCAAGGTGATTCCATCTGCAGCTTCGGCCCCTCAGAAGGCGAAGTATCATTGCACCTTCTGTCAGAAAGATGGACATTTAGTTGATCATTGCTTGGTAGCGCCAAGATCGCTAGAGAGACCGTTGAGTTTCTTAGGCACATTCAGGGTCAGCCCCAGATCTTGAGTGCACCTAAGACCAACACGAGGTCTAGGTTTGTTCCATCTGATGATTTTGGGCAGCATCGAGGACTTGGTTTTTCTGAGTTTTCTGATTTTCATCCTCATGCTCCTTTGGTCGTAACTTCCGCGTCGAGGGTAGATCTCGTTTTTCCTTTCGAGATAGCTACCCGTGGCGAGATCAGCTTGTTACTGGCACTTCGACTCGCTCTCCCATAGCAGTCGGATCCAGCAACAGGCTGAGATCTTTTGACTTGTTGAGTGACAGAGAGCGTAGGGTAGATAGAGGTCAGTCTTGCTTGACTACTTCATCTGTTTGCCGTGTTACTCAGTATTGGGTGCCAAAATCAATGTTGATTCACCCGATCGAGACTTCACTCTTTGTTTGATTCGTGGTCGCCGGTTGGGAAGGGAAAGGTCTGGATTGTAGACTCCGGTTGTTCTCGCCATATGACTGGAGATTCTCGTTGGTTTTCTTCCCTAGCCCGTGCTCCAGGTGATGAGACAATCACTTTCGGAGATGCTTCATTTGGGCGCGTCATCGCTAAAGGTACTGTGAGCATTAATGATTCCTTTATTTTAAAAGATGTTGCCTTAGTAAGTAAGCTGCGAGATAATCGCTTTGATCTCTCGACTTACGATGACGGTTTCGAGGTGAGCTTTAAGAAAAACAATTGCAAAATTCTTGATTCTTGGGTAGTCTAGTTTGCGGGATTTCGATATGGGAGGATCTTTCGTGCTGATTTTTACGAGTCTTCCGGTGATCCTCTCGGTGTTTAATTGCTTCAATCCGTGATTTGACTTTCGGCATAGGAGACTAGGTCATATAGGCTTTGATCATTTGACACGAGTCGTGCCACGATCTCATTCGTGGGTTGCCAAAACTCAAGATGGTCAAGGATCTAGTTTGCTCTCCATGCCGCACGACAAGATGGTTCTTTGCTCCTCACTCTCGATCCACAAAGACAATGGTCGATGCACGTGACAAGCGCTCCATATGGATACTGATTGGTCGGCTCGAGTCTGATCGGCGGAGGGAAGTGGTATATTCTTGTTGTGGTCGATGACTTCTCGAGTACTCTTGGGTGTTTTCTTAGCCTCGAAGGATGAGACGTTTACTCTTTTTCGCGGTCTTTTAGTAGGCTTTCTGTTGAGCTCCCAGGTGCATTACGAGCAATTCGCAGTAATAATGGCACCGAGTTTAAGAATTCCTATTTTGAGAGTTTTTGTGGTGAGACAGGTGTAGAGCACCAATTCTCGTCTCCATACGTCCCCCAACAAAATGGCGTTGTGGAGAGGAAGAACCGTACCTTAGTCGAGATGGCCGGGACGATGCTTGATGAGTACTCTACACCTAGGAAGTTTTGGTGAGGCAATTGCTCTTGCTTGTCATGTTTCTATGAGTTTTCTTGGGCACTCTTGCATCGCACTTCTTATGAGTTGAGATATGGGCGAAAACCCAGCGTCTCCCATTTTCGTGTGTTTGGATGCAAGTGTTTTATTCTGAAGTCTGGGAACCTAGATAAGTTTGAGTCACGATCTTGTGATGGGATCTTTCTGGGTTACTCGACTTCTTCTCGTGCCTATAGAGTGCAGGCTGAGTCTAGTAAAATGGTAGAAACACAGTGAAGTTACCTTCGATGAGGCGGTCAGGGACTAGGCACGATATCTCGAGTTTTTAGAGCGATCGAGTCCATATTTGTGGGCGAAGAGGAAGACGGAGATGAAGGTTGTCTACCTGATCAAGTTCTTCCTCCTCCTCTTGAGGTGCCTTCTTCCACTGCACCTCGAGGAGATCAGCCCTTACCTTCTGCATCTTCTGAAGCTAGTGGCTCTGTTCCTATCTCATCTGCTAATGAGGTAGAGGCCACTTCTTCATCTCACCCTGGACCTCCAAGACACATTCAAAAGGACCATCCTTGAGCGAGATAATTGGAGACCTCTTGAGCGTGTCACACGTTCCAAAGTCGGGCTTGTCTCTCTTCTATCTCCATTCGCCTTAAATCGCCTCTTTTGAGCCCAAAGACGTTTGTCATGCTCTATCTGACGAGTCTTGGACAAACGCTATGCATGAGGAGTTGGAAAACTTTGAAAGAAACAAGGTCTGGTCCCTTGTTGAGCCCCCTCAAGGTCACAATATCATTGGGACCAAATGGGTGTTCAAGAACAAGCAAAGTGAAGATGGGTTAGTCATTCGAAACAAGGCTAGGCTGGTAGCTCGGGGTACTCTCAAGTTGAGGTCTAGATTTGAAGAGACCTTTGCCCTCAGTAGCTAGACTTGAAGCCATTAGAATCACGCTTGCCTTTGCGACTTCTAAGGGTTTCAAGCTTTACCAGATGGATGTCAAGAGTGCCTTCCTCAATGGCCTTATTGAGGAAGAAGTCTATGTCGACACCTCACGGTTTCGAGAACCCCAAATACCCTAACCATGTCTCTGAGCTTTCCAAAGCTTTGTATGGACTCAAGCGAGGCTCCCTGAGCTTGGTATGAAAGGCTTAAGTCCTATCTGTGAGCCATGGTTTTGAGATGGGTAAAATTGACAAGACCTTGTTCATCCGCCGTCTTGGCACCGATCTTACGCTCGTCGCATCTATGTGGATGACATTATCTTTGGCGGCTCCTCGCATGCTCGTTTCCCGTTTTCCGATGTCATGAGCTCGGAGTTTGAAATGAGCATGATGGGCGAGTTGAGCTTCTTCCTTGGCTTCCAAATCAAATGGACTCGGGAGGTACTTTTCTTCATCAAGGCAAATACACTCGAGACCTCTGAAGCGTTCGACATGAATGATGGAAAGCCGTATCAACTCGATGGCATCTACAAATGCTCTCGATCCGGATGAAGGCAATGAACTCATTGACCAAAAGGAGTTCGGGAGCATGATTGGCTCTCTCTTGTACCTCACGACCTCGAGACCGGACATACATTTCTCTGTGTGTCTTTGTGCTCGGTTTGAGCTTCTCCTCGCGTATCTCACCGTCGGCGGTGAAGCGCATCTTCGGTAACTTCGAGCTACCATTGACTATGGTATCCGTACTCTTCCTCTTCTTGTCTATCTCTTAGAGCCTTCTCCGTCACGATTTCATTGGTGTAGGATAGATAGGAAGAGCACTTCACTTGCCAATTCATTGGCACTTATCTTGTCTCTGGTCGTCAAGGAAGCAATCCGGTGTTGCGCGATCCGCTGCGGAGGCACGTTCTCGCGACCGATTCTTTGTAGCCAAGTGCTTTGATGGTCTCGACCTGCAGGATTTTGGTTTATCTATCGACTGCGTTCCACTCTTTTGTGATAATACGTCTGCGATTTGCATTGCCAAGAACCCAATGCAACATTCTCGGACCAAGCATATTGATATCAGATATCACTTTCTTGAGACCATGTAGAGAAGGGTGACATTGTGCTCGGTTTGTGGAGAGTGAGCACCAGTTGGCTGATATCTTCACTAAGCCTCTGGACAGCTCTCGGTTTTCAACTCTGAGGGGAGAGCTTGGGGTGGTTTGTCCTTACGGACTGTTGTGAGGGGGAGTTATGTGCTACTACTGTATAATATTATATTATATTTATGCTATTACTCGTTTACATTGCATTTCTTTTAATATTTTGGGTGAAGTCCTTCGGCATAGGTTAGAGTGGTTCTCTTGCCAAATTGCTTTGATTGCTAATTCTTGTCTTGTGCTTCTAGGATCTTGCTTATTAGTTGTCTCTTCCTTCTCTAAGTTGAGCTTACTCACTTCTTATAGGTTCTAGCGGGTCGGGCCACCCTTGGGTAGACAGGGGCGATGTTTGCTCCTTAGTGTATGAGTTGATCGGTGATAGTCCTAGAATCATATGGGGTAGATAAGAACACATGCGGCGATAGTTTTCTCTATATCTTTTCTATGCTCTATTGGATTTGCCTTTTACATTTCTTTATCGATTCTCGTTTTGTTCTTTTGGTTGGGGAGCTCATCACAGTTATTCCAGTTCTTAATTATGTCATAACTCAACTTTGTAATTAAAAGATGCATCTCATTCTGAAGGGAATCGGATTTTCGTGAATTTCATCATGCATTGCATTATAATCAAATGGAGCCTTGTTTATTATCCCTTATGATCTGTTTTCACTGTTTTACATCTTGCCATGATTTATGCTAAACTGCTAGATCTATCATGACTTTTTATGTGTAGTTTAGTCTTTGCCATGCTAAGGTGATTAAAAAAAAATTGCTAAACTTGAATTAAAATCTTGTCATGATAGCTCTTGAGACTAGTCTGGTTGAAGCTATCCTTTTATGATTTTCGCCATGTTAAGTAGGCTGAGTTGAGTCTTGAATCTCTTTTGAACTTTTGAGTAAGCTATGTCAGTTTGTTAAGAAACTTGACTTATCTTTAAATCGCTGGTCTAAAAATTTCAAAAGCAAAAATGATCTCTTTGTGCGAAAAACCGATCTCACCAAATCTTTCTCATGAGGCGCTTGCCATTGCACTAGTCATGAACTCAGGGGAAGCCTTGGATGACCTAAGATCACCTCCTTAAGTCTGTTGCTTGGAGTGGTCGCATAAGGCTTGGGATCTAGTACATGGTTACAATTTGAAAAATGGTTGAAGCTCAGGAGGCAGTTGTGGATGGCACCTAGTCGAGCTTGCTTTACCGAGATAAAACCATAAAAGCCTTGAGAAAAAGAAAATGTGCTAAAATTGCTTATCATTAAAAGATCAAGTTCGGATAAAATGAGTCCTTCTTCAACTGGTAGCTCTCTAAAGCTGCTCGATATGAGTCTTCTTGGTTCAACTTAGATTATTTGACATGGCTTGTATCATCCTTGGATATCTTTAGCTAGACTTCAATCTTGGTTTATTTGACTTGCTAAAGAATTGAATGATTAATCAGATTATTGATTTTCTGTCTTAGCTATTCTATACATCAATTGTCATGATCTTGATAGCATTCTTCTGTGTTATGGCTTAGTGTAATTCTCTAATAGTCATTTTGGATAATCTACGTGGCTCCTAATGCTTAAAATGAACATCATATAGTCTTTTCCTCCCTTTTCTTCATATTGATGATTTTATTGCCAAAGGGGGAGAATTTTGGAAAGAAAAAGCCTTCTGGAGAAAAGCCTTGAGTTTTGTGCGAAAATTGCTCTTTCATCTCATCTCAAGTCTTTTTCTTTTGTCAACATGGTCTTGAGCTTAACTACTCTTGTTTAGACCTTGGTTGATTTTAAACTCAAACTCATCTTATGCTTTTTCGGTGATTGTCAATATACTCATCAAGGGGGAGATTGAGAGACCATGCGAGAGGTCCTCCATTCTGAGTGATGAGTATTTGACATCGTGGTTGAATAGGTTGAGAGTTGAGTTTTTCGGTATGGACTGTTTCATGTCAATCAATCGGAAATCGGAACTACCATTGTATGGAGCGGAAGTTCCGATAATCGAACTACCGCGTTGGAAATAGGAACTTCCGATTTACGAGGTTTGAGTTGGTTTGAAGAAATCGAACTTCCGCACAAGGGGTAGCGAGTGTCCGATATCTTGACATTGAGTGTTCCTCTCGAGATGGTAATCGGTTTGAAAATCTGGAAAGGCGGATGTTACGAAGATCGGAAGTTCCGCAGTGTTAAGCGCGGAACTTCCGATAATCCTGACAAGTGCGGATGTTCCGGAAATCGGAACTTCCGCTGTGGTAAGTGCGGAACTTCCGATTGTGTCGAGAATCGTGCGAGAGAAGGTTAATTTGTGATTTTGATTACGTATGAGTTTGAGTCTTATACAAATGTTGATGCTATGATATTGTGCAATGCTATGTGATGTGTTTTTGTGCGTGTTGACTACGGGACATCGAGGCGAAGTCGTGGTGGGACACGAGGTGATCGGACTAAGCGCAGCGGCGTTGAGGTCGAACGGTCGGATGTGTCGAAGGCGGCGTGAATCTTGAGGTGGTTGCGTGTCAAGGACAAAGCAAGGTGTACGGAGGCTTCGGAAAGGTGCGCAAGGGCGAAAGGGTCTTTTCGCAGCGACAAAAGTGGAGGCGGTTCCGTTCGGGTAGCGGGCTTAATGGGTTGGAGGCCCATTAGCAAAGGCTATAAATAGGGAGAACCACAGGTTAGGGTTGGCACTACGGAGATAAAATTAGGGTTTGCTTTGGAGAGTTTGTTTTGTTTTTGGAGAGTGTTTGAGTTGGAATGTACGAACTGAAATCTATTGTAATCATTCCTCTTTGCTTTACCTCTGTAATCCTTGTTTTAATCCAATGAAATCGAGGTTTTGATTACTTGATTTTGCAACTCTTCCTCTCACTTTGTTTTTACGTTGAATATCTAGGGTTGGTGTATCTTTTGATTTATCTTATGAGAGTGCATGAAACTTGAGAGATAGAGTCGTTTTGATATTGCTAATATATCCTCAATGTTTCATGAGCTAAGAATCTAAGAATCTCTCGATTCACGGGTTTTGGTCTTTCTTTCGTATTCCTCAAGAAACCCGATTTTGCTTTGTTTGTTGAACCTTTGCTAGCAACTTCTTCTCAATATGGTCAAGATGTTGTTTAGGATGATATCTGTGAAACTTGACGAGAGAAGAACAACAGATCAAAAGTAGTTTGGATTTTTGGGCAAAAACCCGGCGTTCGTTCTTGATCGGGATAATCGAGCTTAGATTTTATCGTGAAGTACCGCTAGCATGGGTTCCACTGCAGCTTTTACTCGGCGCCTCCTGCGCAGGTTTTATTGGAATCCCGCACCTTATCATGCCTCGTCGTTTGTTCCTCCAGCATTTGTTTCCGACTTTCCGTCATGAGTGTCGGTGCGTCTTACTGCCCGGCATCGGGGTCTCGCCATGCCCACCCCAGGACTTTGGGACGTCTGATGTGGTGACAGGTACCTTACTAGTGGATTCGCATGATGCCTTTGTATTGTTTGATTCGGGGGCTACTTACTCGTTCGTGTCTTTGGAGTTTGTTAGAAAAGTGGGTTTGAGTTTTCAGCTTATTTCTGAGTCAGTGGTAGTCAGCTCTCCACGAGGTCTTATTTCTAGCTCTACCGTCTGTCCCGGTTGTTCTATAATTATTGATGATGAGGTTTACACTGCCAATCTTATGGTTATTCAATTGGCACCTTTCGATGTTATTCTGGGTATGGACTGGTTATTCCAATACCGTGCCAAGATTTGTTATTTCTGGAAGACGGTGACCTTGCTAGCTCCTTCCGGTGAAGAACTGGTATTCCAGGGCAGTGCACCGTCTGATTCAGTATTTGTGCTGGCTAACCTATTCCCTAGTCGCCGTGCATCGACCATCGGATTACTTTGCTCCCTCAATGAAAAGACTGATTCTTCGCGGCGTATTGAGGAGATTCCAGTTGTGAAGGAGTTTTCCGATGTCTTTCCTGTAGAACTTCCCGGAATGCCTCCGGTGAGGAAAGTGGAGTTCCGGATTGATCTTATTCCGGGAACTCGGCCTTTGTCCAAGTCTCCTTACCGATTGGCTCGGCCATTTCAGGAAGAATTGAAGAAACAATTGGGCGACTGCTGTCCAAAGGTATGATTCAACGGAGCGTATCGCCATGGGGAGCGCCTGTTCTTTTTACTAAGAAGAAAGATGGCAGCTGGCGTATGTGCATAGATTATCGGGCGCTTAATCAGGCGACTGTGAAGAACAAATATCCTTTGCCTCGCATTGAGGACCTTTTCGACCAGTTGAAAGGAGCTAGGATATTTTCCAAGATTGATCTCGATCGGGTTATAATCGATTTGGGTTCGTGGCGGGATATTGAGAAAGCGGCTTTCTCTACGAGGTATGATCATTATGAGTATAAAGTTATGTCTTTTGGACTAACGAATGCTCCTGCGATTTTCATGGAAGCCATGAGCGTTATCTTGCATCAATACCTTGATGATTTCGTTGTGGTATTCATAGATGATATCTTGATTTATTCCAAGACAGAGGAGGATCACACCCACCATTTGCGGTTGGTGCTTGAAACTTTAAGAGAGAATGAATTCTATGCCAAGCTAAAGAAGTGTGAGTTCTGGATTTCTGAAGTTGGGTTTTGGGTCACGTTATTAATCGAAAGGGTATTTGGTTGATCCTAGCAAGATTTGACGGTGGTAGAGTGGAAGAGACCAACCAATGTCAAAGAAGTAAGGAGTTTTACGGGTTTAGTGGCTATTACCGACGGTTTGTGGAGGTTTTTCAACCATTGCTAAACCAATGTCCCATTGACACGAAAGGTGTTAGGTTCGATGGTCCGATGCTTGTGAGCGCAGCTTTTGCACTTTGAAAGATAGATTAGTGATTGCTCCAATTCTTACTCTTCCCGAGCACAGGAAGAGATTCACTATCTATTCGGATCGTCCATAGTTGGACTTGGTTGTGTACTCATGCGGGATGGTAAAGTGATTGCCTATGCATCGAGGCACCAAGAAGCATGAACATAATTATCCCACCCATGATCTAGAGCTTGCTGCGGTGATTCATGCTTTGAAGATCTGGCGTCATTATTTGTCTGGCGAATCTTGTGATGTGTTCACCGACCACAAGAGCACAAATACATCTTTACCCGTAAGGACTTGAACTTGAGGCGGAGGAGATGGTTAGAGTTGATCAAGGACTATGATCTTACTATTCAAGACCATCCGGCAAGGCTAATGTGGTAGTTGATGCCTTGAGTCGCAAGGTGACACCTCCTACCCTCAGTTGTCTTATTGCTGACTTTGAGCGTATGGATATTGCCTTCTGCTTTGCGGGTACCACTCAGACCGAGACTTAGTTGATTTTAGAGTCGACTCTTCGGATCGGTCTAGAGCACAAAGAAGAAGATCGGATGCTCCAACGAGTGAGGAAGCGTCGTCTTGATGGCAAGCAAGGTCACCGGTGTGGACAAGTTTGATTCTTTGCGATTTAAAGGGCGCCTTTGTGTGCCACGAAGTCTCGAGTTAAGCGGAGATTTTGAAAGAGGCCCATCGTACTCCTTATACCGTACATCCTGGTGAGACCAAGATGTACAAAGATTTAAAGAAAATTTTCTGGTGGAAACGAATGAAAATTGATATCGCACAATATGTGGCATCATGTGGGTGTGCCCGGTCAAGGTGAGCACAAGCGACCAGCAGGATATTGCAACCCTTGGAGTACCGGTTTGGCCATGAGGCGACATATCTATGGATTTTGTGGTTGGTTTACCTCGCCGCAATGAGGAAAGGATGCTATTTGGGTAATTGTGGACCGTTCAAGAAGTCGCACATTTCATTCCTATTCGTACAACCAATTCGCAAGCGATTTGGCTCCTCTTTATGTCGAGAAATTGTGCGTTTGCGGAGTGCCAAAGACCATTATTTCGATCGAGATGCCAAGTTCGTTTCCAAATTCAGGAAAGTTTGCGAGTGCATTGGACACACAACTCCGTCTTAGCACGGCCTTTCATCCCCAAGCGGATGGGCGATCGAGCGCACTATTCAGGATATTAGAAGACATGCTCGGTGTTGTGTTTTATCCTGAAAGGGAATTGGGAAGAGCATTTAGCTTTGCGAGTTTGCTTATAACAACGATTATCATTCCAAGATTCGAGCTGCACCATACGAGGTTCTTTATGGGCGTAAGTGCGAGTCCCGTTGTCTTTGGAATGAGGTTGGAAGCGGCGATCTTGGGTCCCGATGGGTTCGTGAGATGATGGCTAGAGTGGCGAGGTTAGGCAAAATTTGTTGGCGCCCAGAGCCGACGTAAGAGCTCTGCTGATGTCGAGAAGGCGAGATTTGGAATTCGAGGTGGAAATGAAGTTACATTGAGAATATCGCCATCTAAAGGCGTAGTGCGTTTGGCACCAAAGGGAAGCTTAGTCAAGGTATGTTGGACCCTTCCCAATCGTGGCACAATTGGAAAGCTAGCTTACCGTTTGGACCTTCCGATTCTATGAGTGGGGTTCTAGCGTGTTTCATGTTTCGATGTTGAGAAATTTACGAGAGATCCGGACCATGTCATTCCTTTGGAGCCTTTGATTGTCAGCGGGACCTTACCTTGAGTCGGCGGTGAAGATATTAGAAGAATCAGAACGGGTTCTGAGGAACAAGACCCTGAAGTATGTCAAAGTTCTTTGGTCTCATCAGACTGAGAAAGAGGCCACTTGGGAGTTGGAGTCCCGCATGCGAGAACAATACCCCGACCTGTTCGTTTCAGGTAACTACCTAAGTTGTTCATCTATCTTTCTCGAAGTTTGTTGCGTAGATTCGAGGTCGAATCTTTTCTAAGGGGGTTAGAGTGTAATACCTCGTTTATCCAGCTAGGTTGTATCGTTTCAATTGTCTGGGAATATTTTGTTTCGAAAACGAGATTTACAACTTTCCGGAATCGAATCGGTAAAAAGAAAGAAGTCGGAGGGAGTAAAAGAATCAACTTTCGTCGGATTTTTCCAAACAGCGGGGGTAAATGTCATTGTACGTCAACCTGGGCCGCAGGCCGCGACCCAGGTGGCCCAAGAGGGGCCGGCCGGCCCATGTAGGGGCCGGCCAAAGGGGCGCCACTCCCCCAAACCTAACCGCCGCCCTTTGGCTCTTCCCCTCCCCCTTGGCCGCCTCCTCCTCTCCCCAAGCCTGCCTCCATTGCTGCCCCTTGGTGGTGGTGCCATCTCCGGTGATCCCCGTCGCTCCTCCTCAAGGTCCCCTCCAACATCTCCGTTCCCCGCCGACGTCGACGGCCGTTCGTCGTCTCCCGGTGGCCGGCCCTAAGAGAAGAAAGAGAGGGGAAGGGAGGAAGACCCGTGTGCAGCGGATCTTCGTCGTCCTACTGGTCTACAAGGGTAACTAGACCTCCGATTCGTTGTTTGATTCCATTAGAGTTGAGAATCCGATTGGATTTGTAGTTTCGTTTTGATTCTGTCAATAGATTGATTCTGTCCAGTACGTTGTACCTCAGTTTTGGGCGTCTTAGAGGCCGAATTGGACATCTGTGTCTTCTAGAGAATAGTTCCTGGTTTCATTAGCTTTCTTTTGGCACCTGGATCACGAATTTTCACCCAGTAGATTAAAAGTTATGACTGTTTTACCACGTACTGCTCTGTCTGTCAGAAATTCTGGGTATAGTCGGTTGCACCTAGGTTTTGATCTAGTTAGATTCAGAACCAGGTCGGCCACTCATCTAGGTTTATGAAGATAATTTCACCATGTTTCCAGGCTGATAAAGATCACTTTATTTGGATCAGTGGTTTAAAAGTTAGATCCTTTTCTTTAGGGCTGTTCTGAATTCTGGGCAGACTGCAGTTATAGTTTTTCATTGGATGGTTAGACCTCTGTTTTGGCCGAATTAGAGTTTACCATCAACTAGAGTTTCGTAGCCCGTTACGTTAAGAGAAGTTGAGCACTGGTTTCAGGTCTTTTGGACTTACGGTTATTTATTGGTGAATTTTTTAGTAAAACTGCCAGTTAAGGGGTATTTAGAATGTTTGGGCGAATGGATCAAATTGAACCTTTTGTTTGGTTAGTTTGGTTAGAGGTTGTGGGAGGGCACGTGTAGCAATGTCTTGCTTGTTTGTCCTCATTTCGATTATTTTATATTGTAGGCGGTGAAGCGGTGAGTGGAGGGGTATCTCAATTACCTCCCAACCCGTCGCAGCGCTGCATGCAAGTAAATTGTATACTTTGATTGATGCATTATGTGATGTGTGAATGAATGATTATAATTATTCGTATTTGTAGATGAATGCCATGAGTACCTTTTCATTTAAGAGTACTATTCAATCTTGCCATGTGCTCACATCATGACATGCATAAATTACCTTTGTAAGACCCATCAATTCCAGTATAGGCACTTGAAAATCCCATCAATTCCAGAATGGGTACGTGAGTCCACCATTCCAATGTGTGCCACGTTACGTGAGTCCACCATTCCAATGTGGGCCACGTTGGACGGCCGTATGAAACGTTCTTCATACGGTTACTTTAAGTGAACACCGACGGGTGTTTCACTCGCTATACCGGTATATGTTGCAATATGTCCAATTCCTTCAATGCATCATTTCATTTCATCCATTCATAAAGATGTTCCCAATTAATGTTCAAGTTATGATTGTGATATATTGTTCATGGTATGATTAATTGTCACATACAAGTACTTGCTGAGTCTTTGGCTCATTCTTGCTTTGTTGTTTTATTTAGGTAAATGACAAGGAAGAACGATTTCGTGGAGGGTAGTTCAACACGATGCACTCACTACCATAATCCAAACATTTTGAGAACTTTTACTGTCGTTATTTATATCTTGTGTTGAATTGTAATAAGCCATTTTGGTCATAACTACCGTATCCCTCTGAATTGTTTATTTCCATTCCGTTGATTAAACTTGATGATAAATTCTTATTTCCGTATATCCGTATTACTTACTTCACCTTGTCATGCGTTTTGATGTTATTCTTCTAAAGAGTAGTGGTTGTAGGTGACATCTTGACTTCCTTATAGTCAGGGTGTTACAACTATTCGTATAATCGTGCCCAGTTAGGACTCCTGAGTAGTTTTTTTAGCTGCTAGAGCCAGTTGGGCAGCTAGAGCCCTATCCTTGGAACATTGGTGGCTAGAGTCTTAATATTAGTGGTTGGTAGCTAGAACCTCCACTAGTGATACAATTAATTTATTTATTGAAACTACTTTCGTCAATTGTTCTTTATGAAAACAATTGAAACTCAAATATTACTTTGTACAAAAGAATCATATAAGCTCCACTTGTTAGAGCTATGCTATTTTCCTTTGTGTAAGACTTGCGAGTATACTTGTACTCAGCTAGATGTTTGCTGGCCTTTTGTTTTTCTCTTTCAGGTGAGGACGATATCGAGCCCGATGAGCTCGCTAGTCCCGGTTTAGGCGGCACTAACGAGTAGTGCTGTCATTTAACCCCCAGTCGGTTGCCAGGGGTTATGGGGCATACCATGCTGGTCTTTTGGTTTATTTGTAATGCTTCCGCTGCTAACTTATGATATTTTTTGAATTTAGCCGATCGGTCACTTGTAATAGCTGTAAACCTGACTATTATCGATGTATGTCTTTTGAGCCATTAATGTGTGAATGTTGTATGGATGTGATCGATGTTGAAGGTGAGTTTGGGGGCATGTTGGTCGCTGATCTTGGGAGTCAACGTGGTCTCATTCTCGCTGTGATGAATTCTCTTTTAACTTGTTTAAGTGTGTGCTTAAACCGTTGGAGAACCGGTCATCATGCGGGGCTTGCAGAGGAGCAGCACGCATGATCATCGAGGCTCTAGTTTTGGTTGTGCCTCCACTTAGATAGTGTTAACTTAGAATTCATTTACTTGAGGCCCAGAGTTACTTCCTTAAGATCAGGGATTGCCTCGGTCTTATGGGATTAACCCGGAGGTCCTCACACAGAGCGCCGCCCGATCCAGTCGATTACACTGCATTGAATTGTCCATTTCCACTAGAGATCATGCACAATTATTTCAATGATCATCCTTCACTCTCGCCGTACTCAATCAACCGTTTCTCCATCTTAACTCGTTTTTCTCGTCGTTGTCGCATCGGCCATTAACGTCAGTGCATGTCCTCGATGTTCCGGCTGATCCTTGCCCTATAAAATGGGGCACTACCTTCGCATTTCTCCGCTCACACCAGTCCCCACACACACGACCAAGCAGTTCATTTCTTTTCGCCAGAATCGAAGCCGAAGCTTTTCCTCCACCAGCCCTAGCGCTGCCGATTGCCCCGCTGTCCGTTGGTCTTTGGAGTCATTGTCCACACCAGTAGCTTCACCGTGTCGCGTTCTACCTCAGGAACACTTCTTCGCCGGAGGACCACCGGAGCACCGTCGCCATCAGAACTCGTACTCCGCCGCCACCAAACCTTCTCGCCACTGACCACTCCGTTGTGCTCAGTAGTCGTCAGATACCCCATAAGGTTCAGTGTCTTCTCCTCCTTGTTTTGCCCACCTTCGCATAGCTCGTCGTGGCATGTACCACCAACGAACTTGTAGTCGAGCGCTGCCGCTGCTGCCTAGAGTAGTCGTAGCTTCCTTGGACTAGATAGTCGTAGTTTCTGTTGACTAGGTAGTCATAGCTTGCTTTGACTAGATAGTCGTAGTTTCTTTTGGCTAGGTAGTCATAGCTTCCTTTGAATAGATAGTCGTAACCATTCTTTCGACTAGTGTTGTTGAAACCTTCATTCGATCAGTGTTGTCGAAGCCTTCTTTCGATCAGTGTTGTCGAAACCTTCTTTTGACTGGTATTGTTGAAACCTTTCTTCGATCAGTGTTGTCGAAACCTTCATTTGACTGGTGTTGTCGAAACCTTTCTTTCGACCAGTGCAGTCGAAAGCTCCTCTTCGACTAGTGTTGTCGAAACCGTTCCTCCGACTAGTGTAGTCGTAATCTCCTTCGACCAGTGTACTCGGAAGTGAACAATACTCGAAGATGAACAATGCTCGATGATGAACAGTACTCGAAGATAACCAGTACCCAGGAGATGAATAGTGCTCAGAAGAAGAGCAGTACTCGGAATTCTATCTGTTCTTGTAATATCCAAACTTCTGGATGTTCGTTCTCCTTTATACGAACTTTGAATCCGTTGATTCTTGTTCCTAAATCTATATAAATTCAGTATCTTCCTTCAAAACTAAAATTAGTTAATTTAGAGTTAATTTGTATTTTCATTTAAATTTATTTGTTCTTATTGTATTTTCGTGTATAGATTACGACGACTCTGGGGAAATTGAATTAGAAGAAGAAGAGTCATTCGAGCAAGGCAAGTTATACCTTTGACCATGTTGATCCTAATATTTTAAAATATTTAATTCTCTTTTAAAGTATTATTGCATGCACATTTCTATACAGTTATTTTAAATTGCTGTTTTAAATTTCCAGTTAATCTATTTTCTTTGTATGGCTAATGTTGATGTTTGAACAGTATGTCCCTTATTGCCTTAGTTAGAATAAAATTTGAAAGTGATATGCTTAGACAATGCTTAGACCAAGATCTTGAATTTTGGGACTTTAGCCAAAATTATTAAAATTTGATTCAAATTGAGTCTATGGTATTGTCTTACCACAGAAGTTTTAGAAAATTATTTTACTTGCAAAATAAAATGAAAATAGTTTAGACTTGGGAAAAATGGATGATTGGTTTGGTGCAAGTCAATGCATATGATTGGCCCATTTTCATGGTCGAGTCCAGGGTTGTGCAATGTTGCCCAGGTTGGTTGTCGAACCCGGGAACGAAGGATCCCAAATTCTCTGTGTTCATACACTAGTCCAGGATTTCCAGTGTACACAGTCACAAAAATGTTATCACAAACATATCCAGCGTGTATATTTAATATTCATAGAGTTTATTACAAGCGGGCCGAGGCCAAATAAAACATTAAGCGGAAGCAAAATATAATGGTAGCCACACGATCGCCACGAGCAATCGTGCGGAGGTCATTGCCTAATCGTCCATTCCTCACCTTACGGATAGCGGTCTTCTCTGAATAATAATATTCAAGAAGAGTGAGCACTACAAGCGTGCTATAAATTACACCCAATCTGTAATTTAGAATGCATGCATAAGTTATTCAAAAGAAGGTTGTAGGGTTTATTTGCATAAATCAACCTTTTGTTTTAAATAGTTATACTAAGTTTCAAGGCACATTTTCATTACATAACTAAAATCAGTTTAAAATTGATCATTTTATAGTGGATAACCTCCATATGAAACATAGTGAAGGATACCCTCCTATCACAAGGCTAACCGCCAAATTTACCACAAGGATTAACCATCCTCAAATCATGTCCAAAGTTATTTTAAAACCAAAACAAATCTAACTTAGAGTGGCTTTGCTCGGCATGTCCATGGCCAGTGGACACGGCTATTCAATAGATTTACACTCTGCAGAGGTTGTACAACTTTACCCACAAGAGATAATTTGCCTGTTATGTCGGCCAATACACACTTCCTTAGGTGTGTGACTAGGCAATTATCACAAGGCGTTTCGAATGCACTACCTCAATACCAATATGCCCGCTAAGGTTTCACTTCCATTAGGCTAACCACCTGCTGGAAACCCCCTCTTGCGCCAAGTGGGAATAAAGTCTAACCGACACCCACACAACAAAAATGGCATAAACAATCTTGAGGTAATACAAATTATTAAGCCCGGTTACGCCCATCTGAACATGTGGTAGTCTGGTGGAGCTTTTGCAAGATGCGGCTCAAAGGCGGTCCTTAATCTACTTGGGCAACTTTCAATAATAACCACAGGTCTCAGTCCTAAGCAGACAGGCCCGTGCATAAACTTGCACCCACCAACGGTCCATGTTTGCCCAAGTACAAACCATTTTCTTTTATTTTAAATTTTCAAAGACATTTGCAAAAGTCCACCATGACAAGGCAATGCCATAGGCTTTTTATCAATTTATGAAATTTTGGCTAAATTCTCCCAAAGTCAAATATTTCATGGTCTAAGCATTTGCTATGCATATATATTTATTTTTAAATTCATTTGACTAAGGTTACAAGGAATTGATAATACAACAATCAAATTTGGCTATACAAAGGAATTGGAATAATTAAATATTTAAAGCAGAATTTAAAATAATTAAATACAATTATGCATGCAATAATAATTTAAAACAGAATTAAATAATTTTAAATATTGGGGCAAAATGGTCAATGGTGTAACTTGCCTTGCTCAAATTCCTGGTATTCTACTTCTTCAATAGGGTCAAGCTCTCAGAGTCGTCAAAATCTATCTGTGAAAATATTCCAAATTCAAGCGAATTCAAATGAACACAAATAAATTCAAATGAAAATTCAAATTAACTCCAAATTAAATAATTTTGGTTTAGTTAGCTAGATCTTGATTTTATACAAATTTAGAAATTTGAATCACCTAAATCGGAGTTTGTATGAAGAAATACGAGCTCTGGAAGTTTAAATCTAATTTTAATTCAAAATCGAATTTCGAATTTCCAATTAAATTTCTAAAGGAAATTCTATTTATTGCGCCACCGTGGCGTCAGATCGCACCGAGGCCGACATGTGGGCCCAAGCAGTCATGGGTGAGTCCACGGTGTTTTCAAGTCCACGGTGGACTCGGCTCACAAGACAGATGTGAAGGAGCGGTGTCTTTGTGTGTATTGCCCAGGCATCCACGTACGCCACGCCGCGGTAGGGGTGAGTGGCGCCGATGTGGCGAGGTGGCTAACCACGTCGGCGCCGGAGAGGAGGCGCTCGAGGCCGATGGCGCAGCGAACGGCGGCGCGGGCGAGCTCCGGTGAGTCGCAATAGATAGAGGAAAACGCTGGTTCTAGGCGCTACAGTGGCGCGAGAGTGACCGGAAGGTCGTCGGCGTCAGCGAGTGGCGGCGAAGGTTCGGTCTCACGGCGGAAGTAGAGCTCCGCGATCTTGAGGGACGAGGAGGTGCACCGGATCGCGAGGCACTGAAGGCGATGGTGTAAACGGGGTGGCGGGGAAGGCTTGACGGCGCGGAATCGGGAAGACGAAGCTTGCCGCCGAGAAAAACTCAATTGACGGCGAGAGAGTGGCGAAATTCGAGAGTTGGTGGAATGGAATGTGGAGAGAATCGCAATGGCCGGCGCTTTATAGGCGAGGAGGCCGGAGATGGAGATCGTGTCGGCGTTAATGGCGGCGAGCCGGCGGGCGTTATCGGGGTTAAGAGGGGGTAATGGCGGGAATGAGCGCGGAGTGAGGGGAGTTAATGCGCGTGATGGCGAGTGAAGAGAGGGAGGGAATCGCGGGAGTGACGAGCTCGAGGCGGCGGCAATGGCGGCGAGAGGCGCGAGCGCAAGGGGAAGAAAGGGAGGAGGAAGACGACTATGGTGGGGCCCACCGCGAGATAGAGCAAGAGAAAAAGCGCGAGTGGATTGCTATCGGTAGTCCGATTTCGATCGGACGGCCGCGTTATTCAGCGGGAAGAGAGTGGGCGAGAAGCGCCGCGATCTTGGGCTTCGCCCGATCTTATGTGAAGAAATTTTTAAACCTTTTTCAATTGATTTAATTCCAGAAATTCAAATAAGCTTTAGAAAATAGTAAATGAAGTCCAAAAATTTTGAGAAAATTCACATAAATTCTATGAGGCATTACGGACTTAAATAAAATAATTCCAACTTTTAGTTGGTAATAGATTT